>PVHX01000372.1:0-322652 GCA_004024805.1 Geosciurus inauris | reverse complement strand
TGGTGATGGTGATGGTGGTGGTGATGATGGTGATGGTGGTGGTTATTGGTGGTGATGATGGTGATGGTGATGGTGGTGGTGATGGTGGTGGTGGTTTTGGGCACCTTTGTTGAGGTTCAGATGACTGTATCTGGTGGATTTTCTGTCTCTTCTATTCTGTATCATTGGTCTGTGTGTCTTAATGTATCTGGAAGGTCTTTTCGTATGAGAACATAGAATACTGCCTTTTTTTTTTTTGAGTAGTGGAGAGGGCCTCAGCATACAGGTGCAGGGGATGCTCCGACTGTCCCCTTAGCAGACACTGGCCTGCTTCAGCTGCTTCCCGTTAGGCACAGGGCTGCAGCAAGAGGCTCCGCACCACAGCCTGGAGCAGCATTGCTCCTCCCACAACAGCGTGGTGGGATGGAGGGTGAAGCCCCAGGGACAAACTCGCTGATGTATGTTTCTAGTCACCCACCACAGGGTCGCCTGCATGGACGCTCATGTGGAGAGCAGTCAGAGGCAGGTGGGGGTGGCCGTGGCACTGGTGGCAGGGCCTAAGGGAAGAAGAGCAAAGTACACCTGGGAGGTTCGAATCAAAGGAGGAGGACACGGTAACAGAGAAATGTGTGGGACAGTGAGAGTGACTCAGGGTGACCCTGGGTGGCAGAGTGGGTCCCTGTCCCCTGGTTTCCATGCTATTCTTCCTACATGGTAATGACATCACTGGGCACGTGACCGGCCATCCAGTGACTATTTCCCAGGCTCCTTTGCAGCCAGGTGTGGTCTTCTGATCATGTTCTGGCCGATGAGTTGCTGCAAGCAGAAGTGATGCGGGAACTTCCAGGGCCGGCCTCCCTCTGCCTCCTTTCTTCTCATTGGATGACGTCTGGATGTGAGGGAGCCTCCCCGGGAGAGAAGGATAGGTCTTTTCCTTGCTAGATGACTTAGGTCCAGGTCTCTTAGAGCTGCCAAACCCAATGGCTGGTGGCCCTTTCTGCCAGCGTGTGCTTCACTAGGACAGGTGCTGTGAGGAGGCGGCCGAGCCGTGGTCTCTGCCTGTGGAACCCAATCCACGCCAGGCACAGCACGGACAGGCAGATGATGACCCCTCTCCTAGGGACTCATGGTCGCAGCCATGATCCTGCATCCTGCAGGACCCTGAGGAGATGACATTTAATCCAAGACCTGCAGAGGGTCAAAGCAGGTGGGGAGGGACTTGCGGGCTGAGGGAGCCACAGAAGCCGTGTGGCAAGTTCAGTGAAAAGGTATGACTTTCCCATGGTGACGCCACGCAGCCCTTTCCCAGTCCCCCTCTTTCAGACCCATGCTCGTTGGGGATCACAGAGGGTGTATGAATTACTGGCTTTTAGAAAGCTTCCCCCTAGATTTCAGACCCAGCGATGTCCCTTCAGAGGTTCAACTCCAGCCCGCCTCTGGGACTTTCCTTCCCAGCATCAGTGTTAACGAGCTTCTCCACGGGCCCTCTGGGTCCTCCCAAGCTAATCGCCACCAGGAAATTAATTGCATATCCATTCTTCCACCAAGGACACTCACTCAGGAGAGTGAACCGTCAGCAGTGTGCGCTGATCAGGGTGTTGGAAACTTGTTAAAGGAGGAAATGTAAGCAGGACAAAACCGAATCCCCGACATGCACGCCCCGAGTGAAGCACACGTTTCAGGTCAGCGCACATGAGCCAGCTCAGGGGTCCAGAGGGCATCTCCCCCCTCTCTACCTCCTAGAGCCCCGCAGGCCATTCTACGGTGTTCTCCCTACTCTCTTCCTGCGTCGGGGCCAGATCTTCCGGGGAAGGTGAGTTTCTCGTGGGGCCCACGCTGGGGGAGTGTGAGACCCACTGGTTTATTTAGCAAGGCGTTCAGTCAGCCCACGGCCGGCTTCAAGAGCTGGCAGAGAGGCGTCCCTGAGGGGCAGCTCAAGTGGCTCATGCCCTCAGGCACCATTAGTGACGCAGTTGTCCCTCAGTATGGGAGATGGGCTCCAATACCAACCTCCGTGGGTGCCCAGGTCGCTCAGCTACCGTGGTGTGGTATCCACATCCAACCTGAGCACAGCCTCCCGGGGGGTGACGTCACCTCTAGATGACACATGACACCCCATGATGGACAGTTGTTTACTGTGTCACTTAGGGAACGATGACAAGGGGCTGGAAGCACATGCTCAGCACAGATGCAGGAGTCATGGGGCCAACGATGAAGTCCCTCTGCAGCGGGTGGACTTCATGTAGGGAGCCCACAGATGGAGGTCCCTGTGCTGTGCTTGCACAATGACAGTGCAGTGTGACAGATGCTAGGAGGGCACGTGGGGACATAGGAGGCTCTGAGCCAGGCTGGATGAGGGTCCAGGAAATGCTCTCAGGGACTTGGAGCAAAGCCCTTCAGCTGGGTCCTCCAGGCTCAGTGAAGCTGGCCAGGCACGCACGAGCCATGGGCTAGACCTGTGGGGGGCCTGGGCCATGGGCAGGGCAGCAGGGAAGTCCCAGCCCAGTTTAGGGACCTGCAAAGACAGTATAGCTGAGGCACAGAGGATGGGCCTGGGAGGCCAGGATAGCAGCTCTGAGCCTGGGTGGACATGGGCCAGCCTGCAGCCCTGCCGTTCTGCTGAGCACATGCAGGATGCGGTGTGCTGGTGACCAGACCAGGTGGAGCTGCGGAGGCACTGTCCTCGTCCTCTACTATGCTGATGGGATGCAGGACACACTGCCTCAAAATACGGCAGCTTGGAAACTGGATGAACTGCAGAACCAGGAAGGTGTGTCTCTGGCCCTCTCCCACCTCTCCGTGAGACCTGCCACAAGTCCGTTCTCCAACCTGGCTCCTACGCTGAAGGCAGGCTGTAAGGCCCAGTGCGAAAGGTGTCCTGCCCCACACCCAGAGGAAGGGAGCGAAGGTGCAGAGACACCTGGAAGGATCTGAACACGCAGGCCTGGCGGAGTCCGCCCAGCCTGTTGCTAATAGATCAGGGCCTCTAGGCCCAGCCCGGCCCCGCAACTGCCCTCCCCACCCAGCCTCGGTACAGCGCCCTTTCCCCGCGCTGTAGGCTCCCACGGAGGACTTGTGTTGGTAACGTCTATGCTGCTCTCTTGTTAATCTGAACTTTGTACAGGGATGTCGGCCGTGACCGTCACGGTGGCTCAGGAGACATCATTATTTTGCCCCCTTGCAAGGATCCTGTGGAACTGGGCAAACAGGAGCAGGCTGTCACTGCGGAGGTTTGAGGAGGTGTCCCTTTCCTGTGGCTGCTGAGGGCAGCTTCAGAAAACAGCTGTGGATTCTGTACAATCAAGAGGCCTGAGATCCAGGTGCCGGCAGGGCCGCCCTGGCTCTGGAGCTCCAGGGCAGACACTCCTTCGCAGCCTCCAGCCTCCGGGATGGCTGGAACCCCCGGTGCATGTTTTCCTCCTCTGTCTCCTGCTTCCCTGTGTCTGTGTGTTCAAATGTCCCTCTGTTAGGTTGGTTCAGGGTGTCCGGTTAGGGGCAGCTGGGGCAGCTGCCCCCATGCACAGAGGAGCAGCCAGCCAGACGCTGACGTCAGCAGTAGAGGCGCCTCCTGTCAATCAGCAGGCTTTTCCTGACTCATCCAGGAAGCACTTTGACGTCTGCAGGATCCTCTGACCTTCTCTTCCTGCCTTAAGCCCTCCCCTTCCTGACCAGGCCTTTTAAAATTTTCTGTACCGCGGAACATGTGCGCAATTCTCCCGGACACACTCTGATGGACGGGAGAGTTTAGCCTGAGAACGTATTTTCAATAAAGCTTTGCCCAGCGGTTTTAATTCGCCTCCTTTTGGTGATCTGGCTTTACACCCTCTTTCTGCAGATAGCAAACACTGCACTAGGGCCACCTAACCTAACACGACCTCATTCCACCTTGAATATATCTGCAAGGTCCTCTTTCCAAGTGAGATGCCACTCATAGTTACCGCAGGTAAGCATTCAGCATGCCTTCTTGGAAGACCCTACTTACCCTCATTAGGGTGCTAATAACATAATCCTCTTCTCTGATTCCATTTGAGCTCTAGAGCCATTGAAATCAGGTGGCCAGACTCAAACCTTGAGCTTTGTGGTTCAGAAAGCCACTGTTGGCCATGCGTCTTACTTGCACTGTACGTGGGGGTCCCCCAGGATCAGACAGAATCACTCCCCAGCCCAAGGAACCCTGCCTTGCAGGAGGGGATGGAGAAGCCAGGAATGTCACTCTAACGGGACAGGAAGCACAAGGTCAGGGAAGAAAGCTGCCTGACAGGGAAGATCCCAAATGGCCAGGGTGGGCATGCGGTGTGCAGCAGGCATGTAGAATGGGGACGGACCTCCTGATCACCCGGGGGATGATCCATGGGGTCCAAGAAGAGGGACAATTTAAGCTGGAACAGATTGGCAGGTGCCAGAGGGAGAAGAAGTTTCAGAAGTCTTGGAAGAAAGTCTGCAGCAGGCAACCAGCCAGGTAGGAAGAGGCCCTCGTAGCTGCTGGATAAATTCCCCTCAAGGGCTCAGGACACCTTGTGTGCATTGAAAGGAGGCAACATGCGTTTTGATCAGTAACCCATTCAAAATGAAACTGAGCAGCTCTTGGTCTCCCTGGGAACCAGCTAGTCCCGACCACTCCTGCATTTAATGGCTTCTGGCCTGGCTGTCTGTCTGGGCCCTGCCCTCGCCCCCAAGAGGCTGACTCACTGAAGGAGCCTGTGCTGTTCAGCTGTTGGCATTTCTTGACAAAGGAAATTTGTTGGACTTAAGTTGCCAAGGGTTCGCATCTGGATCCTATGATGTTTGGCTTCGGGAGGGCTGTGCACAGAACCAAGTCCGGGGCCCCACCAGCCTCCATGTAATGAACTGAAGTGCTCCAAAGATGAAAGCTTATTTGCCTGATCCCGGATTACGGGAGCGCCGCGAAGGTAGGCTGAGGAGACTGTCCAAGTTATCTGCCGCCATGGAAGTTTCCAAAGATAGCAGCGGTGGACGGTGGAAGGCAGGAAGTTTGGGCATGTTGGAATTTATTAAATTTGCAGTTAAAAAAAAAAAAAAGATGAGTTCTGGATACCAGTGCAAAGAGGTTAAGTGGAAACACAACTTTACATAATGAAGTGGTTAATCATATTTTGCTTTAGAAACACTAATATCATAAATTGGCCTCATACTTTCTTGCTTCCAGCTTCAACAATAGAGCGGAGACATTAATTTCCGGGTTTGGTATAACTTCTGGGATCTCCTCCTCCTCCTCCTCTTCCCCGCCCTCCTCCTCCTCCCTGGGTCTTCCCCTCAGCTGGAGTGAGGAGGATTGCTTTGATCCTCGGTGCTCTGGGGTCTGCAGGAGGTGGTGTGTGGGTGGGGGTAAGGATTCCTACAGGTGATTTTTAGGCCTGAATTCCATTGTGACAGCAATGATTTATTTTAACTACTAACCCAGGAAAGCAGGCGCCACCAGGATGAATACCTCCACTAGCCCCTAGCAGACTAATTTTACTGTTTATGAATCACTAATATGTTTAGGGCGGGGGCTGGGGGGCTCACCCTTGCAGATAAACTAAAAGGAAGACTTTGAGAAGAGACCTCGTGACTCAAACAGTTCCACATGGCCGCGATGCCTTCGGATCCCCAGATACAGAACACATGGGGTCCAGATAACTGCCCCCCACCTCTGCAGCCGGCAGAGGCTACTGGCAGATGAAACACTTTCATCTCTCCCAGGGAGATAAACAGGCCAGTCTGGATGGGCCTCTTTATTTACAAAAGAAAATGAAATCCGCTTTAACACTCGCGCCCTTCATGGGAAACACATGTTGCCTGGTAATTGTTTTGAACTCATTTGGAGCGGCCCGCGCCGCATTGGGCTGCTCTGGTGTTTTCGCACTGGCTAGGGATGGCCGCGGAATTTGCAAGGAATTTCTTCCCAATTCCAGAGGCTCCAGGAAGGGGGCATTCCTGGGCTGAGCTGGCAGAAGAGCACAGTCGGCTTCCTGCCTCCTGGAGGGCAGCGCTTTGCCCTTTGGGGAGAGGCCTGCCCCCAACGCCCCTGGCCCCAAGTCCTTATCGGGAGATTGGAATGGATCAAAGGGACTCGCAGCCCTAATTGAGCCCGACAGGCTTCCCTCCCGCCTGGGAGTTTTCGCAGAAAGAGAAACGAAAGGTCGGGTGATTTTCCCAAGAGTTCCTGATAGAGTTTTATGGCTACAGGGAGGTGTCACTCAGAGTCCCGGGTGTCACCCAGCCTGAGGGCTGCGCTTTTCACATGTTAATGTGCCCGGGACCCCTGGGGAGCTCATTAAAGGCAGATTCAGATTCGCAAGTCGGTGGGGCCTGAGCTTCTGTATTTCTAACCTCTTGCTGGGGATGCTGATGGCGCTGGCGCCAGCACCAAGCCTAGGGTAGGAAATACCATGTGCAGGGCTGCGGATTCCCGGCCCCAACCCCAGAGGACCTGATCCCACAGGTGTGGAGTGGAACCTGGAGGTCTGCATCTCTAGGGAGCCCCGGGCAGGCTGAGGCTATGGGTCTGAGGAGGGCACATTCAAAACTCATAGTTTGCTTTAAACTCATTAATATTGTAAATCATATTTTCATGCTTCCTGCTTCAACAATAGAGCAGAGATAATTTCCTGGTTTGGTATAATTTCTGGGATTTTCTTCCTTCTCCTCCTTCTCCCCTGCCCCTTTGAAAACTACCATCCAGGACCAAGGCCCTCTGTGGAAAATGAGGCTTGGTAGGACTCTCCTCCTCCTGAGGTGCCGTGAGTCGAGAGGGGTAGCACCAGCGCCAGCACCCAGTCCAGTGTTGATGTTCCTTTTTCCTTCCCAGTGCTGGGGCTCGAACACAAGTCCTTGCATGAGTTAGGCAAGCGCTTCAGCAGGAAGTCACATCCCCACGGCCCAGCCTCGGCGCCTGCTCCTCTCTCCACAATCAGGAGGCAGGACCCTGAGGAGGGAGCCATTCTTCCATGTCCAGGTCCTGGAAATGGGTCTGTTCCAGGGCAGGAGAGGGCGTGGCTTGAGGTGGGGGCTGCTGTTCACCTGGCTGTGTGTTCCAGCTGTCCCCATCCTGGATGCCCTTGTTTCCTGTTCTCTGAGTTACTTCTTGTGCATTTTCTCAGCTCAGCTCTGGTGTTGCCTCCTCCTCCAGGCAGCCCTCCTTCCCTCCAGGATTGAGTTTAGTTCCCCTCTTGCCTCTTGCATCTCTGCATGCTTAATTCCCCTCTGGAACCTCAGAAAACAGGACAGAGAAAGTGGAAGAAGGTATTTCTTACAGGACTGAATACATAACTTCCCAGGGCATCTTTACCTGCTGTGTAAAGATGCCACATTACTTAACCTGGCTTGGTTTCCCCATCTGTAGAATGAAAATGCTAATGTGTATCCTATGCAGTGCTATGAACGGATCGAATATAAGCAAATGATGTAAATAAAAGGTAGCTTTTGTTGTTTTTGATATTTTTATTATTAATGCTTATTGCTCTTAAGGTTAATATTTTATCTTGTTTTACATTTAAAATTTATTTTGTTTTTAATCATATATATTTATGGAATGCAGTGTGTGATAATTCAATACTTGTATATGGGCGGGTGGAACGGGTGGGGAGGTGGGGAGCAGGTACCGGGGATTGAACTCAGGGGCACTTGACCACTGAGCCACATCCCCAGCCCTATTTTGCGTTTTATGTAGAGACAGGGTCTCACTGAGTTGCTTAGCGCCTTGCTTTTGCTGAGGCTGGCTTTGAACTTGCCATCCTCCTGCCTCAGCCGCTGGGGTTACAGGCAGCGCCATGGCTCCTGGCTCTTTAAGTTCTTTAAGCTTTTCCGGTCACTACCTGGCTGAGGTTCTGTCCTCCCACGTGGCCTCAGGTGAAATGTACCTGTCACTATCTTAAGCCATTGCCGAGGACATGGCCAAGACTCACAGTTGTCCCTCATTTTACAGTTTTCCTGACAAGGTTCCCTCCTGAAGACCTGGTGAGGAAGGTGCCATCAGGTCGGCTCAGCAGGTCAGTCACTGGCCCACAGCCACAGGTGGCCTTCTGTGACCTCACAGCCCTTAGGGCAGATGCTGGGGGGCCTGGTGTGGTTAGAAAACGGCCCCTGCAGTGCCTGGCAGGGAGCCCTCTCTTTTGAGGTTTGCAGTAGGGTTTACCCTGGCAGCTCTCCTCCCCCCATGGTCTGGGCTCAGACATGCTGTAGATCTGTCCCTATTCTGAGCCCTCAGGGCCCCCAGCCTGTCTGGGTGCCCAACGCCCCTGGGGGCAGAAGCCCGTGGGCCTGCTGGGTGCTCAGCACTTGTCCCACTTGCTGCTCCCCCTTCTCTTCCCGCCCAGTGACCACCAGAGCATGGCTGGATCCCGGCTCCTCGTGGGACGCTTCCCTCCCTCTGCCATCGGGACTGCCCACCTCCCCTCCTACCCTTTAGGTCTCCTCCAGTGCCCTCCCCCGGAAGGCCTTTCCTGACCTGCGCCTGCCTGGCCGTTCCCTCCTGGAGCTCACCGCCCTCCGCCCACTGAGCGCCTATTTTCTTTTTGTTTTCCAATTGCCGAGTTCCCGAGTTCCCCGCAGGCTGCCCCAGGCTGGACTGCTTGGGAGCTGCCCTTAGCTGGCTTCCTGGAGCCCAGCACTGTGCCTGCCCTTTGGCGGCCACTCGGTAAACACTGTGGGTGGAATGAATGAATCCATGAGGGAAGGAAGCTGGCCTGGCCACATGGGTGTCACTCGGCATCCTCCCAGCTGGCGCCCTGGTCCTGGGCATGTGGCACCCAGGGCTGAGTGCTGGCTCCTTCCAGGCCTGAGCCCTGCCACAGTAAAGCCTGCAGGGCAGAACTGTCCCTCAGTGATGAGAGGCAGGGACGGCACAACTGTGAGAGGCTCAGGGCTTTGTGGTCAAGTGGACCTGACTGCCCCTCTGACTGGCCTCCCAGCCTCAAAGCCTCCGCCAACCTGCTCTAGTATCCTGAGCCTCAAGTTCCCATCACTAAAAAGGTGTAAGAATAGCCCCCTGCACAGTTATTGGGGTGGGTGGTAATCGGGTGGGTGAACTGCCTGGTGTGCTGTGGGCGCTTGGTGCTTGGGTGCTACAGATGTGGCACAGAGAGGGCTGGATCCAAAGTTTGTTATGGTGTAGGGAATGGCTGGGAAAGGCTTCCAGAGGAGAGGAAGCTGGACCTCCAGCTGAAAGGGTCCCCAGGGAGATGCAGCAGAAGTTGAAGCTACAGCGAGAGACCAAGGGTGTAGGCATTAGAGCCGGAGCGTCTGGGTTCAAATCCTCATTCTGCCACCAACCAGCTGTGTGACCTTGGGTGAGTGGCTTCAGCTCACTATGCCCCCCTGTTCTGATTTGCATAGTGGGGGGCTCCCAGTGAGCACATGATAAATTAATGCTGAGCGGCCCTCATGGCGGCCATCGTGGTGAGGGTCAGCCAGGCAGCTTCCCGGAGCCTCGGGAGCAGAGCTGGAGCAGAGCTTATCCTGGTTAGGATGGGTACGCGCAGGTGGCCCGCCTAACCACAAAGTGACCCTCCCTCTTAGAACAGGGTGGCAAGCCTCTTGATTCCCCAAGGGAACCTTGTTCATCCACCTGGAGTGAGGGCTGAGCCCCAGACCTGGTGTCCCTTTTAGCTCTTTGAACCATCCGGAGGCCACGGTGTCTTGTTTCAGAATGGGCCTTGGAGGCTGCAGGAGCAGGGGGAACCTCCCAACAGTGGCCGGAGTCAATTCCATGTCCCACCTGCACCCAGGTCAGAGAGGAGCGCCCCTGGATAGCAGGAAGCCCACCCCACCCCTTCCACCATAGTTCGCATATATTTTCATAGAGGCTGAGGTCTTGAGGAAGGTCAGAGCCTGGCTTCTGAAGTTGGACAGAAGCCCCGAGGTCGAGGATTGTGCACTGCCTGGTTTTATCTAATGAAGTTTGCATGTGAGGTTGTAGAACAGCGTCCCCTTTCTTCCCGAGCTTTCCCCTTTGGAAAGATATTTCCCTTTGGAAGCACTTATTTTCATTCAAAATAAGAAAGCTCAAGGTCATTGTTGTGTCCATTTGATGGAGGGGGAGATGGACCTGGGGATGGCCAGCGCCTTTCGGGCATTGACATCAAAGGACCTACCTGAAACAGGGCTTCCGGCTCTGCCCTGGCTCTTCCTCTCACTCCACGCTGGCTCCTTAGATCTGAGGGACTTCTCAATAAATGAGAACCTGGGTGAAAAGTCAAACAGGTGTGGCCTTGGCAACTGACACTTAGGACCTCAGTCTCCTCATCTGTAAATGGGACAATATCAACCTCCGCAGGTTGTTTTGAAGAGGACACAGTCTGTACAAATACCAGACAGAGGTTGGCATTTAGCAAGCGTTCAGCAAACAGCAACAAGAATTCTTGTTATCTAGGATAACAACTCTCTTGGTCAGGCAGGGAAAGGTGGCGTGGTGCTAAGTCTCACTACATTTAGCCGGGAGGCCTTGGGCTTCTGTTTAATAAAACACCTGTCCCCAAGGTTGTGGCCAGGGTTAGCCATCTTGTATTCAGGGGACCAGATCATAAGCATCATTGGGTGAGGCTGGGCGAGGAGTCTGTGTCTGAGGTGGACAGCTACTACCTGGAGGGAATGTGACCCAGTGAGGCTACGACTTCTCGTTTTTTTTTTTTAATATTTGTTTTAGTTGTAGATGGACACAATGTCTTTTTTTTTTTATTGCTTTGTATGTGGTGCTGAGGATCGAACCCAGGGCCTCACTCATGGGAGGCAAGCGCTCTACCGCTGAGCTACCATCCCAGCCCCACGACTTCTCATTTTTCAAAAGAGAAAATGGAAATCTGTATTTCTACTTGCAATCTCCTGACTTAAAAACACTCGCCACTCTGTGAGCTCACCAAGGTGCTTACCAAAGTAGCACAGACGGGGTGGTTTAAACTACGGAAGTGTGCTGCCTCACAGTTCTGGAGGCTGGAAGCCTAAGACCAAGGTGTGAGTGAGCTGGTTTCCAGGGACGCCTCTCCTTGGCTTGCTCGTGGCTGTCTTCTCCCTGTGCCCTCCCTGGTCCCCTCTCTGTGTCTCCACGCCCTGATCTCTTCTTCTCCTTCCTACTGGGGATTGAACCCAGGAGTGCCTTACTACTGACTCACACCCCTGACCATTTTTGTTTTGATTCAGGATCTTACTAAGTTGTTCAGGCTTACAATCCTTGAACTTACAATCCTCCTGCCTTAGCCTCCCGAGTCACTGAGATCACAGGTATGTGCCTCCACGCTGGGCCTCTAATCTTTTCTTCTTCCAAAACAGAACTTAATTACCTCTTTAAGGCCCTGTCTCCAAATATAGTCACATTGTGGGGTACCTGGAATAGCGTGGCAACACAGGGATCCGGGGGGCCACCACTCAATGTAACAGCCACTGATTCAAAGGGTCCATACTCCTGCCTGAGCCATACAGTGGCCTAAAGCTTCTGTGGAACACTGTGCCTGAGAGCTGGAGGGGCACACAGAAAGGTCCCCACACAGCTGGCTTGTCCTTATGAGCTGCTCTTAGTGTCACCCCCCTTTCTCTCAGCAGTCAGACCTGGGGGCTCAGGGCTCTGCTTGAGCTGGGTCCAGCCTCTTGCCCTTTCTGATGTGCAGAAGCCCCGCTGAGGACCAGGCGGTCAGTGGCCTTCATTAAGCCACCTGCAAAAATCCTGCCAGGGATCTCCAGCTGAGGGATGCCTTGGATTTCACTACTGACCCCTCCCGGATCCTGAGAGGGGACTGTAGTCTCCCTACCTGTTGAGGGATGAAGGAGGCAGGCTGTTCCTCTGCAAGGTGGGGGTGCTGAAGCCCACCAAAGGGAGAGGAGTCAAGAGGGCGGGGCCCTCAGCTACCCCACCCACGAGAGGCCCTGGATGCGGCAGTCTGGCAAGTGCTCAGGGGTGTCTCTCCTTTCTGGGGAAATGTAGCTTTTAGAATATCCAGTGGGGTAGCTGCTGTGGAAGAGCAGCTGGAGCCCCGTTACAGGCTGAATCGTGTTCCCCCAAATCCACATGTTGAAGTGCCCACCCCTGCACCCCAGCCTGTGTGACTGGTTTTGAGGCCTTTACACAGGTCACTAAGGTGAAATGAAGGCTTTTGGAAGGGCTGTAACCCGGAGTGACTGGTGTCTTCATGAGGGATTGGATGTCACACAGGAGAGAGAGGCCACCTGAGGACTCAGAGGGGAGACGCTGTTCTAAGTGGAGAGGCCTCAGGAAGAGCCGGTGCTGCCGACCCTGGGTCTGGGATTTGAGCTTCCAGGTTTTAGGGACTTGGCTGTGACTGCTAGCCAACGTGTACAAACAGGGACAGGAACGTGGTGATTTCCCATGCACTCATTTGCACTGTCCAAATGAAGACCTTGATGCTGAGAGATGCGAGCAAATGTTCTGTACCCCCAGTTGACTCCCGAGCCCCCTTGCAGCTCCCCAAACCCCAGCTCTCAGCACTATACTGGGCACTGCTGGAGCTCAGTGCCCAGAGGGGACCCCGCAGAATAAAGAGCCCTGCAGAGAAGATGGACAGGGACACCACAAGCTCAGAAGGCTTCCTAGGTCAGAGCAGTCACCTCCCTGGAGTAAAAGCACCCATCCCAGAGGGAGCCTGTGGCTACACAGCTCTGAGAAGGGCCCGGGGCACAGGGGCTCCCAGCATCCCAGCGCGCAGGCAAGGCACAGGCCCATTTTTTCTGGGCCTCACGATTACTCTGAAACCAGCACCCAACGGGAGCTGCTGCAGGAATAAATCCTGAAGATGTTTATCCTGAAAATTCCAGGCTTGATTTACAGCCTCCTCCAAACAGCATCTCGGTTTGCCAGCCTTTGGGTCACGTTGAGTGAGAAAGCACCTCCAGGGCTCAGATCATAAGCATAGATGGGCCAGGAGAGGGCAGGGCTCCCTGTGGGTGGAGGTAGGGGCCAGGTGTCCGCTGGCTCTCAGGACCTTCCAGCCTCCTTCAGAGCACTTGAAACTGCCCCTACCAAGTCCCTCTGCAATGGAATTTAAACTTAACCAGCCCCTAGGACTACATCAGGTCCCGAATTTATTGACAGCAATTTGTAAAACTGTGGGGGAACACCCACAGACGAAGCCAATTAGAAAAGACCTTTCTGACTTTATTAGATACTGATGTACAAGGGCCAGACTCAGGCACCAACATGAGTCATCAGGCCACAGACACTTCTGATTCCTGGGAAATTCAGTATGTTGCTGTTTGAAGCAAGAAGAGAATTTGTTGGCTGAGGGGCGGAAGGGGTGGGTGGAGCCAGACTTTAGCCCTGACTCCCTAGGTGCCAGGTGGGCAATGGGCAGGGAACGGAACTGGCTGGCTCAGGTTTGTGTCTGGGTGTGTCTGGTGTGAGGGGGAGTGCCTGGCACTTGCCAAGTCCTCACACTGGCAAGCCCCTCCTTCCTGGTACCGTTTTTTTTTCTCTAGAACCATCTTTGCACCCTCCCAGTTCATACATGGGGATTGACGCCTGTGTTCCTTCACTGGCCATCGGAAACATCCATTGATTTGGTGACAGTGTGCTGTGTGCCTGCCGCACGTGTACGCTGCGCACTGCTCCAGGCCATGGGTAATATTCGAAATCTTGGGATCTTTCTTTGTCCTTTGAAGGCAGCTCTAGGCTTTGGGGAGGCCCTGTGGTCGGGTGTGCAGCCGGAGGTGGCCTCAGCAGACCTGCCTGAGTCCTCCTCCCCCAGTGGGTGGCACCAGGCCGCAGTGCAGGGCTCCCTCTGTGCTTACCGCCACCTGTTTGCACTAGATTGCAAACTCCAGGAGGGCAGGGGCTTTTGTCTGTTGGTTGACTGATCCGGGCCCAGAGTCTTCCTAGGAGGTGCTCACACTGCTTGTCCAATTAATGGGTCAAGCTGTACCTCTGGCAGCTTCCTTTTTTTTCTTTTTTTGGTACTGGGGATTGAGCCCTGAGGCGCTTTACCATGGAGCCACATCTCCAGCCCTTCTTACTTTTTATTTGGAGACAGAGTCTTGCTGAGTTGCATTAGGCCTTTCTAAGTTGCTGAGGCTGGCCTTGAACTTGCCATCCTCCTGCCTCAGTCTCCCACGTCGCTGGGATTAGAGGTATGGGCCACAGTGCCTGGCCACTAGCAGCTTTCTTGATGAGAAGGCTGGTGTCTGTCCTCCAGAACAACTGCTCCCCACTCTATCCTGCCGCCTCAGCACAGAAAACCCCATGGATTATTTAAAATACATATTTAGTGCTGAAAAGCTCTTAGCCTCCCAGTCATTTCCTTTGGCCTTCTATAAATCTACCACCCTGCTCACTACAAGATGAAGGAATCTGTAAGAGCATCCTCGGTCCTTGATCGGAGGGCTGCCTGAGCATGTGATAAAGCGCAGAGTCCAGCATGGACCATGCCCGTCCCTCCTCAAAGCCTTGCCCAGGCGGTCCCCACCATGCCTACCAGTCCTGACCACGCCTGCCCATCTCCAGGTCAGAACCACGCCCATTTCTTCCTAGCCACTCCCACTCCTCCTTTGTGACCACGCCCTCCTCATCTTCCATTTGGGGGCTCCCACATCCTGCGTGGACTGTTGGGGAAGCCACCTCTCTGGTTGTAGCTAATGATGTATTTCTTATTTCTCGGCACAAACAGTTCCAGTGCCGATTCAGACCAAGCTCCCTCCTCACCAAGTTAATTTGAGAATGACTCTGTTCAGCAGATTCCCACTGTCTTCTCCCCTCTAATTACGTCACTCCACCCATCATCATAGGAACACATGCATTTTGTGGGGAACTTAGAACATGGAGTTAGAAGAGGCAGAAAAGCTACTACTCATTCTCGCACTACTCAGAGGATGGGAGGTATATTCTAACTTATTTCCAGTAGTCTATTTTTCTTTATGAGTTGATTAACAGTTTATACATGCAATTTTGTATCTTAATCTTAGAATTTAAAATGAGCTTACATATTATTCATTGCTTTAGGGCAGTTTTGTAAATATCACTTTTAGTGTTATATGTAAGCTCATTTAGTTGCAAAATAGCTTGTGGTATGGATGAACATCTTTTCTTAACCAGTTCCTGACTTTGAGCATGTAGGTTGTTTCCAGTGAGCAACTGGACGATGGACATAATTGTGCTTCATTCTCTCTGCATTTTTTTTTTTTTTTTTTTTTGGTACTGGGGATTGAACCCAGAAGTGCTTTGCCACTGAGCTACATCCCCAGCTCTTTTTATGTTTTATTTAGAGACAGGGTCTTGCTGAGTTGCTTAGGGCCTTGCTAAGTTGCTGAGGCTGGCTTTGAACTTGTGATCCTCCTGCTTCAGCCTCCCGAGTCACTGGGATGACAGGCGTGTGCCACAGGGTCCAGCTCTCTCTGCATTTTGGTGTATGTCCTAAGGATGGATTACTCTAAGTAGCATTGCAAGAGGTCAGAGAGCACCAATTTTTTTCTTTCTTTCTTTTCTATTGTGGATATATATCATAAAGGTTACTATTCTAACATTTTTCAGTGCATATGCATAGCATTAAGCATATTCTCTTTGTTATGTAACCATCACAATCATGTATCTCCAGAACTTATTATCTTCCCAAACTGAACCTCTGTGACACTAACCTCTGTCTACCCTCTATGCCAGCCCCTGGCAGCCTATTCAACTTCCTGTGTATGCATTTGATTATTCTAGGGACCCCATATGAGTGGACTCGTACAGTATGTGTCCTTTTTGTGGCTTATTTAACTTAGCATAATGTTCCCAAGGTTCATTTGTGTTGTTGCATGTACAGAATTTCCTTCTAATTCAAGGCTGAAAATAAGGCTGAAAAAACAATAATGATATTACTATGTTTTGTTTATCCATTCATCTGTCCATAAACATTTCGATTGTGAATAATGCTTCTATCAACATTGGTGTGTACAAATTTTTGAAGATTCTTGATAAGCTTTAACATCTGGAAAGGTTGTACCAAGTTATATTCCTACTTAGCAGTGGATTATGAATATCAATTTTTACTGTGTTTATCACTTGACAGCAATTTTTAAAATGAAAGACCTGTGAATGTTGAAGAGGGAATGTGTAATAAAATGAGGAGATTTTTAAATTTTATTTACCTACAAATCCCCTCATCTAGCTGTCCACCCACCTGAGCATTTTCCCATTCACCTATCCACCTATTTACCTACCTGTTTATTCACTCACCCTTCCTTTTGTCCACCGTCTCACATACATATCCACCTGGTCACCATTCTACCCACCCACTCACCTGTATACCTGTCCACCCACCCATCTACTGGTCTGTCCCTCCCACTCAACCCTCCATCCAACCCTTCAACCTCCATCCATCCATCCATCCATCTACCCGGCTGTCCATCCACACATCCACCCATCCACCTGTCCATCCATGTATCCACCCATTCACTCACCCATCATCCACCCATTCTTTCTACATTTACGGTTCTGACTTCCTTGGAGCTCCTCACATGTCTGTTTACAATATAGCAGAATACAAAGATTAGCATATTACAAATCTCTCCTGCTTTTTAGCCCCACAGAGGCCTCTAAACCGGCAACTCCTAACACTCCGTTCAGTGTTTATGTCTCCGCGTCATCCCCTGCTCCCCACCCCAGGGCTCCAGTGTTTGAAGTTTCTCCAGTGAATCTGTCTTTTCCAGGGAGATCACACTTGCCTCCCTCTGCTCAGCCCTGGTTTGCACCATGTTTTGAAAACACTTTTGTTACTGGGAAGCTTTAGTTTTCCCAAATGTGCTGCTCCTGCTTTGGTTTGTTGCTAGGTAGGTGACATGATCCTTATGGCTTTGAAGATGTTGCTTGGAGTGGGGTGGATTCTGAGCTCTGAAATCTCTCCCTGTTTAGATAGCATCTTGGGTCCAGAGCAAAGAGAATTAGGAGTTATGTACAATGACCTGTGGCTCATTTTACATGACTTGGCATTCTCATGTTGTCTTGGAGTTTGTAAGGGAAGATTTGGGGGTTGTGTGTATTTTAATATAAGTGATAGGCATATTGTATGGGGGTATTCGGATGGCAAAAATAGAAAATAATTACACTATTTATCTGTGTGAATTCCCTAGAAATCTCTTTAAAGTAGGCAGAAGAAGGGAGACTATGTCAAATAAATGGAATACGTAATGGGGCGGGAGCACTTTAGATCTAAATGGTATCCAAAGTGAAGTCAGAGGTAGAGAGCAGGCCCCTACATTGACTTAACAAATAATCGGATCCTTTAAAAACTAGTTTCTTAGCTAAAAACAAAATGAAGAAAAAAGTTTCTTGTCATAGAGTGGATGTCCCTGTTCCAAATCCGACAAGTTTAGACTGTGCCGGAGGTTGGGCCATCCCAGCAGCTCCATCCCCTGAGACGTGGGTCCCAACGAGGAGCCCAGTGGCTCCTGCACACTGGGTGTGTCTGGCCACCATGTTCTGTAGCGGGCAGCACCCACTGCCCTGGGTTTGCTTTGAGGGCAGCTTCTGTATCAGTCCAGTGGGCGTCTGGAAGCCCTTAGAGAGGTTAGCCTAAGACCAAGCCAGAAATGCTGTTCATGGCAAGAGCCAGCGACGGGAACACTGCCTGTGTTTGTACCCATGAACAGCCCTGGGCTTCTAGCTGCCAAAGGGAGTTCATGGCCAATCCCCAACTCCCAAGAAGTGGGAGTCGATTGCTACCAGCACCCGGAGGCTGGAATTGAACCTGCTGACCACCCCCAGTTGCTCCCTTGCTGAAAGCTCTCTTGTGGTCACTTGTCCTGGGGCTATTCAGTTCTTCAGGGCCCTCTGACCAACATAAAAAGTACCAATGGAAATAGCCTGATGAGGAGGTGCACTCCTGTAATCCTGGCTGCTCCAGAAGCTGAAGCAGGAAGATCACAAGTTCAAGGCTAGCCTGTGCAATTTAACAGACCATCCGGAGAATAAAATAAAAAAAGGGCCGGGGATCCATCAGTGGTAGAGCACTTGAGGCCCTGGTTTCAATCCTCAGTACCCTGCGCCCACCAAATTTAGGCCATTTCAGTTTTCTTTTCATATGACATTTGGAGAAGAGAAGATGGAGTCAAGGCAGGCCAGTGTTTGCCCTTTGAGAGCCCATGTCTTCCTCTGATCCCACAGGGTGCAATCAGCTTCAGGGGAACATTTCTAGAACTTTCCAGAGGGTGCTCAGCTCAACCCTCAGAGGACAGTTGGATCTCTGTCTTCTCAGGGACCAAACTTCTTTCCCAAATCTAGGGTTATGAGTGCCCGTGGGTGCCAGGGTCATGGCTGTCCTCATGCAGGGAGCATGCTGAGGGTGGACTGTGCACAGGCAGTGTTCTGAAGGCTTATCCACGCTGGTCACTGTCTTACCTCCCTCTCTCTCCCCCAAGCGTTATCAAGTTTATTCTTCCATGTCCTATTCTTTTTTTTTTTTAAGGAAAAAATAACTCTTTTCTCTTGTTTTCTAGTTTTAAATAAATAACATCCCTGGCAATTATGAATTCTCTCTCTCTGTCTCTTTTTTTGGTACCAGGGACTTAACCCAGGGGCACTTAATCACCAAATTACATACCCATTCCTTTTTATATTTTATTTAGAGACAAGGTGTTGCTAAGTTGCCTAGGGCCTTGCTAAGTTGCTGAGGCTGCCTTTGAACTCACAATCCTCGTGCCTCAGCCTCCCGAGCACCTGGGATTCCAGGCATATGTCACTGTGCCTAGACAATTATGGATTCTTTATGAATAGGCTCCTGTTTGTCCTAAGTCTTTTCAGTTGCCTTCCTCCCTATACTGTGAAGCTTTGACTTGATAAGAACTTTGACATTTGGAGCTGGGAAACTCCGTCATTTGGCAGGATCTCCAACCCAGCCTGGGTTGCAAGCAAGCCCTGGAATTTGTTTGAGGGTATCTTTGGGGGCTCAAGATTTAAATGACCTCAGGTATAAAATCAGTAGAAGGGCCTTGTCTTCCCAGTGAAAAACCTCTTGAGTTGGGATTAGTTCTTCTAAGCTATGAACAGTAAAGTCTGCTGAAATGGATTTCAGAGGTAGAGCTCTCCAGGCTGTTTAAATGCCATCGGGGCTTGTGCTGGTATCTGGAAACCAAGATGTGAATGAAATGAGGTCGCAGGTTACTCTAAATACCTTTATTGGTGTTGAAAAAAGTCTTTGCTGAATTCTTTAGATTCTCAGGCAAAAATGCCTGTGTTGCATTAAGGCTTCCCACGCCCACCTCCCCCTCGCTCAGCCACTCACTCTCCCAGGGCGTCGCCTCTTTTCCTTAAAGAGAAAGCAGCCAAGGGCCCAGCTCAGCCGTGGAGCTCACCTAGGAGATCCTGGGTTTGATTCCCAGCACACCAGAAAACCAGTAAGGCAAAACGCCTAGGAGATTCTGCCACTGTCCCACCCAGGCTGGCAGTGAGGAGGGGCTAATAATAATAATACCAGTCATTAACGATAATGTGGACATTGCTGTGGACACGCATCGCCACAGGGGAAAGCGTTTCCTCCCTGGGAGCTCACATCTCCTCCTGATCCCATACAGACTGCTTCAGCAGGACATTTCCAGAACTTTCCAGAAAGGGCCAGAACTTTCCAGAAGGGCCCTTGCCTAACCCTTCACAGGATTCCTAGGCCAGTTTCTAGCAACATGCCAGTGCTGCCCTTTGTCATTTTATTGCAATCTTTGCTTGTCCCACACCCATGAAAATCCAGTGGTTAGTACCTATTAACCATTAAATGTTGAGTTTGATGTGCTTGTGACTGATAACAAAAGAAGAGGTTTTAGGAAACATTTTTTCCAAAATGTCAGCTCCCTTTTACAAGAGGTATAATGTCCAGTGACTGTGGTGGACTTGCAGTTCCCAGGTTCTACACGAGAGGGCGCTGTGGTACCCCAATGTCCAAGACGGGGAGGATCACAGGGCGTTAGAGGGGGTGAATTTTCCTATAAATATTTCGTTCCAAATGCCTGCTTACTCTTGGCAAAGTTACTTCTAGCTATACAATTAAGAAAAGAGAAATATATATTTGTGCTCATTCCTTGTTTTACTTGTATATCCAATTTGCATGGATGACTTAGTGTCTTTGGGCTAGTACCTTCTACAAAAGAAAGACATGGTATCCAATTGGGGCTGTATACGTTTTACAACCATGTTCAGAGACTGTCCTTTAGAGTCAACCCATGTCCCATTGTTACCAGGGGCTCAGGTTCCCAAGCAAACTCTGCCCCCTTCCTGTTTTTTCATCCTTATCTCGTTAGAACTCTGATCCGCCTCCTTGCGCAGGCCCCAGACTTAGCGTCTGAGGTAGAGCTAAGCCAGGTTTTGCGGGACAGAGCCCCAGTGAGCCTGTGCCGACTCCCACTGAGAGGTGAATTGATTTCTTCATTCCCACCTTCACCCTTTCAGAATTAAACTTGGTACTAAAGAGGGAACCCCGTATAGCCATAGTCAATATTATCCAGACCGATGACGCACACATTGGCAGAGTGATGGGGACATGTGTCCCAGTTGGGTGGATGTGGTTCAAGTTCAGGCCTCACCACAGGATGACTTTAGAATGGCTTTAGGTGAGCCAAACAGGGGCCCTTCCTGGGGTCTGTGGCCTGAGAGAGGTTGGCATTAGCCGTCACACAGATAGGTGTGGTTAGGAGCCCTGTCCTCCACAGTTCTGTCCCTCTCCCTGCTGGGCACATGTTAGGGTCCCACCTCCCCACCTCTTTGGAAGTTGGGCACGGCTGTGACTTGTTTAGCAGTGAGAGGGGGCATGAGGGCCATGTGTGTCGGTGAAGTGTGGGAGGCGCACAAGCCAGCATCCGAGGCCACACTCCTTCTCCTGCTGCAGAAGAGGGGTGTGCGTCAAGGTACGTGCCAGGGAAATCTGCCGGGCCGCCCAGAGTGCTCGGTGAACCACCCCTGCCCTGCTGCCTTGCATTGCTCCACAGACGAGTGGCGGGGGAGAAGCAGACCTCTGTGAGCCGCTGGGACTTGAGGCGTGCTTGTTACGGCAGCAGGATGTGGCCTATCCCGACATGGCCGTATAGATAGGGAGGTGCCGGCTGCTGTGACAGGGTGTGCCGGGGGAATGGGCTAGGCAGGGGAGGTTGGGGAGATGTCTTTGAAGGTGTGACAGCTGAGCTGAGGTCTGAAGGAGACAGGGAGAGGTCCCAGAGGAGGAACATCCATGCTATGAAGCTGTCGCTGCAAGAGTAGATGGAGAGAACTGGATGGGGTAACCTCTCGGGGCTGCCGGGCACACGGGCTGAGAGATCTGTTGGGATGTGAGGCAATAATGGAGGGAGCACCCAGCCTGCAGCCTGGTATGCAGTAGGTGCTCAATGCATAGCAATAGCTCACAACATGTGCCAGCTCCTGCATACAAGTGGTGTGCCTACACAAACTCACACAACCTCATGGCTCTATGATTTAGGTACGATTATTATCCAGATCAGTAACTGGGGAACAGAGAGGTTAGGTCATTTGCCCAGGGTCACTCAGGAGTAAGTGGTAAAGTGTGGATTTGAACTCAGTCTGCTTGCAGCTGCTGTGCTGCCTAGCTTCTTTTTATTTCGGTGGTTTAGCCATAGGGGGCTGCGTTCTTCCCCTGGGGTCACAGCAGGAGTGATGACAGCCACAGGAAGCCCTGTGTGCTGATGTGCAGCCACCTTTATGGCCGCCTGGTGTCCTGTGCCAGCCAGCCACATGACATGACACCTGTGTGACCAGCACAGCAAAGCCCCGGGGCAGTGACATCAAGGATGCCTCGGAGGGGTGCAGGTCACCTGGGCAGCACGTCAGGCCTGGCTCGCTCAGCGGTTCTCATTCAAGCTGGGTCCAGCTGAGCGGGACTGGGTGGCTCTGCCCCTCTGTGCACTCATTTACGGTTATCGCTGAAGGGACAGAGCTGCTGCGGGACTCCTCCAAGGGCTGGCGGGGTGTGTGCAGAGCAGAGGAGCCCACAGCGCCTCTTCAGGCCTGGCGGGGAGCTGCAGGGGCGTGCTCAAGGTGACAGGGCTAGGACCCGCACAGCCCCTGTGCCCACCACGTCTGCCCAAGACTCTGCAGCATCTTCTGTTTGGGATGGAGTGGACTGTGACTCGCCGAGTGGCTGGACGTGGTGCCATTATAACACTCGTGCGTCTGTGTTTCTTAAGATGGCTGGGATTGAGAGTATCCAGGGTTGTCCCAGAGAGGGGGCACGGAGGAGCACCGTGGACACAGCACACCTTGGGGGTCTCCAGCCTGCCACCCTCAGCTGGGTCCAGGAGACTGTGCTGCTGTTACAGGCTAGAAATCTCTTTCTGCTCCATAAACTGACCATTGAGTATCCCTGGGCCAGTCACTAAATTAATAAATGACCCTCATTCTGCGCCCTCTGTGTGCTGGGGCGCCTGATGCTTTATGTGTGTTAACTCACTCTTCACATCGGCCCTATGAAGGAGGCTGCTGTTCCTGTCTCCATTTTACAGTTCAGGAAACAAAGGCACAGAGAGGTTAAGCAAATGTCCAAGGTCACACAGTGGCTCGTGGCAGAGCTGGTTTAGGAGCTCAGGCTGCTGTAACAAAATGCCACAGACTGGCGGCTTAAACAACAGAAATTTATTGTCCCACAATTCTGGAAGTTTGAAGTTCAATCAAGGTTCTTCTGAGGGATCTTGCCTTGGCTTGCAGATGGTTCCCTCCTTATACGTCCTCATGTGGCCTCTCCTCAGGGACACAGCAGCCCTGGCACCTCGTCCTCGTCTTGAGGACACTAGTCCTATTGGAGCAGAGCCCCGCCCTTAGGAGCTCATTTGGTCTTAACTACCTCTTAGGGCCCCTGGGTTGGATGCACTCACATTGGAGTTAGGGCTGCAATGTAAGTCTTGACGGGACGCGAGTCTGTCCCTAAGAGGACACACGCCGTCCACTCCAGGTTCTGACCTGCTGCTCCCCCCACCGCCCAACACGTTTCATTTCAGTCTTGGTTTTGACACGTAGAAAAGAACAGCTGCAATGTCAGAAAGCCGTCCAAGGACCAGGACCTGTCCAGGGCCTTCTAGAAGGTGAGCACCCTGGAAGATGAGCGTGTGAAATGTTCCAGATTCATGATGGGGCGAGGACGCAGGCTGCACGGACCGTGTTGGCTGGCTCGGATGGAAAGCCACGCTTCTGTGTCTCCTGGTGAAATGTACGCCTGAACCTTCTCTGGAACGTCGATCTCCCCGCGCCCGCTCTCTCTCAATCCTTCCTCTGTAGCTCCTGCAACCTGATGGAGACTCAGCTCATGCGCCACCTCCTACAGGAGGCCTCCCTGGATTTTCCTAGAGTGATCAGCCACCTTTGTTTCCCCAAAGCCTGTTTCCCCGCTGTTCTAGCACACTCCATGGGGACTAGGACAGTCTCTCTCCCAGCAAGACCTCCCATGAGGGTGTGGGGACTCTACTGGACGCATTGGCCGCTGGGTGGTACACCGGTGCAGAGTGTGTGGCCCGTAGCATATTTAGAGAACTGGACTCAATTTCTTATTTTCCCACGTGCTTTTCTATTCTGTTTTTCTGGCTTTTGTCCCTGCCCTTCAATTTTCTTTCTTCATTTCTAAGCATTTCTTTCTTCTGACTTCAACGTAACATAACATGCCCCCAGCGCCTGCCTAGAAGCTATGACAAATTTGAAAAGGAGAAAAAAAAAAACACATGTAAAAGATAAAGTGAAAGCTATAATCCTGCTACCTGGGTGTCTCCCACCGAGCAGTGACCCTCCCTCCGCTCCTTCTCCTCGGCAGGCCTCCCCCACCCACCCCGGCACTGGGCCGGGAAGCTGGGCCAGGCTGGTGTGTGCTGGGCCAGCGCTCTCCTGCTGAGCCCACCGCGGCCTCTTTACACATCTTAATAATCACGTCCATGTCTTATTGCCTGCTGCATGTCCTATAGGTCATGTTCTCAGGCCACTAAAGCTGTTTTGTGAACCCCGTTTCTGTGGGGTTCTGCAGCTCTGTGGCCGGGGGCGCTGCCTCCCATCCATCTGTGATCTCCCACGGGTTCTGTCCTGGCCCTGGGTTCCCTCGTCCCTGGTGCCTTTCAAGCCAGTGAGTCACCTCTCTCCCTGTAGCTCACAAATTGGTCAGGGTGCTTTGTTCTTAGAGGATCACAGAATCCATGTTTTCTTTCATCCTGGGCTCTGGAAGGCTTTGGAAGGCTCTGGAAGGCTCTGGAAGGCCTTGTTCTTTATCCAAATTCCGGGAGGTCAGAGTGTTGCTCACCTGGAGAGGTGCTCACACGTCTGCTGGCTCGGCTGTCATCCCCTGCCCACACCTCTCTGCTGCTTGGTGACTGTCCCCCTCTTCTCCTGACTCCCTCTGGAAGCCCCTTGGTGTCTCCAGGCTGGAGGCAGGACAGCCCTGCCCCTTCCTGATCAGCCTCAGCTGTGGCTGCCTGAGCTCCAGGAGGCCTTGGGTTCAGGTCTTGCTGGCCCCACAGCAAGACCTTCGTTGCCCAGCATGGGGCCTGGGGTGCAGCCAGCCCTGGAGTGCCTCTGGGTGGAGTAGGCTCCTCCGTCGGAACGTCCAGCACAGAGATCTCCAGGTCATGACACGGGAAGAGAGATAAGGGGAGAGGAGTTTGAGGAGAAAAGGCAAAATTAAGTCAAACAGAGACCACAGACTCCATGATGCCCAGCTGATTCAAACTGCTGGCCTACCTGGCAGTTGCCACACCCAGAGGGGACGTAGCACATGGTTTGTCCACCCACGGCACAGGCGTGCTCCAAATAGCCATACACTCTGGCCACCTCTGGGGACTCAGCCAGACCATGCCATTAGGATCCATGACCATAGGAAGTTCCGGGTGGGCGGTCAGGTGGCCTCCCCAGGGACAGCAGGCTCCCTTTCCCTCCACCAAGCGTTGGCTCAGCACATGCACAAGACGGGCTCCCAGGGAAGTCCCAGATGACTCCACCTCCTGGTGTTCATCCAGGGGAGACACCATTGCCCTGGGGGGCTGCACCCAGAGACTGACTCCCAACCATGGAGCCTGGGGGAATGCTGGGGCATCTCCTCTGTGCTGGGCTGTAAGCACGGGTCTTCTGTCTTGCTAGCAGGTTTGCAGCTTGTACCTTTGGTGAAGCCAGGGGTGTGTGGGGGAGGCCCACCCAGAAGACCAACTCCAGCTAACAACCTGTAAGGAGCTGAGGCCTCTGTCAAAAGCCACCAGGAGCCAAATGCTGCCTCCACCACTGAGTGGTGCCCCCTCCTGCTGGGGCCTTTGGGGACACCACAGCCCCTGGGTGGAACTCGTGAGGGTATCTTGTCAGAGGCGGTGAAGCAGAGCTGAGCTGGGCCTGGACTTCTGAGCACAGAAGGCATGACGTGCTGGAGCTCTAGCTACGAGGGGCTATATGTTATGCAGCCATAGATTAAAAAATGCAGAGCCCCCCGTCCGTCTACCCTGAACCTGTTCTGGTCCCTTGGTGCCCCTCCCATGACCCCCCAGTCTAATGTTTCAGAGGATGGAGGGGTGAGCCCTGCACCTCTGGTACTACCTTGCCGCGAAGTTCTGCAGTAGCGCAGGCTCTGCGAATCTTTGGAAAGCAGAATTCGTTCCATGGAAGTGACAGCTGACGGGCAGGCGCTGGCAGACATGTGTCTTTGCAGGAACTCCTTACCTATCTGTCCACCGCGAGGGGCTGCTGGGGCATCAGCAGGGATTACCCGAAGTGTCTTGAATTCAGAATCAAAGCAGTGGTCAGTTTGACCTTGAAGCCCAGCAGCCCCGCAGTTCCCCTCCTGGAGCTCATCCAGCTATTTTGTAGCACCCCTTTTCCCACCCCGAATACCCTGCAGCCATTCCTGTCCCCTGCACTGTTCCCCGCTCTCACTCACTGTTTAAGGCTCTGGGGCCACGGGCAGACTCAATGTGATTCCAGACCTCAAGTCCACCATGCCAGAGTGATGGAGACAGAAGTCATTAAGGCATTTGCTGCGACGTGCCTGTGTCTTTGTCCCCTGCTCAGAGGCCTATCTACTACGAAGATCATGAAGCCACATTTCAGTGTTCCTTACTGGCATGGGTCCCTTCCAGGGCCCTGAGAAAGGCTTTGAGCTTTGGTTTTCATGATTTTGTGGGTCTTTTATTAATAAGCACTTCCCCACCCCCAAGAGGGGTAAGATCCTGGCCCCTGAGAACCTGGGTCAGGTGCTGCCTCTGGGGAATCTCACCCACGCTGGTGGCCTTGCCTGTCAGCTTGTGACATCTCACAGACTCTCAGACCTGAAGGTCAGCCACGTCTCAAGCCCTGCACCTCCAGCTCTTCACCAGGCACCTCTCCTGGGCTCCCTCTGCCACCTCAAACTCCACACTTGCTCCTCCCCACACCTGCCCCTCGCCCGGGGTGTCCACCCACTGGACCAGTCCAGACCCAAGGGCCCATTCTCGGCTCTTCCCACATTTGTAGAACTGACAGTGCTCGTGAGAACTGGAACAAGTGAGCCTGGGCACATGACGTGATTCTATCACCAGAAGGGCTGCCCTGGAGGAAGGATTGACTTGGGTCCAGCGTCCAGGGGGAGGATCTGTCTGGGTGACCCTGAGCAGAAAGCATGGTGCTTGATTCCCAAGTCACATTTGACTTGTGTGTGAATCAGTTTGTGAATCAGGCAAGGTGTGTGAATACAGGGTTCTTCAGAGAAACAGAACCAATCTCTCTCTGTCTCTCTCTCTCTCTCTCTCACCCATACACACACACATGCTTCTCCCTCACTAGTTGAGGGTCACTCCTAGATTGTCCATTTGTGGGCACTTCTGACTTTTTTTCCACGTGCCAAATCAAACATGCCCCTGCAGCTGGAGAGAAGGGAGCCTGCGGCTTGTTTGGGCGCCCTCTGCAATGACCCCAGGGTTGTGGGGGCCACGAGTGAGGCGTGGACACATTTGCTCCAGGGACACCTCTGCCATCTTCAAGGCTGGCCGCCTCCCCCTTGCTGCTACCAACCTGTGGGGACAACTACTCAGCCTCTGTGGTGGGCATGACTGTGCTCGGTCCTCCCCACGGGGCCCTCAAGTGGCGTTTAGAAGTCCCTCTGTGGCCAGCGGCAGGAGGGGTGCAGACAGGGAGGGGCTTTCTGGCTCTGAGTCCACAGACCTGGATTGGAATCCGGAAAGCCCCTCTTGACAGCCCACGACTGAGCAGCTGCCTTGCCCCCTGTGCCCAATGTCCTCAAGCACAAGATGGGGTAACCCCAGCGCCCACCCCGCAATAGACCTGACAGAGCTCTAGCAACCCCGCCCTGTCCCCAGAGGAGGCTGAGGACAGCCACAGGCGTTGGCGGGTTCCGCTGACTCAGGGGCTTCCTTCCTGCCAGCCCTGACCTTGGCCGGGGGCTTCACACAGGACTGGCACACTCTGCTTCAGGCTGGAGCAGCCCTTCCAGGGTCAGAGACACAGGGACACGCAGTGTCTTCCAAGTGCTCTGGCCGTCAGAATCCCTGCCACCGTGGCGGGCTCTCTCTTCTCAGCTCACGGAATGGCTGCAGTGGCCTTGGCAGCTGAGCCAATGTTTAGACAGTTCCTAGTACTGTTTTCTTAAGAGCCATGGTGGAGGGCATCTTGGCTTTGTCACCCCTCCTGTCACCGGGTGGCCTCACACCACCTGGAGCTGCCGATGGGTCCCTCCGCTTGCACAGAAGCTCCATGGGTGAGGCGTTCTCGTGGGCACCGAGGCTCCTGCCCCTGTTGCTAGGTGGCTCCTCTTTCAATGGCCTTTTCTTCACAGGGTAACAAGGCTTCTGACCCCCGGGGTGGCTTTGGAAAACCTTTGGTCTGGAATCTCACTGCACCAACCCTAACCCCAAAGGGCAGAACAGCCCTCACGTTATTTACTCCTAAATACCTGAGAGGTCAGGCAACTTTCCTCAACTTGCACAGCCGGTTGGTGACATAACGAGGCTTGCTCACTTCTCGTCTTCCAGTATCTGGGTTGTTCAGGAGACCTATGGAGTGCACGAGAGGACGGGCCACACCTGAACCCACCTTCCCACTTGGCTGAGGGTTCGTGAGATGAAGACTGTGGCGGCACCATATACAGCTCAGGTCCCTGTTCCCCACACTCAAGCACAGGACAGAGAAAACGGGTCAAATAATCCAGGTTCTATGCTTCAAGATAATCAAAGAATAAATGGTGTCAGGGAACTTATGGGAGGGTGGGACGCCGTGAAAAGGGCCAGGAGCCCTCGGCCTGGGGCCTAATCAACTGCATGTTCTTCAGAAAGTCACTTCCCTGCTTTAGGCCTCTGGTTACTTGAAGAGAAAGGGTGGATTGAGCTGCCAGATGCTCATGTTTCTGGAATTCTGTCCACCCACCCACTCACCACCTACCCACCCATCCAGCCAGGCTTGCCCCCAGCATCCTTGCAAGCATGTAACTATTCATCCGTCCAGCCTTTCGCCACTCCATCCATCCATCCATCCATCCATCCATCCATCCATCCTCTTCCTAGCTAGCTGACCAGCCAGACACCACCTGTCCTATGTGCCTGGCCCTGGCCTTTGCACCAGAAAACAAATGGAGACCTGCTGCGAGGGCTCCACCACAGAGAAGCTCACGGTTGTTTCCAAGGTCCTACAACTAGTCAGGGGCCAGGCTTCCATCCTGGGGCTATCTGACCCCCCAAACCAGCAGGCTCACTGTTCCTAGATCTTGAGGGTCTTCCTTCTTCTGTGAGCTGTTAGACCCTGGGAACCACCAGTGGAAACCAGTCTTTTGCATTTTGGTGGCACAAGCTGGGATTCCCACTCCACATGCGTTTCCATCTCTGGCACTCATGGTGATCTTGGGAGCCAGGGCTTCCTATGTAACAAAGGAAGAGACCAAGCCTCTGAGAGGCACAGAGCCTGGCCCAGGGCCTCCTTTGTGACATCATCAGCCACTGCCCTCCTGTGCCCTGCTGCACTTCTGAGGCCTGGGTCAGCCTCGCATCCTGCATCTTGGGAAAAGTACTCCCCCATCTCTGCTTCGTCCGTGGGGAGGAATAGCCACTTCCTGATGGGATTTCTGTTGGTGTTATCTGGAGAAATGCCTGCGAATGGCATGTGGTAAACCTTCAAATAGTAGGCATCGTCATTTTTATACCTATTGTTTGCTACCTGTCAAGGCAGACAGGTAAAGGGCAAATTTTAAAAGGAAACTGACTGCCCAATAAGCTTTGGATAGATGGGCAGGTGGACAGATGGACAGACAGATGGAAGAGGAGGCCATAGTCAAGGCCAGCATGTTGGGAGGTGTCCACTCATGTGCCTTGGGAGTGGCCATCTCCTGCATGGGAGCTGGGCACTGAGGCCACAGTTAATTCCTCTTGCCTCTGAGGGACAGGCCTCAAGCCTCATTACCCTGATGAGTCCCTGAGCTGGGGATTTATGTAATCTCGTTTTCCCTCCAGCCAGCCTCCTGGAGTGTCATTGTGCCTGTGCTGAAGCCTCCATAGCCCATCTGACTGTCTGCGCCAGGTGGGGGCTGCTGGGCCTGGCTGCTCCCACCAGAGCCCCACAGCCAAGCAACTGACCACTCCCAAGCTCCCCAAATTTCCCAGACACATGCAGGCAAATGGTGGAATTCTCAAAGCCCATAGAACTGAGGAGGAAAGGAGACTTGTCCCATGAGCGTCCCCACCTGCTAGCGACTTTCTACCACCATGGGGCCATTACCCTGTGTGAGGTAGAGACCTCCTTCAGGGTGACTTCAGAGGCTTCGAGGATCACCTGGAGGCTGGAGCAGCAAGGGGTTGTGGGGGCCTGACTTTGGGTTCCAATGGGAGTTAGTTCTGGGCTCCTGACTTCTCGGCCAGGAGGCCTTGGGAAGCTTTCTGGTCCCCAATATGTTTTGTTTTTTTTAAAAATATTTTTTTAGTTGTAGATGGACACAATGTCTTTATTTTATTGCTTTGTATGTGGTGCTGAGGATCGAACCCAGGGCCTCACGCATGCGAGGCAAGCGCTCTACCGCTGAGCCACAACCAGCCCCCCCAATCTGTTTTCTCTTTTGTCAACTCTGCCTCCTGAAGGTGGGAGCAGGAACCTGCGACGGCACATCCTGGGCACTGAGCCCTTCTTGGTCACCCCTTCGCTTGTCTGACAACATGGAGCTTAGCAGATCCAAGGCCTGGGATGGAGGTGTGGATGGGACAGCTGGGGAGGGCTCTTCCTTGCATGGACATGGCCATCCCGTTGGAGTGACAGGAAGTAAGCAATGAACTATAGGAATATCTTCATATTTGCAGATGTGATTGCCACTAGGAGGGAGCACATGAGAGAGCCCTTGGGGGTGGCGAGCCTGAAGTGGGTGGGGTTGTGCCAGGGCAGGCCAGGTCCAGTGGACATCGACCTGCAGATCGAGAGTTTGCCCCTATCAGGTGGGGGTCAGCCAGGGCCAAGGCCCGTGCTGGAAATAACTGGAGGCAGGTGCCATGTGAGTGGGAGAAGCAGGGAGGGTGGGACTCTGCAGCCCCTCCTCCCCACGCTGCCCCCGCCCCCAGCGCTCTCAGAATGAAGCTGTGTTCACAGATCACATCTTCCCAGCAAAACCCGTCACTGTTGATCTCGATGGGGTGGCTGGCCTTCTCCCCTTGGCTTTGGGTGTGGCTCTTGCAGATTGACATTTCTCTTCTCTGCAAGTCTGTGTTGAGTCTCCAGGCATTTCATGCCGAAAGCAGAGGCAGGTGGTCCTGGTGGATTCTGTGTCTGCAGTGAGTACTCCAGAGCCCGGTGCAGAACAGAGGCATGAGCACATGGGGTCTTCCTCCCACGGCACTTGAGTGTCCCCAGATCATCTCCCCCAGCCTGGAGTGTCTGATGAAGCTCACTTAGTGAAAGAGAGGCTTCTGCTGGTGTCGGGGTAGACTGGTGCTCATCTGTGGGTCCTCCCAGAGCACCATGAGGTGGGGCTGTGGTAGGTGAAGGAGTTGAAAACGAAGGTTGAGTCCCTGCCCAGGGCTTGCCCAGCTAGTTATAGGTGGGGCCAGGATTCGAATCCAGTTCTCCCATCCTGAGCTCTTGGTGTAGCACTCCATATCAGGCCAGCAAATGGCGTGACCCACGGGAGCAGGGTAGATGGCTTAATGTCTTCCCCTGGGACATGGAGCCCTGGGCTGCAGGAGTCAGCAGACGTGCTGGGGGTGGAGGTGTGCTTGTTTCTCTGGCCCAGACAAGAACTGCCAGCAGCATGTGAGAGAGAGAGCAGCACTTGGGCTCTCAGGCCCAGTGGTCGAATCCTCAAAGGTAGACTTTTCAAGCTCGATAGAACGTAGCTTCCCTGTAGCTAGACCTTCCGCTTCTTTCAGACAAGGAAACAGATCCAGGTGGTGCAGGGCCTGGAGCTGGGCTGCATCTGGGGTCCCTATGCCCATCCAGCGGACGTTCCTCCTTGAGAGAGGTGTAGGAGGGCAGAGGCAGTCAGGCCAAGACGGTGAGGGAGGAGGTCGGGGCTGGGCCAGAAACAAGGAGCATGGACAGGTCTGATGAGGTCACCTTCCTGCTTGACCAACGTGCTCATGGACACAAGTGGGACCCAATCAGACAGCCACTTCCCTACTTCTGCTCTTAAGCAGATGCGTGGACAGAGGGGGCACCAATCAATAATGGCGAGGAGGGGCTGAGGCTGTGGCTCAGCGGCAGTGTGCTTGCCTCGCATGTGTGAGGCACTGGGTTCGATCCTCAGCACCACATACAAATAAATAAACAAAATAAAAACACTGTGTCCATGAGTACCTAAAAAATATTAAAAATAATAATAATAATGGCGAGGAGCCTGTGGACAGGGAGGAGATAGGAGAGGAGGAAATTCCAAAGGCCATAAAAAGAACAGGCCCGAATTCCTCTACTGGACTCCTGGCTCCAGGGCCCCTTCCCTCCGGGGAAGTCTGTCTCCATCCCTTCTGCGGTAACTCTGCTTCTGCCTTGCTGACTCTGGGTCCTGTTCTTCAATTCTTGGCTGAGCAGAGGCAACAAACCCAGCACCCCTAGACAGTAACACCCTCTCCTCCGCCATCTCCCCTGGCCCTCCAGAGGCAGCCCCTCCACTCCCTGTCCTTCCTGTGTGAAGCATCTCTACAGCAATCCCACCAGGAGACACCCCACCAAGTGGCACTGTGTCCCTCAGGTTGCTCTTTGAGGAGCACTTGGTCTTGCCAGGCTCTGCTCCCCTCGCTGTGAAGAGGTCTTTCACACTGGGACGCAGAACTAGGGAGGCGTTGGCAGACACAGAGCAGGAGAGTGGACACCCCACGTGAGGTCCCCCCAGCCCGCCATGGTGTGAAGCTGCGCCATTCAATTTCTGAACCTCTGGTTACAAAATATCAATAAAAATAGATTCCATCCCCTTGACCTGGTAAAATAGCTGTGGCAATTCAATCAACCCAGGTAGACAGTAGGTGGTGAACAAAAATCATGGTTCTGCTGAATTTCTAGAACATTTATAGGGTCAGGTTAGTTTTATTAGAGTTCTGCAGTGCTTTCCTTTTTCTCTCTTCCAACATTTATTAAGCACCTCATGTATGCCAGGTACTGTTTTAGGTATCAGGCACAAAGGAACAAAATTCCTGCCTGGAGCTTACAGTATAATAGAGAAAACAGACAGTAAGGTGAACGAGTAAAACACAGAGATATTTAGATAGAGCAGTAGATCCACGAGCTTGCGTCTGGGGAGCAGAGGATGCTCTTGGGCGGAGAGCGAGGGAAGGGTAGGAATGTGAAAGGTGAGCTCTAACAGGTAGGGAGGACGGGGGTGTAAAGTCTCACAGATGGAGAAGCCACCCAGGGATTTTGAGCAGAGAGAGACATGATCAGATTGTGTTTTAACAGGACCACTCAGGTCTCCAAGGCTGACAGTGCACTGCAGTGAGGACCAGGGCAGGAACCTTGATCCCAGCTAGCGGGGATGGTGGCTCAGACTAGGTGGGTCGAGGACTGTGGCGAGGACAGGACAAGAGGATTGTTCCGTTATTTTAGATGGGTGTGTCTGCCGACCCACTCCACGGTCTTATGATTGTGGAGTATGAGCCCCATTCATTTTCAGGGAACGTGCTTGGCGGCTGGGTCTGAGGGCAGCATTTTCAAGATTTCTATGTGTTTTTTGCAGGCATCCCAGATGCTCTCCCTCATCCACACTGGGACTGAAGTTTGCATGAAGATAACGTCCCCCAAAGCTTCAACATGCTAAAGGCTTGGTCCCCAGGGTGGTGATATTGGAAGGTGTCAGGCACCTTTCAAAGGCACTTAGCAGAGGGTCCTTAGGCCATTGGGGTGAATCCCCTCTAAGAGGACTGTAGAACCCTGCTTCTCTTCTCTCTGCTCTGGTTGGAGAGGTGACTTCTTGCACCAACATGAGCTCTCCCCATTGCTGTCCACCAAAGCCACATCAAAGGGGCCCACCCAATCTTGGCCTTTGAGCCTCCAAACTTTTCTCTGTGTATAACCCTTTTCTCTTTATCAAGTTAGTTATCTCAGGTATTTTGTTGTTGTAACTTGAAACTGACTAATATATTTGGCCACTAACTTAGTTTCTAAAACAAAATATTGGTTCCTGAAGACGGCCTGGCCTTTCAGGTTAATGCCTGCTTCAAGGTTTTCCAACCACATAGGGAGTATAAATGCTAATATTATATATGATAAGCCATGGGTGTGAATTCTTAAAGGACCATGTGGTTGAGAGAGACTAGCTTGCTGGTCAGCTCCTGGGGCTGCTGGGACAATTTTCCTTACCCCGTCCTCTCTGAGGTTGTGGCCTGTTGATGGGGATCCCTGCTTAAAGGAGGGGTCCTCTTACTCCCCACTAGGTATGGGCCCAAGGCTGTATCTTGTGCCTGCTGCCAGCTTGTTGACAAGGCAGCCTCTAAGCCACCAAAACTCCCTCCACTGCTCCCCCAGGGCACCTCGGGTCCCTTGCTCTGGTTGTTACTTCTGCCTCTTTGTGCCCCAGAAATTTCCTTGATTTGACTTTCTGAGCCCAGCTCTGCATTTAACCAAGTTGTGTGTGTTTTTCTTCAGCACGTAGCAGGAAAGCTAGGTTATCCAGCCTACACTGCTGCTGGGGAGCTGCCTGCTTCCCTGAGTCGTCACCTCTTGACAGGACTAATTTAAGGCCCGTCAGCATCCGAGTCACCTTGAGAATGTATAATAAATAAAATGCACACTCCCTGGCTGTACCCAGAACTCCCAAATCAGAGCTTAGCACGAATGCCCAAGGGGATTCTGATGTGCTCCTATGTGTGAGGACCTCTTCCTGCCTCGAGGTTCAAGTTCCTTCAATAACCCAGCTCACGGGGCCCCAGGAGGCCTCATAGGCTGCAGAAACAAATACGAGTTTTTCTTTCCTCAATGGGTCTATAGCATAGTTCAGAGGGAGCAAAACTTCCGCAAAGGGACAGATGGTATTTGAAGTTTTGCAGGTCTTATGGCCTCCTTTGAAAAATCCACAGACTACATGTAAATAAGTGGGTGTTTTCAGAACTTTAATTTATGAAAATAGGTGGAGAGCTGCCCCACCAAGCTTTGCGGAAGGCTGATGTAGTTAAAAGAGAAACATTGCTGCAGGAAGCGTCCTGATGCAAGCTGCTGCCGCAGCACCCCCACTGTGGGAGTGGGTGGGACAGAAGAGGAGGCATCCTGAAGCACCGGGAGTGGAGGCCCGAGGGCTCTGGGGGCAGGTGGCTTTGGACCTTCAGGTCGTTTCTGTCCTTTGCTGTTGAACAAGGCTGCAATAACCATCTTGGGCCTCAGAGACTCATCTGATTCTTCCCTGAGGATAAAGGCTCTCTTCAGGGCTTTGGTGGCACATTCCCAGGATTGCTTCTGGAAAGTTCCCATCAACTTCCACTCTCTTCAGGAGGGAACCCGAGGATCCTCCACCCTCATGAGCGCTAGCTACTGATTCCTTTTCTAAAACTACGGATAATCAGTTCATGGTGAGTCATTCTGGTTTTTAGTCACAAGACTGCAGACTGGACAGACTCTTCACAAGGTGTTGAGGGACACAAAACATGAGGAAAGAACTAATCTGAAGTCAGGAAACCGGAGTCTCAGCTCTGCCACTGGCTGGCTGAGGGAACTCAGGCCATCACTTGACGTCTGAGCTCCTCGACCTCACTTGTGGATCATGAAACAGCTCCCCCCGCTTTGCTTCCTAGCATTAGGTGCCAGGAGTGACCCGGTGTTGGCTGCTCCCTGGTGTGGGCGTGACTCCTGAGTGCCCGGCGTGGGAAGTTTGGCGTCCATCTCTTCTGCTGGTGCATGGCACAGGCCACTGGGCCCGCTATGCTTGGTACCAGCCTTTTCCACCATGGCTAAATGAGCCTCCACATCAGTGGAATGGAGGCCCAGAGAGTGTGTTTGATCTCAGAGGAAAGCTGGCCTGGGCTGGCATTTTGACATTTGGAAACAGTGAATACAATTACCCATCTGTGGACCAAAAGGGTTTTCTCCCCCTTTAAGGGAACCGAAGGTATTTTGCCCGTGGTAGTTTCTCTTGAGAGGCCCCTTCTGACTTGAATAGTGTGGAGAATTCTCTACCAGACTTAATTCAAAAAAGATAGTGCTCTGGGAGGGGACAAGGCTGGAACCTGCAGCTCCTCTTCCCGAGAGCCGGCCCCAGGGAAGGCTGGACGCAGCACTTTACAGTTTGGTCGGAGCTCTGCAGATGTCATTACCCTGTCCTTCGCCTTGGCCTGGGAGGACGGGTGCTGTCTCATGATCCACAAGTGAGGTCAAGGAGATCAGGTGTCAAGTGATGACCTAAGTTCCTTCAGCCAGCCGGTGGCAGAGCTGGGACATGAACGCGTATTTCCTGACTTCAGAATAGTTCTTTCCCAACGTTTTGTGTCCCTCAGAAATCTCCATGGTCAAATCCTGATTCTCAAGAGTCCAGAATGTGACCTTATTTGGAAGTAGGTTTGTCGCAGATGTGGTCAGTTAGGATGAGGTCACACTGGAGGAGGGCGGGCCCTCGATCCAATGACAGATGTCCTTGTTTTAAAAACAGGCCAATGGAGAGCCAGACGCACTTATGAGGAGATGATGATGGAGAGACACAGGGAGAGGATGTCCCGCTATGCGCCAAGGAACCCCAGAGGCCACCGGAAGCTGGGAGACAGGCCTGGAGCAGACTCCTCTCACAGTGCTCCAGCAGCCACCCCTGCCCGCACCTTGATTTCAGACTTGGGGCCCCCAGAGGGGCAATGATGGGTTTCTGTCACTGGAGGCCCCTGGCCTACGGTTCTCTCTGGCTCCAGGAAATGGGAGTGCCACACGCCAAGGCAAAGCCAACTGCCGTTCTTGAGGCAGTAGAAGCCATTGTAGTGGGTTTGGCTCTCTGATTCCATATGTATCTACCTCCTGCTATTAATAAAACACTCTCCCCGAATAGCCAGAGACTACACTTCCCAGTTTCCCTTGCAGCAAGGCACAGCCACGTGACTGTGCTCTCACCAATGGGACGTGGGTGTGTGCCCACCAAGGAGATGCCTGGCCTTCCAGTTCTCGCTCTTTCCCCTGGTTGCAGGCTGCAGTGTGGTCCTGGGTAACCATGGTGGGCAACTTCCATTGTGCAGGTCCAGAAGAACAGAAGGGAAGGGGTCTACCTGCTTTCCTCTGAACTTTCATGAGACAGGAAGAAAATTCTAGTTTGCTTTAGCCACAGTATGTTGGGAAGCTTGGGTTATCGTAGCCTAGTGCCCAGAGACTCTGACGGGTGTATGTTTGTCCTTTGTTGCTTTTGGAGATGGCTGTAAGCCTGAAATCAGAAGTCACCTCCTAGAGTACCTGTTTTATTAAAGCATAATTGATATACAATAAATATTTAAACTACACTATCTGACAAGTTTTGCCGTATGTATGTATCAGTGAAACTATCAAAGACAGCGAACCTGTTTATCACTGTGAAAGTTTTCACTCACTGTTGATCTCATTGTTTTTGCTGTGGCTCAGAAGCCTAAACTCTTTGCTGGAAGGTGAGAGAAGTGAGTGGTTTTGAAAGCAGCAGGAAAGATGCCAGGGTCTGAGAACAGAGCGGAGGTAGCGTCCCCTCAAGACTGGAGTCTAGGCCTCCTCGCTTGCTGACTCCCCCAGGTAATGCTCCTGTGGAACGAGACTAGCTAGCTATGTGCATTCACTCCGGCCTCGCGTCTCTTGAACTTGGAGGACAGACAAAAGCTGGGGGCTGTGGCTTTTGTTATGTTTGGTGAAGAGTCAGCTGAGGGCTGTATTCTTGGACTTGATTACGTTCACCTCTGTCAAGAGCTGTGCAGGGTCTGAGACTTCACCCTGCCTGTGGCTGACAGTTAGGCTGTCACAGTCCTAGACACTGCAGAAGGCGAAGACTCTGGGATCACAGACACAGGACGTGGAATACCAAGAGCAATAGCAGTATCCAGAACATCATTATGTTCTTGTGTGGTTTCCCAAGCCCCGAGTCCCACAGGGTGACATGATGAGGGACGGGGGATACTAGTGCACACAGTAGGTTGCACTCTGGGAGAGGAAATGAAATGAAATCTTCTAAAACGTGAACTAATTTTGCCTCTTCTTTGTTCTGGGATGAAATATTATCTCTATCTTCCAAGATCACAGACCAACGATTCTGGAAGAAGACAGTCTCTCTTCTGGGACCTGCAGCTCGCCCGCCATCGCTGACAGTAAAGCCTGGAGCATTAGGACAGCGGCGCCTCCAAGACTGTCATGAAGAGCGTCTCCCAGCAGTCGCCCACCAGGGTCAGAATCAACTGGAAACACTCAAGCTGAAGGAAGAATTGATATTGGGGACCCACTGGAGAGGGGTCAAGGTACCCTCCTTCCCCCAAAGCTATATAATATTGCATCAGGAACCTTGGGAAATGGGGAGGGGCACTCAGAAAAGGCCACTGAAGGGACTGTTTCAAAGCAGGCTGAAGGAAATCAGTGAGATGTGATGGAGCACCCCCAGACTGGCAGCCCTGGGAGGTGTCCCCACTTACTCCAAGGGGCCAGAGCAGGGGCAGCTGCTGGACCCAGTGGTACCTGTGGCCAAAGCTCTGGGAAGGGGCCACCTGACGGGAGCTGTGTGCTTCTGAGCAGGACCCCAGATCTTGTCCACAGATGGATGCAAGGGGACATGTCTCTTTCATCCTCCTGTTGGCTATTAACCCAGCCAGAGCCTGAGCACAAAGAGCCACCACTGATGCAGATGACCCACGGGTGTCACTCCCTGGGTGCAGAGCAGCTTGGCAGAGGTAAAGAGTGTGACCAGAGGGCCAGTGCAGTCCATAGAGCACCGTCCCAGAGGCCAGCGTGGACACTTATCCCCTGCAAAAGATCTGCCACATATTTGGGCTTTGGCCTGTTAATGAGAAGGCTCGAGGAACAGAGGAGGAGATGACAAGATGTCATTAACCCCTTGTGAAAGTGCTGCTCTTGGAGGCACACAGTGTTGGGCGAGCGGTGGCCTTACTGTGTGGATGGTGGAGGAGGCAGGGGAGCTGGGGCGGCGCAGTCACGAGAGCAGAGGGGAGCCCATGGAAAGGCCGGGGCACGAGGACACAGGTCCACTGAAGGCACTGGAAGTGGTCCAGAATGGCCTTACCGTAAATATGAAGAGAACCCAGTGTGTTGGGATTCACTTCTGTTAGAAAGCCATCTGTTGCCATGGCCAAAATACCCGACCAGAACAACTTAGAAGAGGAATGGTTTATTTCCGTTCAGGGTTTGAGAGGTCTCAGTCCATGGTCGGCTGGCTTCATTGCTCTGGGCCTGAGGTGAGGCAGAACATCATGTTGGAAGGGTGTGGGGAGGAGAGCAGCTCAGCTCATGGCAGCCAGAAGCAGGGAGAAAGAAAAGAGGGGGCTGTGAACAAGAAAGACCCTTCCAGGGCACACCCCTCCCTCTTGCACCCACGTCCTGCCTCCCAGCAGCCCACTTACTGTCAACAGACAGTATCAACTAATGAGGTCAGAGCCCTGGTGACCCATGATTACCTGAAGGCCCCACCTCGGAGCCTTGCTGCCCTGGGGACCCTGATTTCAACATGAGGCTTTGGGAGACATTCCAGATGCAAACCATGACAGCTCTTGAACAAAGGAGATAGTCTAAGAAGTTCCCTCTGCTTTCTTTCTGACGTATCTCAGCCAAGTGAGGAGTGCCAGAGATAAACCTCCTGCGTATAAGCCCTCGCTCATATGCCACTGGGGAAAGATGAACTGAGGCTCTTAACAGCTCCTCAAAGTGGCCACAGCACTAGGGAGGGCAGTTTCCACTTCGATCTGAATGAAAGGATTCTACCAGTCCCCAAAGCCAGGAAGAAGGACCTTAGCCAAGGGGAAGGCTGGGGCTCCTCGGCTAGTGCAATGGGCTCTGGCCCTCTTTCTCATTTTCATTTTCTCATGGAACTCTGCTTTGCTAGTTCAGCACAGCTCAAGACTGACCCCTGTGGCCCGCCATATCGGTGGACCTGCTCTGGGGCCTCAGGGCAGGAAGGAACCCTGGAGCTTGGTGTTCCTTGGTGCAGAGTGGCCACTGAGGGAGCGCTCTGAAAAGCTGGAGAGAGCCCAGATTTGGGGGCCTTCTCTTTGAAAGGCACATGCCTGTAATCCCAGCACTTAGGGAGGCTGAGACAGGAGAATTGCGAGTTCAAAGCCAGCCTCAGCAACGGTGAGGCGCTAAGCAGCTCAGTGAGACCCTGTCTCTACATAAAACACAAAATAGGGCTGGGGATGTGGCTCAGTGGCCAAGTGCCCCTGAGTTCAATCCCCAGTACCAAAAAAAAAAAAAAAAAGAAAAGAAAAGAAAAGAAAAGAAAGAAAGAAAGAAAGAAAGAAAGCTGAGACTCATGGGTGGGCGTGAGGTCTGGAGATCTAAATTCTTGAGATGCCCTGGAAGTGCTTCCACGACAGTCAGGGTGGGGAAAGTCTGGTCTTGAGCCTTTCCTTGGAAGAGGCCCGGAGCCCAGCGCAGGCCAGGCTGCACTCTTCCCGCACGTCCATGAGGCTTTCCTAAATAGAGTATTAACTTTATGTTCTACAAAGAAAACAAGGAGAAAAACAATTATTCTTCTGATTAACAGGGAAGTTGTCCAACTGGCTACACATGAGTTATATCCCCTGAATATTAAACTCAGACTTCTTTCGTTCTCATTTGTTTTATTGGATTGTATAGAGATATTTTGAAAGAGGAAGGTGGAGGTGGGGGGGAGGGCTTCTGGAACGGGGCCCTTTTCACCACTTGCAGAAGGCTGTCACTGCTTCCAGAAGGCTCAGAGAGCCCCGAGGAGTCCTTCACTGAGCGCAAAGGGCTTTTTTAAAAAATTTACTTATTTCAGAGTATATCTGGGCCCATACTTTATAGCATGCCGAGGGCTCTTCTGGTTCCCTGCTGGAAAACGGATTCCTGGCCACACGGTTCCCACACAATAGCTTCCTTCCCTCAGTGGCAGTGTGACCGCCTGTAATAGAAACTCTTAGAGGGACTGCCAAAGTCCACAGGCACTTATGTTCTCCGTTACTCTTAAAACGTTCTGATTCTCAATAAATAACCCACAGTCCAAGTGTGATGTTTTGTTTTGATTTGTCACAAAGAACTTTCCAGTCTCTTTTTCTCGTTCCAAAGTGTTGGAGAGTGGGCTCTTTCGGGCCAGCGTCAGCGCTTGGGCCTCTGGCTCTGCTTGATGAGGCGCTTCGGGCCCCTGTGGTGTCTTCCCTGCAGAGCACTGTGAATGCTCATGACCCTGGAGCCCTGTGACTTGGGCCAAGTCAGTTCTGGGGCTGAACTTCAAGCAAGAAGCCACAGAGCACATGGCCAGCCACCAGCTGGGTGTCTAGTGTTCTACCTGGCCTGGGCACACTGTGGAAAGGGACAAGGGTCACTGTATGCCGATAGGGACAAAGGGTCAGGAAACACCTGGGCAGCCACACGGTAGTGGGAGCTTCCCATGGACAACCAACCTTGTTAGAAGGAGGATCCCGAGCTCAGCACCTGCTGCCCTGATGTCCCTTGCTGCACCCAGCATAGACCATGCAGGCGACGAGCTGCTGCGGCTTCTGGGCTGCCAGCTCCATGGCCGTGGGACACTGGGATCCTGGCCTTGTCTGGCAAGGGAATGGCCTCATATCTGGGTTCTCTGGACTCAGGACACCAACACAGACAGGACCTTAAAGCTCTTGAGTCCAACTCCTGCTGGCTAAGGATGGAGCGGCAGACAAGACTCACGGGACTTGTTCCATATCACACAACAGATTTGCAAGTTTCCCAGGCCTTAGTATCCAGCAAAGGGCCCTTTGCCACCACTGCAGAGCTGCATTTCTCATCCCGGTTCTCCTCTGAGCTAGTAATGAGATTGTTGGTTTGTTCTAAGTTTGTGAAATGTAACCTTATTTTTCTTCCTTCTTGAAGTTTTACTTCTATCAAAATTTTACATGTAATCAACTTAAAGGATTAAATAATTTCCAGGGCCTTCTATGAAAATCAAGGGCTCACCTTCCCCTCCCTGCTCCTATCTCCAGTGCTCACAACTTTCAACCCTTTCCTGTGGTTTTTATTTTAATGGGGGCGGGGGGATCTTCATATTATTAAATAGCGTCCTCCAGCTTCCCTGCCTTGTTTGGCTCAGGTTGACACTTGCCTTACCTGACTGTGATGGTGTAAAAGCCATCTCAGGTCATGCATGGTTTTATTCCTGAAGACACCTCTCTGGAGGCCTCTGACTGGATCCAGTCTAGGGAATTCTGCTAGTCAGCTTTCCATCACTAGTGTGAATGCCTGAGATAAGCCACTTATAAAGAGAAAGCATTTATTTACTTTGGCTCAAGGCTTTGGAGGTTTTAGTCCATGACTGACTGGCCCAATGCACCCTGGGCCGGGCAACACAAAATGGCGGAGTGTGTGGCAGAGCAAGGTTCCCCTTGTGGCTGGAAAGTGAGAGGTGGAAGACACCAGGGCCTCATAGTTCCCTTGCTGAAGGAACTATGCATGCCTGAAGGCCCAAAATCTTCCACTAAGCCCCAGCTCTTATTTCTGCCATCTCCCAATAGTGCACAGCCTGTAAACAAGGCCTTGAATACCTGGGCCCTTGGGGGACGCTCCAGATCCAAGCCATTGTAACAATGCAGTTACATTCCAGGCTCCCCCTTTGCATTATCCTGGGGATTCCCACTGCCTCTTTCCTGTGATGGATCTTGTCTTCTTATATGCCACATTTTCTTCTGACTTAGTCTATTATTTTTTAAAATAATGTACATCCTCTTGTAGTTTTCTGAGAGGAAAGCATATGGGGGATAAATACTTTGAGATCTTGTATATCTGGAGATAATCTATGCTCACACTTGATAGAAAACTTGTCTGGAAGTAGAGTTCTAGTTTCAAGGTGACTTTCCCTCAGAGTTCCCAAGGTACTGCCCACTGCTGTCCAGACGTATTTTGTGCTGTTAGAGATGACTGATTCCTCATCCTTTTTGTGGAGTCTGTTTTCAAAGATCATAGAGTCTTTTCTGTCTTCAGCGTTCTGTAATCTCATGACCTTTTTGTCCAGAGTGCTGGACACTCAGCAGAATCTTTTGGTCTCAAAACTTATGCCTCCATGTCTGGATAATATCCTTGAAATTTTTTCTTTGAAGATTCTCTCTCCCATTTGGTTTATGCCTCTTTGGTGATTTCTATTACCCATATCTAGTATTTCTTGGAAACAGCTCTCATTTTCTTATCTTTTCTCTTCCTTTCTTCCATCTTTTTCTTTGCCATTTTCCTCTATTTTCTAGAATAGATTATCAAATTTGTCTTTCACATCTTTAATTTCATTTTTTCTGCAATTATATTGTAAATTCTAAGACACATTTTTTTTGGTCAGGTGGGGGAGGAAATTTTTTCTGTTATTTTTATATAGCAGCCTGTTCTTATTTCATGAATGCAGCAACTTTACTTTTTCTTTCACAGTCTGTGTTCCCCAAGTTCCTTCCCCCCCCCTCATCTGTGTGTCTGCATTTCATCTTAGAGGTCTCCTTAAATCCCTTGTGGTTTCCTCCTACTTCCTCTGTCTTCTGCCTACATGATTTTTTTATCATCTCTGAGCTGATCTCTCAACTTTGATCTTTTCCATGTTGTAGTTCATTGGGCATAATCCATAAATCAGTCTTTCTTTAGTGCCTGATTCAACTTTTTTTTTTTAATTTGGTGAGGAAGCTTTCCATTGAAGGCTCCATATTTCCTACTTCCTTAGATCAAACTTTGCTATTTTTAACATGTTCTACCTCTCACCATGTTCAGAGGATGCACCACATCTCTTGACTTGGAATATGAATACTCTTATGTGGTCATAGTTGGAGACAAGGTAATACTACAATCAAGGGTAATAGTAATCAATGAGAAGGACTTTAAACATTTTCTTCACATACACCATTGAGGTCTCCTAACAGTTCTGTGCTGCCTACCCAGATGCCCATCTTCCAGGTAAAGAAATGCTGGCTCAAAGAGGGCAGGTGGCCACCCAAAGATAGTACAGCTGGTACAAGCAGAGCAGGGATTTCCATTGAGTCTTAGTCCACCTGGAGGTCTGTCCATCATGCTTTCTACTGATAGACTCAGGTGACTCACCTGGTGACCAGGCTTCTCTGAGAATACCTGCTGGTAAGCGGCAGGCCAGATCTACAGAGCAGGAGCTCCCTCATCTTTCTGCCAAGCCTCAGCCCCTCTCTTCGTGTACACTGGTCTGCTGTATACACTTTGTACCTCCTTCATGAGCGTGTGAAAAGCCTTAGCTATTCTGGTGCCAGTCTTCAAGGACAATCAGACTTGGCCTCCTGCCTTCTTTCCATAATCTTTAATAAACCCAGAATATCTCTCCAAGCACTGCAGACCTCTGGCATGGAACAAGAAACCTGGAATTGTTTAAGAGAACATTAATTTCCTTGGAGCTAGGATTTCAGGCCATCAAGAACTCCTTAATGAACGGCCACACTGCCTTCTTGAAGTGTTTATGGACTTGCCAACACAGGCTCGAAGGTTACACTAAGTACTGCAAGTCGTCCTTTCTGGAAGCTGAGCAGAGATGGAGGCCTGGTGCTCTGTCACTTCTTGGGTGAGGCCTCTGGACTGCTTTCTTCACTGTGCTGTCCTGCATATGCTCCCCTGATATTTTTTATTTTGTTTTTTTGGAGGGGGGTACTGAATGTTTTGAAGACTCAATCCCACCACTTGGTTGAAGACGAAATCAAATTCCAATCTGGCTTTCTTTTATTTTTCAGTCTTTTCCCTGGGATGGCACTAGTGGGGAAACACTTGTGTAAAACCCAGAAAAACAAGTTCAGATTGAATGCTGACCGTCTGGGTGATGTGGGAAAGTGACAGCTCCTCTGGACTTCCGTCTCCGGCTGAGGATAGAAGTGAAGACTCTTAACCAGCTCTGGCATTCTGTTAGTGGAGCATACTTGCTTCTGATTCCATAGTTTCCATGGAATCAGAGCATGGAGATGATGAGCCTCCTTAGGCCTCCAAATTTGAACTGTGATGAGGACCCTACTGGGACTTTTCAACAGGGGAGAGAGGTGGTGAGTGTTTTGCAAGAGAAACTATTTGATTTTTACCTCCTGATTTCAAGCATAGAGGTCTGCTAAGCTGCACTTTCTTTTTTTTGCTGTGAAAATAATTTTGTGAGAAAATGTAAACCAGTGCAATTATGCCGAGCTTTCCTAAGATGAAATGTTAATAAAATGGATGTCTGACCAATAAAATACTTGATTCCAAATTAAATGGGCCTGAAGGGAATTCTGCTTTGGAGCAAACTCCATGGGAAACAGGATGAAAAGGAAAATAATATTTTTGAGCTACTATATGAATTTCCTGAGAAATAAAAATATATAACTCGCAACATCTTTGACTTGCCTGGAGGGATTAAGGCGCCATGGCCAAAGACGTGGATTGTAACCACAGATTTCATAGGTTCGAATCCCAGCTTTGTGAGTTCTTGTCGGCTGGCCTGGGGACAGCAGACAGGCACACAAGTCTTAACTTCTTTGTGCCTCAGATTCTTGGTCTATAAAGTAGGGATAATAGCTGTGTTTTTCCCACGGTGTTGTGAGTGTTGAGCTTGTACAGGGTGGGAGTTGGGAGCCTGGTGATGGGGCGTGTTCAGTCTGCACTAGCTGTCCTTACTGGAAAACTGCCTGAAATCGAGTGGCTCCTGAGCATTAGCTATCCACATCCTGCTCTGGGACACAGGTTTGCCTCCCTTTTTTTTCTAACTTGCATTCAGAGTCTTGAAAGCTTTCTCCAAGGCCACATGCCCAGTCTGCAATGGGAAGCAAGGGATGTGATAGGTGTAACATGAGCGACCTGCAGGATCCACACGACTGCCCCTCTGTGAAGCAGCACAGGGATGAGTCTCCAGATTGCTCAGGAAGAAACCTGTTGGCTAAACGAATCTTCTAGTTAGCAGAGCCAGGAGAGTAGGTTACAGTAATGGCTGAAAGAATGGCTAAAAGGAAGATAACTGGGAAGTTTACAACTTTCAAGAAACAAGGCAACTCTACTTTGAAATATCCAAAAATTTTAAATAAAATTTAGCAAATTTAAATAATAATGCAAATGAACATCAAAGCCAGTGGGATGCAGCTGAAGGTGTGCTTTGAGGGAGACGTGTAGCATGAAGAACTGCCTTGCCCATATTCTCACCTTCCTGCTGGGAGCCTGCAGCCTCAGTTGCTGGGAGTGCTCCTTGTGGGCAGCTCTCAGTTGAATCTCTTGGGAACATTGCCCTGACTGATGAGAGCCACTTTGCCCAAGCCACACTGTCTTCTTGGAGACAGTCCACATCCAACAGCTGGTTGATGGAGAAATAAAGGCAGCAGTACAGAGAGGCTGATGCCGTTGACACTTTATTACTGATGCTTCTCCAGAGGAGGGACCTCGTCAGGTGTCAGCACCTTTCTGTTACTGTATCACTCTCAGGAATATCTAAAATCCCATAAATGAAAAAGATACAATAGCAAGAACACCTCGAGCCACTGTAGCTCACATCTAGAACATGCCTATTGGTAAGTCTGGGTAAATATAGGAACCTAGTGATGAATGGAATAGAATGATTGACATGTTGATCTGTGTACCTGATAAAATATTTAAATAGTCTAGGATGTAAAATAAGTACACAGTTTTTAAAGAACAAATTCAGTTTAGTTTTCTGACATTCAACCCAGATTTTCCCCTATGAACAGCACCACCCATGGCCTTCTATGATCACTGACGAGTCAGATGTCAGTCATGTTGAGTTCCTTTACATGGTGCCCGGCTCTGCTTGAACAGCTTCCCCCATGCTTCCCTGAATCCTCATGATTATCCTATATAGGAACTGTCCTCTGTAAACCTGGGGCATCTATGGGCTCAGAGATGGGTTGTCCGAGGTCCCCAGCCGTGCAAGTGCTGGAGCTGAGGTCCGAACCTATGGAGTACAGGCCCGCACTCCAAGGATTCAGACACAGTGCGTAATGTAGCTCAGGACATGCCACCACGTTCTGGCGACACATGAGCAGGGCTCTGTGGTCCTCGCCCTGCAGGCAGGCAATCAGGTGGGTGCTTCCCCAGGAGGGGTGCTGACCCTGACCTCTGAGGGAAGCAGAGTGCGTTAGGGTTCCATTTTGGGGGATTTGTGTGAATTTTCTATGGATGCTGTAACAGACTGCAAACAGATACTGCAAACTGCTGGTGGCTTAAAAAGGACAGAATCTTGTTCTGTCACGGTCCTGGAGTGCCAAAGTCCAGAATCGAGGTGTTGGCAGGCTGTGGGAAGTGGCAGGGTGAGCCTTTTTCTTGCTCTCCCTGCTCTGGCGGCTGCCACCGTCCTGGTGTGGTGTGACTCGTAGCTCTGTCCTCACGCTAGTGCAGGCTGAGGCCTCTGCTTCCCACGACTTCTCCCGTGGTGTCAAATCTTCCTCTCTTGCTCATCAAAGATACTTGGCACTGGATTTGGGGCCCACCTGGATAATCCAGGATAAGTTTTTCCTCTAAAATCATTAAACACATCTTTTGCCAAATAAAATATATACTCTTCCATCCTTTACCATATATGGTGATATTCATAGGTCCTAAGGAATAGGACATGGGCACACTGTGGGAGGTCCCAGCCCATGGGACCGTGGCGAAGCTGAGCTTGGCAGTGCTTAGTAAATCCACGGGGGTCACAAAGTGGAGCAGAATACAGTGCCCTCTCAGAAGAGAATCTGCAAAGCCTACCATCCATGCCCGGGCGCTGTCCCCGACCCTCTGATCTCACCCGTGGCCATGGCCAACAATTCCAGAAACTTCTGGCTTCCTATCTCAGTGCCAAGGCACTCTATCACTATGCCACAACCTTTTGAGGCGCCTGGCAGCTGGCCTGTCCACCTGTCCACCCTTGGAATGCCAGGGTTAGTGCCCCCATGAAAGGCAGGGCTGGATGGGTAAACGCCACCCCCCGGCCTGTTGGAATGCTTTCTGACAGGCTCTCCCTGGATCCTCAGAGGGGCCCCAGCAGGGCTGAGCCAGGTGCGACCAGCAGAGAGCACTGCAGCTGCTTCATGTCCTGTCCTGTCTCGCTCTCACCACTCAGCCAGCTTCCTGCGACCACCTCCCAAATCAACCTTCTGCTCCTAGGGGCTCCTAAGCCAAGCTGCCCTCGCGCTCGCACCCCATCTGCATCTTCTTGCTGACTCGTCCTGTTGAGTGTGAGCTAGAAGACAGCCGGGCAGGTGCTCGTTCTCTATCACTATGACAAAACACAGCTAGAAGTCACCTGGATAAAGGAGTTTTCCTTGGGCTCATGGTTTCAGAGGTTTCAGTCCCTGGTTTGTTAGCCCTGTTTCTTTTCTTTGTGGTGGTGCCAGGCTGGAACCCAGGGCCTCGTGCCTCCTAGGCAGGGGCTCTGCCTCTGAGCTACACCTTCAGCCTGGCCCTGTTGCTTTTGGGCCTGAGAGCAAGGACAGGGTGCACAGTGGAGAGAGCTGCTTACCTCATGGCAGCTGGGAGGCAGAGGAGAGGAGGGCTGCATCCTTTATCCCCTTCAGAGGCCTGACTGCCTCCCTTAGGCCCCATCTCATAAAGGTTCCACCGCTGCCCAGTGGCTGGAGACCAGGCCTTCCACAGTTATCCAAACCATAGGCGGGCAGCAGGGACAGTGGGGAGCAGCTTTGTCTCCCTCCAGAATGTCTCTGGGCTTAGCAGTTCTGAAGGTCACTCACAGGACAGCAAGAGCTGGTTGAGGGCTCCAATCTGGGGGTAAAGTGCTTCTCCAACCTGGGCCTGTAGCCCCCATTTGTAAAGGAACAAGCCAACCAGAGGGTCGTGCCCTCCCTCAACTGCTTCTGGATGTCCAAATGAGGGTGTCCATTTCTTACTGAAGTGGTCTGGGCCCAGTGTCCTCATCGATAAAACGGGAAAGAGGGCAGCTGCTTCTAGCTTGGGTTTGCGCAGACTCTTTGCCACCCGCTGCCCCTGTGCTGTTCCAGTGCCCCGGGTTCCACTGGCCTGCTCCGCTGTAGCTGCACACTCCGGGCCATCCACTGCTTGTTCCCTCTGCCTGGAGCACCCTTCCCTGACATCCCCTGGCCACCTCCTATTGTGAGTTGAGTCATGACCTTCTTGCCCACTAAAAGCACACTGAGGTCTTAACCCTGGCTTCTGTGACCACAGATGACCTCGTTTGGAAATAGGTCTTTGCAGATGTGATCAAGTTAAGATGAGGCCATACTGGATCACGGGGAGTCCTTATAAGAAGGGCAAGTGAAGACACAGGGACACGGAGACCCAGGGAGAATGGCACGTGAAGAGAGGGACAGACTGGAAAGCAGAGGAGGGAGGACTGGGAGTAACCAGAGACCTGAGTCAGACGCGCTCAGAGCCTCCAGGAGGAGCTGGCCCGCCAACAGCTTGATTTTGGACTTCTGACTTCCAGAATGGTGAGAAAATTCAATTCTGTTATATTAAGCCACCAAGTTTGTGGTACTTTGTTCCAGCAGCACTAGGAAATGTACACCCCTTTACTAACTTCTCCAGGAACCCCACCCCGACCACTGGTCCCTCTGCAAGCCACCCCGGTGCTCCACCAGGCCTCCCAAACTTCTGACTCCCCGGTGACTTATTTCAGCTTATGGAGCCGGGACAGGCTCCATAATCGGCAGGGCCCAGAGCAAAATAAAACCAGGGATCCTTGTTCAAAAGAATTTAGGATTGCAGGATGGAGACTAGGAGCGTTAAACCAGGTGACACGGCTTCTGCACATGGAGTCTTGCAACTACCCAGGCCACTTGCCAGGGCACTCACCACCCTTTAGTGGCACATGGGATTTACTTCTTTCTGAGGCTTGGTGGGTGCTGAAGAGCATCAGCCCTCACAGGAACAAGCTGCACCTCGTCCGCAGACACATTGCCGTGTGATGGAACAGCTGGGGTGCCCAGCAGCCTCTTGAGAAGCGCAGCAATGGTCCATGGCCACTGCTCTTATCCCTGCCCAGGTCCAGGATTGCTGCCCACATGCTTTCCTCCCGCCTACAAGCACGGAGCAGAACCAAATTTGAGCAGGCCGTGGACACTGAGGCTTATTTCTAAAGTGTAGAGCTACTTACCGTCCTTGCCCTCAGTTTCCTCATCTGGAAAACGGGGTCATCATAAACTCCACCTCTTGAGATCGCTTGACATGTGACTGAGTAATGCGGGTACTCAGAGCAGGGCCTGGAGACTGGGCTTCACGGCTGCCGCCTGTGGAGAGAGGGCAGGGAGGCTTGGTGGGTGCCGTAGGGGCAAGGGTGGGTTTGCTCAGTGTTTTTTTTTTTTTTTGAGGGGGAGTGATTACAAGTGAAAAAGGGAGAGGGCAGAGCGTAACAGAAGGAAATGCCACTGTGCCCCAGGCAGATGCACAGGCCATGAACTTGTGAGCCTCTGTCAGAATGACAACAAAGGGGACTTCTCTGCCCTGCCCCGCGGGGGCCTCTGTTATGACTTAGAGGACGTGTTTTGAAGACTCCAGCGAAAAGCTGAATAATTGATTTTGAAATATTTGAATTCTGGAACATGAAATGGAACCCGTTCAGCTTTTCATGTTCCCTCCTCTCTTTCATAACAACATGGAGCTTATTTCAAACTCCAGAAATAACAAGAAGAAGTGGAGACCACCCCTTAGACTCACTCCAGAGGCTGATGAAACAAGGCGTATCGAATTCACTTGGGGATGGAAAGGATTCTAGAAGCGACTTTCCCAGTGTGGGGACCGAGCCTGGACGGAGCCTGGATGTTTCCACGGGGGTCCCGGGCACGGCCTTAGGATGAGCGCAGAGCCTCCGGTTCATCTAACCGGAAAGCTGCTAAAAGCATTTCTGAGGGTCCCTGGAATGTTTTAAAATAACGTGAAGTTCTTGAGTAAAATTACTTGTCAGCAAGACTTTTTCAAAAGCAAATTAATGCGCTTTGCTTTTCAGAGCAGTTTTAGGCTGTTAGAAACATTGAATGGAAAGTACAGAGGGTTCCTGTGTAGCCCCCACGCCCGCCCCAGTTTCCCTGATTATTAGTATCTTATGTTACTGGGACGCTTGTGACGAACGATGAGAGCGATGTGGTTCTTTATTTGAACTTAAAGTCCACAGTTTACATTAGAGCTTTTTCTTTATGTTGAACATTGTATAAGTTTGGACAAATGTGTGATGGTGTGTATCCTGGGCTAGAGTCCTAAGAAACAGCCCCCAGGGTCCCTGGTGCTCCACCCCTGCACCCCCGCACCCTCCTTCCCATCCCCAACCTCTGGCAGCCACTGATTTTTGGATCATCTTGATAGTTTTGCTTTAAGTTTTGCCTTAGATAATTTATTGGGTCATAAGCCAATAGTAGAACATGAAATGAATTTATAAGCAAATTAATCAATACATAATAATGGGGTAAAATTTGTTTTAAAAAATAAATTAGAGAACTGACAACCAAAAAATTTTCTATGAAAGTGTATGAGCTTACACTTCCAAATGAAAAGCTGTTGTTTAGAAATCATATTTTATACAGCCAGGTGCAGTGTAATCCCAGCACATAGGGAGGCTGAGACAGGAGAATCGCGAGTTCAAAGCCAGCCTCAGCAACGGCGAGGCGCTAAACAACTCAGTGAGACCCTGTCTCTACATAAAACACAAAATAGGGCTGGAATGTGGCTCATTGGTCTGAGTTCAATCTCCAGTACCAAAAAAATCATATTTTATAATATAAAATATTATATAAATTAGTGCACTCTTGAACTTGCCAGGTACCTTTGCCCACATATTCCCATTTGACTCCTCTGTGGGGTGAAAAGGTGAGGGCTGTTCGCCTGCCTGTCAATGGCTGTTACCTGGACACCAGGCCCGCAGCCTCTTCCCTCCTTTCTCCTTTCTCTTCCTCTTGTAACAATGTAACAAACTCACCTGCCTCGTGGCCCTCCCATTTCATTGTGGGGTAAATATGTTTTTGCTGATTCATCGACTCAGTTTAGAACGTAGCCTCTCTGGGGCCACTGCTCCATTTACTCTGGATTCTTCTCTCACTGCCAGGTTTTTCTCCCACTCCCCTGCAGGCTGTATGTTCTGAGGCTTGGGTTGTCCAGGTCAGGTCCTGTACTGCCCATTCAAGGAATCCCCCTGGGTGGACAGCACCTTGTGCTCTCATCAGTGTTGAATGATCGATGTGCTGCCTGGTAGGTGTTGGCCCCCTGAGTTTGAAAGTGCCACACTGAACTCATGTCCTCCTCCCTAGCCCTGGCCCCTGGCCTGCCCTGGAGCTCCCTATCCAAGAATGGACATCAGCACCTTCCTAGTTGCTCAAGCCACAAATTGGAGACCACACTTCACAGGTAATCCCTGGGCCTTGCTGTGTCTTACTTTCACTGTGTCCTTTTAATCCATGCAAAACCCATGGGCTATCACATAAAAATTCTCACTGGTCATCAGCTCATGGAACAGTAGAAACAGCTGTTTGTGCAGCCTAAGAGTTCATCCCCCCCCCCCAAATCTGTTTATGCAAGAGCCCGTGTCTGGTTTAGGCTTCTTGGATGTTGGAGAGGGTGGCTGGCTGGTGCTTACCTTGGCTGCACCTGGGAAACTGAGAGGGGAGGGCCAGCCTTTGGATGGGGGATCATCAGTCCAGCGATGGCTCAGCTGCCCTTCCCAAGTCCTGTCCTCCAGGGTACAGGGAGGTAACCGCAGTTTCTGGTACCCAAGTGCTCACGCTTGGCTGTTTTCTCAGTTCTCTGCTGGAGGGGCTGCTGCTGGGAAAGCCAGGACCACACTCTGCTGGACACGGCTGCCCAGACCTGCTCTTGCTGGCCACTGGCCACATTTCCTTCCCTGACCCTTCATGTCCCTCCTTTCTTGGGAAGCTTGTACGGTGTGTGGGGCCGGGCGCTGGGAGGGATGCATGTGGATCTGGAAAACAGAACGTGAGCTTTCTTGTGGGCCAGCTTGAGTCCTTCCTGGGCCTTCTAGACAAGAATGCCTCGTGCTCTGGAGGAGGGGCTTGCTGGGTTTCTACGTGCAGCATGCATGGCTGGGGCAGCAGCGGCCGGGCGGACGCTCCAGGTCTCCAACACCCTCTGGCTCCAGCTCGGCCCTTCTCGGGCTCACCAGACCAAGCACCTCTAGGTCAGTGGTGCCCAGCTGGTGCAGAACCCCTCAGCGGCCGAGCTGCAAGTGACCTGGGCTGGAATGGAGGGCAACCCTTGTCCAGAAATCTCGCATGGTGGAGCAGCAGGGAGGGCTGTGGCCTGGCTTCCAAGTGCGCCTCTGGGAGGAGCACTGTGCCTCTGGCTTTAGAACACTTTAGCAGAAGCCATCCCCACCTCTGTGGTGGGCGCTGGCCCAGCGTTATCGTCGCCGCCTTACCGCTGTGGGAAACGCAGATAAGGAAACGCCAAGGTATTGAATGAATTGTCCAAGGTTTTGTAGCCAATGGTACCCAGCAGGAGTGGGACCTCGGGCCTGGTAAATGCTGTGGCTGCGAAGGGGTTGCTAGTGTTGGACGGGGCCCGGTCCCCATCTCCTCGGAGCAGAATGTGGCGCCTCGCTGGACCCCACAGGGCGATTGCAGAAACAGAGGTGAAGGGACCGTCAGACTTGGAAAGGGCTTTAGAGATGTCTCACTCTCACTGAGACTCGGAAAGATGAAGTACGGCCCCTGGTCGTCTGTGTGGTTCAAGGTAGATTGACCCCAAGGACTTGGAAGACAGTCAGAATGCTTGTTTTCCCACAGCACCAGATGGAATAAACTCCGAGTTCCCCATAACTTAAACACAAGAAGGGCAGAACAGAGAAAATTATTATTTTTCCCATCGGAAAGAAACATGACAATTAGGATTTCTGGGCTCCCGTCCACTTTTCTTGACGGGATGATGGGGGAAATATGATAAATAATCGAGACTACAGAGCTTTTGTTTCAGCATCGTGGCGGGCTTGTGCGGGAAGCTGATAGCCTGGCGTAGAGGAGATCACTCCCTCGAAGCTGTTTTGTTCCTGGCTAATCAATCTAAAAATGGCTTTAAAAGTCTGAAGTGCAGTCTGGCCCCAAGATAGCTAAAACAGGCTGAAGATGGAGGCACAAATCCAATTTTACTTTTCTATTAAAAAATCACACTCAGTACAATATTATTTGAGTTATGAGGGGGCATGTCAGCTTTGCCATTGGGTGGCTTTGTGACCTGGAGAAGGGACTCACCTGCTGTCCTCACCTGGCTCTAAACCCCGCCTTTGAGCCTCCCATGTGGGATGGCCGGATTGCTAGAGCCGGCCTGGGGTTCTCGGCCCACAGAGATCCTCTCTGTGCAGGGAAGGATCCTTGGAGGATCTGGCCGAGTTTGTAAATAGAAGGAAATAGGCCTCACTTTTTCAGCTGTTGTAGAGGAAGCCACCTTTCTGCATGCAGGGTGGGGAAACTGAGGCACAGTGACACAGCCACAGCCACAAGCCGCTTGGGTGCCAGAACCTGGGAAAGGGGGTGATTCCCATGCTGAGGCCACCTGGCAACCCCCGAATTCTGGGGGTGCCTTCTTAGAAGGACAGGAATGTTCCCCTCACCCCTCGAGAACTCCTTGGCATGTGCACAGTATTTTTTCCACCACAACAATTTGTTTTTAGGATTTTTTTCCTCTGGGGCAAGTGGAAGAACACGGGTATGATCATTTTTCACGGCTCAGTTACCCAGCAATCTGCAATTACAAGATGGTGGGAAAGTTTCCCCGACTCTGTGGTAAAGTAGAGCAGATCCTGGGCTTCTCTCTGAGGACCAGGCTTAGAGGCAGAAAACAGGCCTCATCCCTCTCCCCTCCTATGCCTCAGGCCCTCTGAGAGGGTCTCATCACACAGAATCACAAAAATATCAAACCACCCCAGAGACTGGTGTGGAAAGAAAACACCTTGCAGCCTCCGGTAGGTTTCTCACCCTAAAATCATCCACTGCTTCCCACCCTCATAACTGTTCATTAGATACTTTCTCCCAGTTCGATCTTATTCTCATGAGGTGACGCGGGATGGAGGCTCTCGAGTCAACAGCCTGACCAGACGGGGCGTGTCTGGCCACCTCTTGAGCACCGCCTTCCTTGTCTGTGACAGCGGCTGTACCAACTCCCCGTGGCAAGGCTCCGGGGACTGACTATTCACGGAGGTGAAAAGGGTGTATGATGCAGAGAGCAGAACTCAGGGCAGCGTTATTTTCTTAGCTGCGACACACAGATCTTAGGTCAATGCCAAGGAGTCTCACTGATGATGAACGGAAGCGGCTGGCTGGAGTTGAGGGCCCCCCTTGGACTCTGGGCTGGCAGGTGTGGGGGGTGTGGCTGAGAACCCCTGGTCCCCCAGCTGAGCCCTGGCTGTCTCCAAGCGGTGGTGGGTGCCAAGGCTTAGTGCGTGGCCTCCACAGCCAGCCTCTGCCTTCAATACCCACCCTGCCATTTTCTAGTAGCCAGATGCTGGGCAGTAGATTTTGACCTGCCGGCTCCTCATCAGCCCCAGGAGTAAGAGCTTCAACAAGCCAAGTGAGAAGTGCTTATCTTGGCACAAGGGATGTGCCAAGAGAGGGCTGGAATTTATGCAGCCCTTTCTGGAGGTGTATATCCAGTGTGGCTGTGGCTACTCCCGCTTGCTCTGTAGCTTTTGCCCACTGTCCACACACAGGGCCAGGCCACCCCCTCTGTGAGAGTCTGGAAGGGCAGGGAAGAGCCCACCCTTTCCAGCTCCTCCTGCTCTGGAAGCCTCCTCTGGTCCCCACAGACCAGCTCTCACAGGACTCAGCAGTGACCCTGGGGATCACAACTCAGGGGGTATTCTCTACCTGTCCCTGCCCTGCCCTGGGTCCCATAGAGTTCCTTCTCCAAGGCTCCAGTGAAACCCCAGCCCTCCTGAAGCCCACCCCCTTCCTGAGACAGGGATTCCAGCCATGGCAGGAATCTCCTCCTTGGTCCCCAGCCCTGCAGGAGCTGTGTCCCAGCCTTGGGCTGGGTGGGCACTGAGCCTTCCCTGGTTGGCCCCCATAGTGCCCGCTTCTCAGTGACGCTAAACATACACCAGTGAACTTGAGCTTCCACTGTCCTGTACCCTTCAGTGTGAGGTACAGGCTTGCCACCCATTTCTGTGATCCACCCATTTCTGCGACCCATTTTTTAAAGATGGGTGCTATTGGTTTAGGGTGAGTCCTAGGGTGGTTTCCATCTGAGAAGAAGTGATTTCTTCTATTAGTAAGACTGGGACCAGTCCTTGAGGACAAGGGCCTCATTATCCTAACAAAGAGTGTTTTAGTTAGCACCTCTGGAATCTTCCTCTGGTGCTGGTGTGGAAGGAGGAGCTGGTAGTCCACCAACGCCTGCTCTCCCTCAAAGGCTTGCTCCTCCTCTACCTTTCCTCTGGGGACATGGTGCCACCATCCAACCCATTATACCACTACCATATTGAGTCTTCCTCCTCCCTCCCACCCTGCACCTGGCAGTGGGTGGACCCGTGTCTGTCCTCATCCAGTCATCTAACTACATGGACTAAGTCCAGCACTGTGCTGGGCACTGAGAGCACAATAGCCTAATGCTTGGGAGTCCACTCTAGAGCCATCACGATGGGAAGATGGTGGAGGGCTTGGGAGGAAGCTCAAGGCTGGGGGTTCCCTCCCCAGCACTGAAAAAAAAAGTCACAGGTGTCATCCATGGAGCCCTGTGGCCAGCAGCGCTTGAAATCTTGTCTGTCCCTGAATTGTGGTAGGTCCAGAGGGCTCTGAGGGAGGGTGGGGCTCTTACCCGCTTCACTGGGGTGGGCCCAGCTGTCCCCAAGGGCTGCTGCAGCTCCGGCATTCCCTGGGCCAGGATTAAATGTTCATTTAGGATGGGGTCTGCTGAAGGCATCTCTGGTTGCAGCTGCGAGGCAGATCACTCTGGAATCCTGGTGGAATGAAGCAGGGCCCTGCTTTGGCAGCCGGCATCGCAGCCTTAACCAGGGAAAGATGACAAGCCAAGCTGTGTCGAGAGCGATCACTTTCTTGTTCTGTTGCCAGAAGAGCACCGCGGGGTAGGGGTCTGGAGACGGAAAACCAAGCTGCGACGGCTGGAAAACTTGTTTTTATTTACGAGACTGATTTGTATATGTTAAGGCCAATTGCTAGAAATTGGTCCATTTGCAAATTGGCAGACAAAGAAAAATCTTGATTTAGGACTAAAAGCAATGAAGCTCAGGCAATAAAAAGAGAATCACTTTTATTAAGTTGAGAAAGCAGACGCCTACTCAAGCTTTTTTTTTTTCTTTCTTTCTTTTTCTTCTGAAATTCTTCCCTCATTATGAAAGAGTTTGGCATAATTTCCAGAGACAGAATATGGGAGGATAAAAATAAACAGGTTAAGAGACCAGGGAGAAGGGGAAATAAAGGTAGAATAATAGAACAAAGCTGGAGACAAGACAGTATATGGAAATATATAGAAGCTCTAGGGGACATACATGATGCTCTAGAGGACATTAAAGTTGTTAGTTTGTGTATGGAGCATACACATATATTAAGGGGAAGTCTGAAGTGCACAGCTCGGCTTGAATTTTTACCAACCAGCACCAGTGAAGATACAGGACCTTGCAGACGCTGTCACTGTCCTCCGCCTGCCAGTGCCACCCAGAGAGTTCACACCATCTGGGCTTTTCCCACCATGTCTTCATTGACTGTCCTAGAAGTTTCCAGAAAATGGAATTGTGCAGAAAATGCCTGGCTCACGTCCCTCACTGAATCCATGAGATCCGTCCACAACGGTACCAGGTGTGGTTCTGGGCTCCCTGTTCCTGCTGTGTGGTGTTCCCTTACGTGGATACCCACCACGTGAAGGATGTGCCTGTTCTACCGGCGGGCTGGTTAGCTTTTCATTGCTGTGACCAACATATGCGACAACGCAGCTTAGAGGAGGGAAGGTTTATTCTGGGCTCATGATTCCAGAGGTTTCAGTCTATGGTCAGCTGGGTCCATTGCTCTGGGCCTGAGCTGAGGCAGAACATCATGCTCCGGCACGAGAGTAGGGCGGGAGGGACGAAGAGAGCCATGCAGACACAGAAGGGACGAAGAGGCTGTGGACAAGAAATCTTCTCCCAGGGCAGGCCCCTGTAACTTACCTTCTCCAACTAGGTCCCCCCCGGGGAGCCGTTCAGCTTCCAATGGATTGACCCGCGGATGAGGTCAGAGTCCTCAATCATCGCCTAAAAGTCCCACCCTGAGCCTCGCTGCTCTGGGGACCATGCTTTCCACATCAAGACTTTGGGGGACGCTGCAGGTCCAAACCAAACTGGCGATGGGTATTTGGGCCATTTCCACTTTATGGCGATTATGCAGAAAGCTTCCATGAACATTCCTGGAGGGCCCTAAGCTCTCATTTCAGCTGGGTACGTGCCCAGAGCTGGACTGCTGGACCAGCGGTACATGTACGTTTAGTTTTAGTGTAAGTGACGTGCATTCTTCCTCAGTCATTATACCCCCGGAGGACATGGGACAGTTCCTGTCGCTCCACATCCTCATCACCCCCCAGTGCTGTTAGCCTTTCCCTGGCCATTCCCACAGAGTGGGGTGTTTCCAGAGACGTCCCCTCCACAGGACGGAGGCACTGATTTCCAATGGAACCCACCCCCACAAGCTGCGGAGGGTCCCCCGGCCCCGGCCTTGGTTAACGCAGGCATCCCTTTGCCTCGGCTAGTAGGAGCCGCTCAGATGGAGGCTGAGCAGGTCCAGTGTGAGTAACCTGCACTTCGCTGGAACCGGGTGCTCGCACATGTCTGCAGCTGCCCAGGAGGAGCTGCTCCAAGAGTTAAGTCAGCGTGAAGGAATGAACCAAGAGGGCGACAGAGCACAAACAGCTCTGAAGACCCTGTCTGCACTCTGGCTGCCGTTGTGTCTGGAACTACATCCACCCCTATGGGGTCCACTTTCCCTCAGGTGCTTACCACAGATCAAATCAGGTTTTCAATTATTTGTCCCCTAAAGAGTCCCATTTGATGCCTGTGAGTCCTCCAACCCCACGTGGACAGGTTGGGAACACAGCTCAAGGCAGCCCCTGTAAGTTTTGTCCACCCTCCGAGCCTGCACAGGGGCCACACCTTCCCCTGGGGACAGCCTTGTGGCTGGATCCTTCCATTCCTGTAGGCTCCTCTTAAACATCCTCTCAGTTATGTGTGCCACTTGTACCATTCTTTCAGCTTATTTTGCTTTTTGCTTATTGATGGACTACCCTGTCTATCCACGATTTCCATGAGGTTGGGGCAAACTCTGACTTGTTCTCACAGGAAACCCCGCATCCAGCAGAAAGCAGGTTCCATCCAAGGCATACCATCAATACTGTTGATCGAATGAATGAACATGTCCTAACCTTGGTCTGGGCGCCCACTGACCTGGCATTGGAGGACACAGCATCAGCCCCGCCTCACGTGTCTTAGTCGGGATTCTCCCAGAGGCAGAATCTGAGACTCGATTGAAAAGAAGGGAAGAGTGATTTGGGACGGGGAGATGGCCATGAAGGATGTGTCACGAAGCAGGTTTTGGTCAGTGTCTGCTGGCAACTCAGGGAAAGCACATAGACAGGCCACTCAAGAGAGAGGGCGCTGGGGTATCTCTACCCCGACTTCCCAAGCCACCACTGACCACGGGCTCCTCCCGGGAGGCATGGATTCCCAGCACTTCCTGTGGTGGTCAGAGAAAGCGGGGACATACAGGTGCTGGCGTTGGGCAACAGGACAGCGTGCTCTGAAATGGTGAGCACGAGGAGATGTGGATGTGGTGTCCACAGCGGCGGCAGCCTGGTTGGGGCTCCTTCCCACTCCCTGTGTCCTGAGGGAGCCACTTTGAAGGACAGAGACCTCTTTTGCCCAGGCTGAACGCACCGCCTCCTTCACTGCTGCGATTGGAGGTTGGGGACATCACCCCCTCACCTGGGACTGGGGTTAGGAAGCCACCCTGCAGGTGTGTCACAGGGCACAGGCCGGAGGGCAGCTGCATGCCCTGCCAGGCCTCTGGCCACAGCAGCTGTGCATGGCAGCTCCCCCGACCCCTCCTAGGGTACCAAGGCTGGTACCCTATTTCTTTCCCTCAAAGACTGGGGTGCAAAATAATTCCACACAGCATGTCTGAAGCAGGTCATGTCACCTCCATGCTCCCTGGGTCTGGGGTTCAGCCTGGTGGTAGGGTGGCGGCTTGGCATGCACCTGGCCTGGGTTCCATTCCTGAGGATGTACCTTCCCACTATCAGCCCCAGGCTGGCGGCAGGGTGGCTGCTGGCCAAGAGAGGACCCGCCCATCTCCGAACATCCTAAGCACATGGATACATAGCTGCTTCCCCCGAGGCAGCCCTGGAGAAGGCCTTTCAGTTTAATTTCAAACAGCCCAACAGCCACAGGCCCGCAGGGACCCTGACTAGGCTAAGACTTGGGTCCCAGCAGAAGATGGTTTAAAACACCTGGGGACTTCTCCATGGCCAAGAAGGATAAAATCACCATGACTCCTTCAGGGCTCAAGCTCTGCATAGTTCTCAAAGCCATTTTACATCCAGCTTCTCCTTTGATCCTAAAAACCATCCCAACTGCGAACAGGCCTCACTGTATCCACTTCAACAGCAGTCAAGGGAGGTGCAGAGAGGGAGAGCAACTCATCGAGTGTCACACAGCAAGACACAGCAGAACCAGAATGGGGACCCTGCTTCCCTGCCACCTCCATGTGGGGGTACTTTCCCCAGTAGAGCCCTCTGCACCCCAATATCAAACCCTAAAGTCCTGGAAGTGAGACCACGCCAGTCCCTTCCTGCCTTTTAAAGAGACCGCTCTTCTCGTCCCCACCCCCTTCTTCTTTAGTAAGTAGAACCATTAGTTTTTATTGACGGGACTAATGCTTTTCATTTAGGGCCAATTACAATAGGAAGGGAGACGCTTTAGGGTAACTGGGTGATGAAAGGCCCCCATTAGGAAACAAGCTCGGGAGCTGCTGTTTCCCATTTGTGATGCTGGTTCCACATGCGAGTCATATTTAAGCCATAAACGGTGGCGCCCAGGGAGCACTCGCGGGTTGCCTTGAGAAACCCAATACTTTTATCAAATCGCCAGATGGCCCTGTATTAGAGAAGCCATTTATTTATTTTTTCCCTTCAGAGTTGCTCAGCTTCTCAGAAGCTGGCTCTACCTAACCCCACGGATCTTCCAGTAGCATCTCTGCTCCTGCTTGAAATAATTGCCCTTTAGGTTTTATTGGCGCCCCAGTGGCTGCTTGTAAACTCTTGCTCATTTCTTTTCTTTTCAATTTTGTTCAATTGGTGGAGAAAATGAATATGACTCAGTGTCTTCCTAGGCCCCGGTGTGGGGCTCTATCATTCATCTAAAATTATTTGGTCCCCACAGGATGGTCAGATGTGCCCATTTCACAGATGAGAAAACGGAGACCAGCAGTGCCCACCAGTTTGCCTCAGCCCAGAAGTAGCAGAGGAAGGATGCCAACCCAGGGTTTCTACTTCTTTTCAGGCCTGCAAGTAATTTGGAACCTACCCTGAACATTCCTAATAGCCTGATATATTGTATATTTACATAGTATTTTTCCCCCTTTAAACCAGAAACTTGGCAAGGCCTGTGATTACGTAGCGGACCCCCAGATGATTATGGTGTCTGGGCTCCGTGGAAGCTTTTGGCATTCATGGCTGCCTTTTTTTTTTTCTTAAGGTTTGTGAAAGTAAACTGGCGCTTGCCCTAAGGGGCCTGGGTGGATGGGGCGGGGAGTGGGCTGGGGAGCTGTAGTGTGGCTGGGGACCGGGAGGGAGGCGAATGTCAACAGAGAAACAAGCAGAAAGTCGGCCCAGGACAGAGACATGAGGGATGGGCAGGAAGGGGACGCTATCGGGTGGGCGGAAAATGAGGGAGGAAGTTGGAATCTGCTTTGAGTCCTTCCAGTCCTGCAGACAGAGTGACTTCCGGAGGGTGGGAAAATCCAGAGTGCGGGGGAGCCCTTGGCCTCCTGCTTAGGCGCAGGAACAGAGTCCTCGCGCGTGGCAGTGAGAGGAGCCCAGCAACTGCAAAGACAAATGTGCTCATCTTTTAAGAAGCCCGGATTCTAGAGATGAGGTGTGGGATCCATGGAACAGATGCACTCGGTATGTTCCAGGCGTAAGAGCAGACCCGCCGCAGACCCGCCACGGGCACCACCACCACCCTTGCGGTGCAGTACTTACTGGTTTCGTTTTAGAGATGAAAACGTTGAGGTCCCAGGAACTGGAAGGCTGGAATTCAAGCCCAACATGAGGTGCCAGAACCTTCCCGCCATTGCACAGAGCTGCCCCCTGGTAGGAGGCAGGCGATGGAGAAGACCCCAAGTGGGGAGGCACAGCTCTGCTCCCCCACAGGGCAGAGCCGTGCTAGGTGACCCAAGGAGCAGCAAGGCCGGGCAGAGCTGGAGGCCCGCCTCCACCCAGTGCGTTTGGGCACCTGACCAGCATTCGGTGAGATAGAAGCAGGGAAGATTCGGGGGGTAAATCGAGCACCCCGGCCCACCATCCAGCCTGCTTGAGGTGAACTCCCAGTTTCCCCTTGGAAGGGACAGCGGAGCATGTCGTGAGCAGGGGAGATAGGCACACTGTGCTACCTCTTCGTTGAGGCCCCATTTGCACAGAGCATCTGTGGGGACCCCGTGGGGGCCAGAATAAAGTTGGGAGTTCTGATGAGATCTCAGTGAGACTCAAGTCCAAGGTAAGCACACTGCATATGTGAACAGAGGGGGAGGCAGGGTCCAGGGTGCTCTCCATTCTCCAAAAGCTACAATTGCAGGTCCAAGTGGGGCTTGCCTACAATGTAGAAAGAAGACAGGGACTTCTAGGAAATGCCACCACAGCCATCACCTGGGTTTCTCATGTGGCTTCCCAGTGTAGGCCCCAAAGGATGGCAAAGAGGGCCAAAGAGGGCTGAGGCAGCCCGGAGCGAGTTTCTTTTCCTCTGTTCCTCCTTCCCTCTCAGGAGGCTGGCGGAAGGGGGTGAGGGCATGCGTACCCAGGAGGGAACTGGCAACAGCTGAGTCAGTTGTGCTGGTCCCACCCCCACAGGCTCTGCTAGGAAGGGCAAGTGCATGCAGGCACCACATGCCCATGCAATTTTCCCCAGAGTTCAGTGCCCTTAGAGGTGGGTTTCAAACCGGCACCACACACTGTGAGGATGAACCACATAATTCAAGCCAATATGATTTTTTTTTTTAATATTTTTTTAGTTGTAGATGGACACAATGTCTTTATTTTATTGCTTTGTACGTGGTGCTGAGGATCGAACCCAGGGCCTCACGCATGCAAGGCAAGCGCTCTACCGCTGAGCTACAATCCCAGCCCCCCAATATGATTTTTTTTTTCTTCTTTTTGGTACCAGGGATTGAACTCAGGGGCACTCGACCACTGAGCCACACCCCCAGCCCTATTTTGTGTTTTATGTAGAGACAGGGTCTCACTGAGTTGCTTAGCGCCTCACCGTTGCTGAGGCTGGCTTTGAACTCACGATTCTCCTGTCTCAGCCTCCCTAAGTGCTGGGAGTACAGGTGTGCACCACCGCTTGCTGAAATTTAATTTTAAAACTCAGAACACCATTAAATAGCAAACGTGGGCACAGCTAGTGGCAGGTGGAAAAGCTTTAGGTGCGTAGGTCCTGCCCGCGCAGCGTCTCCACAGTGGCCCAGCATCAGCAGCTGCTCACTTTTGAGTCATTTCTTCTGCCGGGAGAGGAAGCTCCAAGTCCTGGACCTCCACGGGCCTCCCTCCCCCGCCTTCGAATGAAAGGAGCAGAAGTGGCCGTGAGTGACACAAGACTCCATCCAGCGGATCTGGGGCTAGAATCCTGCCTTTGTCAGCTCATCGTGGTGGCCCTGGATCTGTCATTGAATCTCTGGGCACTTTGAGGTCTTCACCTAAAAGACTCCGCCTGCGCTAGCCTTGCTATGTGGCTGTGGGCATGCGACAGGGGAGGGCGCTGGGTTGGGAAGCAGTTGCCTCAGTTCAGCTCAATTCCTTCACCTGGAAAGTGAGGGCCAGGCTTAGCACTGCAGACGGCAAACAGCGACCCAGTCCCTACGGAGCACAGTGGCCAAGGTCACAGGGCCGCCCTGGCTTCCTCTGCCTGGTCACCTCTTGGAGCAGCGCCTCTGGTTCTGGAAACATTCCTCCCCCAACACGTGGTTTCCAGAGGTACTGTTTGCCCTCGTGACTCCTCCTCTTCCTCCGTTGCTGATTGGTCCAAGAATGTCCCATGACCAAGCCTGGCCAATCAGTGGCCTCCACCTGGTTTTCTTAAATTGCAGCCTGGACCCTTTTGTTCTTGCGGTCTCCAATTCAAGAGGCAAAGCTGGGGAGGAATCAGAAGCTGTGTCCTGACCTACTCGGAACTTTCCACGGGAGGATGGTGTGGGAAGCTTAGACAAGAGGCAGCAAGGGAGCCCTCCACCCCCATCACAGCCCCTGGCCCCGATGGCCACTGTGCTTGTGCAGGGCACAGAGCTACCTCTCCCTGGGCTCCTATTGCTTATAACAGGGCGCTGCCAAATCTACCTAATAAAATGCCCCTTTCACCACGGGCAAAGGTATTGGGCTGCTTTCCACCCCTCCTGGAGAGTGCGTGGGATGGTGTGACCTGGGATGGGAACTGGACTTTCTCCACTTTCCCCAGTGGCTGGAGTCTGTAGAAGCTGCAGGCCTCCGCAGCTGACAAAGCCCACTTAGCCTTAGCAGCCAATCACAGCAGGCGTTGCCTGCCCACCTTAGCTCTGAGGGTCTCAGTCAGCAAAGCTGGTCCTTCCCATGACCATGGAGTGGAGTGCTGCCCCTCCTAATGGCGAGCCATGCCCTCCAGTGTCACGGCAGATCTTAGCGACTCACTGCTGATTTCTTCGTTCAGGGCTCTTGTCTTGCACATCTGAAAAGGAAATCCACATACAAGGAAGTGTGAGTGTAGAAGACTTGGATTTATTCAAGTGGGAAGAAAAGAGAGAGAACTCTCAGGGCGAGAGGGGACCCCGAGCAGGTTGCTCCCTGAACGTGCTAGTTCAGGGGTTTATAGAGCTCCTTGGTCAACGCAAGTGCTCCACGTTTATTCTCCTCGGGTTTGGGGAAAGTACCAGTGCTGTTGGTTAACCCTCGAGTCACTTTTCTGTAACCTCCAGTGGGTCTGCCCCACTTCTATGAACTTCTCAGCAGGCCTAGGCCAGGCCACTACAGGTGACAGGTCAGTGTGCCCTGGCTTGCCTGGGCTCTGGTTTGTGGTGCCTCAGGCCTGTGCTGGCATGGCGGGCTTTGTTCAGCCACACCCACTCTGTGATCGTGGGCTGTGCTCCCCACCTCAGTGGGGATTGGTGGGCTAGCTGAATGGCTCGGTGGCCGTGGAGCTTTGCTGACCAGGACAAAGGCTTGGATTCAGATGGAGGCATGGGTTGCTCCTCAGTTTCACCCAGGAGGACTCTCGGGGGCAGGCCGCCTCCACAAGAGCTGCCCCAGGCATCAGCTTTTGACTGAGCCCCTTGAGTACTCCAGGGAGTGTGGCAGGGATTGATTTATTAAGTCACTGTTTCAGGCAGGGCTTGGGGTACAATTACTGGTGTTCTCTCACCCCCTCCCTCCTCGATCTTTATTCCACTCTGCCATGACAGGTGATCCGTAGGGCTAAAATCCTGTGTGGATGCTCCTCAGTTAGCGAGAACCCTGTGTTTGCCCTGGGGAAGTGTACAGGGTGGCCCAGGGAAAGCCACCCGGCCCGTGAGCCGGTTAATCAGTAAACATGTGAAGGATCCACATGCAATCATAGAATCATTTCTCCACTCATTTTTTTTATGCCTCAGATGCTGTCCTGGAGTTGGGGAACAGTGGTGGCAAGTTTCCCAAGGTCTCTGTCCTGAAGGAATTGACACTAACACAGAAGGGTGAGCCATTGTAACTCAAGTTCATCAAGCATTGCAAGTTGACAAATCACAATCATTTTCTCAGTCAGGCCCTCATAAGGGACTTGTGAGGCAAATATCACCCTCTCCATTTTACAGACAAGGGAACTGAGACTATTGAGTAACCCCTGCAGAGTGATTCAAGCTTATCCTGATAGTTATTCATTTAGTCAGTTGTACTCCATTCAGCCTGGCTGGCTGGTAAGACAGAGGAGGGATTTGCTGAAACAGTAACATTTTTTGCTCTTTAAAAGACAGCAATAGTTCCAGGCACAGTGGCCCACGCTTGTAATCCTAGCAGCTAGGGAGGCTGAGACAGGAGGATCAGGAGTTCAAAGCCAGCTTCAGCAAAACTGAGGTGCTAAGCAACTCAGTGAGACCCTGTCTCTACATAAAACACAAAATAGGGCTGGGATGTGGCTCAGTGGTCGAGTGCCCCTGAGTTCAAATTCCCAGTACAAAAAATAATAATAAGACAGCAATAGTGGTATGAGTAAAATCTCTCTCCCAATACTCCAACACATATGTGTACATACAACCTGCTTCACATCTTCGACTGCAGTTGTGATGTCTGGACCTAAGCTGCCATCTTGTGACTATTAGACAACAAACAGGAGAATGCAAAGTCCACAGGCTTAGAATAGCAGAGATCAAGGACACCTTTGAGTTGCTGTATCAACCCTAAGCTGCTCTCTACAGGCTTCCTCTTGCGGGGGACAACTTAGGGTCCATACTGCTTAAACCAATATCAGGTATTCTGTAACTTGCATCCCAGTATATTTATGTGCATCATAAATATACGTCATCCTCAGTGGAGAAAGAGGAGGCGGGTGACTCCTTGCCAGGGTCAGAAGGGAGAGGGTGATGCACTCACCACACCCATGTCACGCCGTGCAGCCAGTTTATGCTAGTGAAATGAAGGAGGAGGAATGGAGGACATTTGTACCAGAAAGGAAGAATTGAAACTCTCAGCATCTTAGATAATGCAGTCATCTATATGGAAAGTTCTGTGGTACCCACACACAGAACTAGAGCTAAGTTTGTAAGTGTTATGAGTTGGATCTGGAATGTCTCCGGTGACTTCGTGTTGGAGGCCTGTTCCCCAGCACAGCCGTGTTCAGAGATGGGGCTCTTGGGAAGTGATTGGGTCAGGAGGGCTGTGACCTCGTCAGTGCATGTGTCCACTGAAAGCTGAATAGATGAGTTGGAGGGGGTGGGGACTAGAGGCAAGTGGGACATGTTTGGAGGAAGTAGGTCACTAGGGCATGCCCTTGGGGCACTATATCTTGTCCCGTCTCTTCCCCTTGCTCTGTATTGGCTCCCGAGCTGCTATAAGCTGCACAGCTTTCCTCTGCTATGCCATTCTGCCGTGATGTTCTGCCTCACCTCAGGCCCAAAGCATGTGCTGAAACCTCTGAAGCTGTGAGCCACAGCAAAGCATTCCTCTCCAGAGGTGCTTGGTCAGGTGTCTTGACCAAACACAGCAAGTTGTCAGGTGACAAGATGAATATACAACTATATACCATATTCCTATAGCTAGGAATGAGCACTAGGGCATTGAATTGATAAACCAATACTGCATATCAGCTATCAACAAACCTTTTTTATGAAAGGCCAATTAGTAAAATCTGCAAGGGTGTGGCCCAATACAGTGTCTGTCACAGCTCCTCAATTCTGCTGTACTAGGACTGAAGCCCCTGGGGACAGAACTTAAATGAATGGCATACCTGTGTTCTAATAGAACTTTATTTTTGGAAATATTTGGGTGAAATATAGCCAATTGTCCATGGTTTGCCACCCCTTGGCATATGCAGTAGCAAGCAAATATGACATTTCTGGGATATATTTGGCAAAATAAATGCAAGACCTGTCCATTAAAAACAGCAACACACGGGCTGGGATTGTAGCTCAGCGGTAGAGCACTTGCCTCGCATGCGTGAGGCCCTGGGTTCGATCCTCAGCACCACATACAAAGCAATAAAAAAAATAAAGACATTGTGTCCATCAACAACTAAAAAAAAAAAAAAATTTAAAACAAACAAACAAACAAAAAACAGCAACACACCGTTAAGGGAAATAGAAGAAGAGAGAAATGAATGGAGAGAGAGACTATGTTCGTGGATTGGAAGACACTGTGTTGCTGGGGTGTCAGTTGTTCCCAAATTGCTCTACCAATTCAGTGCAATCCCAGTCAAAAATCCCAGGAAGCATTTTTGTAGAAGGTAACAAGTCAATTCTAAAATTCACACAGAACTGCAAAAGCTCTTCACTTGCTCAAACAGCTTTTTAAAAAGGTGTGGTTTTAATAATTATTATAAAGATACTGCTATAAAAGAGTGTGTTACCAGCATAAAATAGACGAACAGATGAAACAAACCCAAAGCAATAGAATACAGAGTCTAGAAATAGACCATTATGGACTGAATGTTTACATCCTGAGAACTCACATATTGAAGCTCAAACCCCTAATATGAAGATATTTGGGGGTGGAGCACTTGTGGGTGATGAGTTGAACTTGGGCCATGAGGATGGGCTCCTCCTGGTGAGATTAGTGCCCTTCTAGGAAGAGGAAGACAGAGCAAGCTCCTTTTTCTCTTCACATGTGCCCACAAAGTGAAGGTCGCATGAATACAGATAGGGAAAGGCTGTCCTTAAGTCAGGGAAGGGCTCCTCAACCTGCTGGCACCTTGCTTCAACCTTTCAGCCTCCAGAAATGTGAGAAATAAATGTCTGTTCTCTAAGTCACATGGTCTGTGGTGTTTTGCTATAATGTCCGGAACCAACCAAAACACAGACCTGCTCGTGCTGCCCATGTGTGGTCAACCGATTTCCAACACAGGTGTAAAGGCAACCTGGTGTCGCCAAATGGGGCTGGAAAATGGGATTGCCAGATGCAAAAATTTAACCTGAAGTTCTTCCCTCCACCATGTAGAAGACTTGAGTCAAAATGGGTCACAGACTTCAATGTAAAATTGAAAATGATAAAACATCTAGGAGGAAACACCATGGGAAATCTTTGTGGCCTCCATGTAGGCAAAGATTGTTAGTTACAGCACTGAAAGCACAATGCACTTTATTAACATGAACCTCTTCTGATCTTCATAACCTCCAAGACGCTGGTGAGAGACTGAAAAGATAAGGAAGTGATTGAGAGAAAAAAGTTATAAATCACATATTGGCAAAGGTCTTGAATCCAGAATATGTGAAGAACTCTTCAGGGCTGGGGCTGTGGCTCAGTGGTAGAGCGCTTGCCTAGCATGCGTGAGGCACTGGGTTCGATCCTCAGCACCACATATAAATAATAAATGAATAAAATAAAGATCCATCAACAACTAAAAAAATTTAAAAAAAAAAGAACTCTTCAAATTCAGTGATAAGAAAATAACTTAAAATTGGGCAAAATATTTGAACAGACACTTCATCCAAGAAAACATTCAGATGGAAACAAGCATATTAAAAGATGTTCTAGCGTACTACAGTGCTTCAGCCACTTCAATGGTTATAGCAGCTCAATTCACAATAGCTAAACTGTGGAACCAACCAAGATGCCCTTCGATAGATGACTGGATAAAGAAACTGTGGTATATATACACAATGGAATATTACTCAGCAATAAGCATAAAATTATGGCATTTGCAGGTAAATGGATGGAGTTGGAGAATATCATGCTAAGTGAAGTAAGCCAATCTCAAAACCAAATGCCGAATGTACTCGTTGGTAACTGGATGCTGATCCATAATGTGGGGAAGGACATGGGAACAATGGTGGATCTCTGTTCACAGAGGTGTAAGGGGGGAGGGGGCATGAGGACAGTAAAGGTGGTGGCATATGATGGTCAGCATAGCCCTAACTTTATGTATGACGCCATGTATGTTGTGATTCTATACAACTTACAACTAGAGAATTGATATGTTATCCTCTATGTATGTACAATGAATCAAATTGCACTCTGTTAACATGTAAGCCTAAATAGAACAAATAAATAAAATATGAAAAAAAAAAGATGTTCCCTATTATTTAATCATTAAAGAAACACAAAGTAAACCACAAGGAGATGCTACTGCACACTGCGTAGAATAGATAATCAAGAAGAGAGCCAATACCAGGCACCGGTGAGGACAGGAAGTGGCTGTGGCTCTCACACGCTCTGATAGGAGGATGAATGGGTGGGGTCACTCTGAAGGCCTTTGTTTAAAAAGTTAGGCAAACCTCTGCTGCTGTTTCGGGGATGAGTATTCCCCAAGGGCTCATGTACAAAACTTGGTCCCCAAGGCGGTGGTACTGGGAGGTGCCGTGGGTCTTTAAGAGGCAGGGTCTAGTGGGAGGTCCATAGGTCACTGAGAGTGCTGCCCCTGAGGGGGCCCATGGGACCCCAGCCTGTCCTCTCCCTCTCTGTTTCTTGGCTCAAGACCTATGTAAGCATTTTTTTAAAAATTGTAGATAGGCACAATACCTTTATTTTGGGTTTGTTTGTTTGTTTGTTTTGTGATGCTTAGGATGGAACCCAGTGCCTCATGTATGCTAGGCAAGTGCTCTACCACTGAGCTACAACCCCAGCCTTATGTGTGCATTTACTACATGATGTTGTACCCTCACCAACAGTCAAATGGGACTGCCTGATCTTGGACTTGGTCCTCCAGAACTGTGAGCCAAAATAACCTTTTTTTCATTTATTAGTAGCCTGCATCAGGTATTTTGTTATAGTGACATGAAGCTGACTAATATACCTGCCATATTACCCACTCATTCTACTCCTGGGTACACCCAAGGGGATTGGAGCACATGTCCACACCAAGATTAGTATAGAAACACTCAGCAGCTTTCTTTGTAGTTGCTGGAATTGAACACAACCCGTGTGTGCATCAGCAGGAGAATGCTCAAACCGTGGTACATCCATAAATGGGATGCTGCTCAGTAACAAAAAAGGAAAGAATGAGTGATACACATAACACATGGATGAATCTCGAAAGTATTGTGCCATGTGAAAGAAGTCAGGTTTAAAATAGCACGTAATGTGGTCTCATTGGTGTGAAGTTCTAGAAATACATACTAATCTCTAGCAACCCAAAGCAGATCAGTGGTTGCCTAAATTGGGGAAGGAGGGAAAAAACCAGGTTGGAGACATTGGAACCACAGTAAGCACAGTGACTGTCAAGGGTCCCTGGTGTGGGGCTGGGGCTGGGGCTGGGTCTCAGCGGTAGAGCGCTTGCCTAGCATGCGTGAGGCACTGGGTTCGATCCTCAGCACCACATATAAATAATAAATGAATAAAATAAAGATCCATTAACAACTAAAAAAAAATTAAAAAAAAAAAAAAGGGGGTCCCTGGTGTGCCCCTGAGGCCCATGGGCAGAAAGTGACTTCAGTATTCACCACCCTGGCCATTCCTACAAAGCACTTCCAAATTCCCTTCCAGATTAAAAAAAGAAAAAAACAGTTGTGGCTCTGAAACATGGTGCAGGCCAGGAGGCAGATACTGCTTGACAGGGAGACTGTGGAGCTCAGGGAAGCAGTTGGCGGAGCTCACTTAGGTCTCCATCCGGGCCCAAGGTGGATGGAAATGGGTTGCTCACCATGCTCTGCTCCAAGGGAGCCAGGGAGCCTTGGAAGGACCTACTGGTGCACCTCCTGGGTGCACCCAGACCCTGCCGTCCAGCCTGGGCTGGGGATTTCCAGTGGGTTTGCTGCTGTGTCTTGGCACATGTGTGTCTGTGCACAGATGTGTGTGTCACAAGGCTAGGAATCCTGGGTGCCCACTTCTGGACACATGCAAACATTTGCTTCTTTCCTCCCAAGGAAAGCTGCTGCTGAACCCAGGGAGCCTCTTGTCCTTAGAGGCATCTTAGTGTGGAAGAAACACAGGCTCCTGCCCCCAGGACCCCGGGCCAGTGAATGTTCTCCGGGGAGGCCGCCTCTTGGTTTTAATATCAACATTTTAAACACCATTTGCCTATCATGCTAGTCCATTTTTTAGCTAGTATTTATTTAAGAAAATATATTAATTGTGTCCAAATAACTCAATATAACATTTTTCCTAAGTAAAAGGATGGGTAGAAAAAGTTTCCAATTACGTTTCAAATAAAATCCACTGACTGTCACGTCCACGTATGTCAGCGAGGGAGCAGGCCTCTCGGATGAGGCTGGCCCCAAAGAGGCCTTGCCCATTCTTCTCCTGTGGTCCATCCTGGTGCTCCTTCACGTCTATAGTCCTGTTCAGAGCAAGCCCTTGCTCCTGCCTGGTGCTGCCCAGTAGAAAACCACAAGAAAAGTGATCGTGGTAGAAGAAAGAACTCCACTGCATAAGGAGTGCATCAGTCAGCCATGGCTGTGTGACAAATCACCCCCAAATCCAGTAACTTCAAATAACATGGGAGACCGTAGGATACATGATAGAGCTGGTATCTGATAAGATGGAGAAGATATTGGAAATAACAGGCTGGGCATGGGCACTTCCGAGACTAAGTCAAAGTCCTGGTGAATTTAGAGAGCTGCTGGACACCCAGACCAGGTGTCTAGCAAGAAGTTGTGCCATTGATCCCGGACCTCAGCAGGGAGAGCAGACCTGATCCAAGTCTGGGAAGCATCCTGTGTTTAAAACCATGGGTGGAATGAAATCAACCAGGGAGTAAATGTAGACAGGCAGGGAAGGTACCCACACATGGGTGCACCTAGGAGACGGGTGCAGTGTGGGCATGTCCCAAGGGCAGTGAGAAGCCATGGGACCAGTGCTGCCTTGATCTCCAGGTGGTGGCCATAGGCTGTAAAATAGCTCAGACAACCTGGGCATGGTGGCACACACTTGTGATCCTGGCCACTCGGGAGGCTGAGGCAGGAGGATGGCATGTTTGATGCCAGCCTCAAAAACTTGGTGAGACCCTCAGTAGTTTAGTAAAATCCCCCAAAAGGAATGAAGATATAGCTCAGTGACAAGGTGTCGGTGGGTTCAGTCCCCAGCATGATTGATAGATAGGTAGACAGACAGACAGACAGATAATAGCCCAGACATGTGTTTTCTTTTTCAGAAAAAAAAAAAAAGAAAAAAGAAAAGCTTTGTTAGTGACCACAAATCAAACAATCTCACCAAGTAGCCTCCAATTTGAGCTTCTCTTGCCAAATAGGAGCTCTGCCCAAGCTGGGCTTGTGTTTCTGCCGGCCACACGGGGCCTGGACCGAGCGTCCCCACCACGCTTGCTCCACGCCCGCCCCTCTGCTCAGCTTCCACGTCCTGCCTAAGCCCCGGGTGCCCTCGGTCTGTACTTCCCTGCCTGGTCTCCTCCACACTGTCCTACCTCACTGCCCCCTTAGGTTCCTGTCCTCAAACAAGAGTGCTTCTGGAACCTGCCCTGCAGCCTCTGGACACCCCTGGAGTTTGGAACCTGGGTTCCCCGAGGGCCTGGAAACAGAGATGGGAGCTCGCACTGCCGCTGCAGGCGGGCCACGTCAGGGCCACGGCTGGAGTCCACGTGGTGGATGAGGCTGACCCAGAGACCTCTAGCGTGCGAGGGAGCAAGGTGAGGAGGAGGGGAAGGCTTTCTCTGCCATGGCCCAGCCTTCTGCAGGTCCTGCCGGCCTTCCCCTGGGCACAGGCCTGCGCGGGGGCCCCGGGGTCTTGAATGACCATAGCAAGACAGCGCATACCAGCGGTCTTCCCAAGCGCTGCCCTCAAGGCCCAGAGGACTTCTCAGCGGCTCTGGGCTGGTGCACTCGGCATAATTGGAAGGCTGGAACAGCAGTGCCCAGCTTGGACAATCCAGCGGTCCCTGCAGGAGAGGGGACAGGGGAGGAGACACAGTCTTCTGGGGGCCAGACCCAAGGTGGCTGAGGCACCGCACTGCAGTCAGAGGCAAGCCACTCTGCTCTGCTAGACCCCAGGTTTCTCATCTCTGAAATGGGGTTGCAGTTGGCAACAATTAACTGCAACAACTCGAGGAAGTTTTTCCAAGGGGCTTCCCCCCTTGGACCTCAACACAGGGCTCTGGCACAGTGATGAGTAGTGCTTAGGAAGGACAGGACACCAGGCTGCATGAGACAGCAGGCTGCTGCCACCATTTGTGGGCTGTGTGGACTTGGGCAAGTAACTTGACTTCTCGGTGCCTCAGTTTCTCCATCTGTAAAATAGGAGAAATCCCTGCCAGTTAGGCTGGTAGTGAGGCTTGCTGCCACAGCAGTGATGGGAATGTGGGTGCTCACTGTGTCCCTGGACCTTTTCTCTGTGTTCCATAGTTTGGGAGGTTAGAGCCTGCTAAGTGGCCAGCTCCGCATAGCCAGATCAGAAGTGCTCGAGGCATGCTGGCCATGGTGCTCAGACAAATAGTGTCCCCCTGAGAATTCATTTCTGCCAGAGCCCCAGAACGAGAGGGAGATGTTTGGAAATAGGGTCTTTGTGGATTATAATGAGTGAAGACCCAGACTTCCTGGGTGAGGCGGACCCTAAATCCAGGGATTGGTGTTCTTAAGAGACAGCCACGTGGAGACGCATGGACACAGGGAGGAGGCACAGCAGGGCTGGAGGGAGCAGACACAAGCCCGGGAGCACCAGGAGCCCTCAGAGGCCAGAGGAGGCAGCGGTCCTCCCCTGAGTCTTCAGGGAGAGCAGGCCCTGAGGCATCCACTCTCTGCCTGCAGAATGTGAAGACCACTGTCAGCAGTGATAAGCCAGCCGGGTGTGGTGTTTTGTTACAGCAGCGCCAAGACACAGAGACAGCGTGTTTGTTGCTTTATGGATAAAGAGAGCTGGGATGAGGCGCGGTGGATGAACAGGACAGACTGCGGATGGGCGTCCTTCCTGCCCACCAGCCGTTCTCTTGCACTTTTATTTTCAGAACTGGAGCCCTTGGAAAAATTAAAAGAGATTTTACACAGGGTCCTAGTGAAGAAAACTGCATGAATGACCTTTTATTAGTCTGAGTAGCATTTACTTACAAAACCATGCAAGGGCAACGAAGGGATTTTGAACACAGATATTTAAAAAGAGGAGGCTGTTAGCCTCACACTCGCCTCCCCAACCAACTGATCGGTCATTTCAGAAGTCTGGATTCACAGAATTAAAAGTATTTTCACTCACAAATGTGAAATGCCACCAGGGAGCTCACCTTCCCAACACCTGTCCCGTCTCAGCTTTCGCTCTGGCTACCCAGAGAGGGCACAAGAGGGCGGTGGTTCCGAATATTTTTCTTAAGTCTGCACAAAATCTAGCTATGTTGGCAATCCAAGCCACCGTAGTGTGTGGTGCCTCCTGGGTGCCAACATCTAGTTTTCCATTGACTTGAGTACATGCTATTTTTTTATTCCATTGTATGAAAACATTGAAATATAAAATAAACATCTGAAAAATTCCTGAAAAGCAGTTGACAATGACAGGTGGAGGGGACTCCCCTAGGGTCCTTCCCAGCTCAGACACACCTGCCGTGAGGGGACCCATCTACTGTCACTGTGGCGGGTGCCCAGCCCCGGCACCTTCCACAGACAAGCATTTCTCTTCCTTAGGAGTAGGTTGGTGACTTAGGCTGGCCTCAGCTGGTGTTTCTTCTGGTCTCACTGAGGTCACTGTCATTTCTGGTGGCTGGTGGCGGGCTGGCTGATGTAGCCAGCCTGGCCTCTGCTGAGGCGGCTAGAGGGGCCGGGCTGCCCATTGGTCTGGTCCTCCAGCAGGCCAGGTGTGAAGGCCAGGGACAGCAGAGCAGGAGCCTGCAGGTGTTAGCCTGCCCTGTGTGGCGTCTACTCCCGTCCCTTTGGCCAAACCAAGGCACGTGGGTGAATCTGGACCTCGGGGCCGGGAGATAGGCTCAGCTGCTTCAGGGAGAGGAAACCTGGAGGCCACATGGCCAAGGATGTGGTTCCCCTTCCCAAGTCCCTGCCTCAGCGCGTCAGGAGAGGGAAACTGGAGCACTCCTCCAGAGGCTGGGGTGTTGGTTTCCTGGGGTGTCCAAAACGAAGTACCACAGACTGGGTGGCTAAGTTCCTCACAGCCCTGGAGACTGGAGGTCCAAGGTCAAGGTTTCCACAGGGATGGTTCCCACTGGGGCCGCTCTGCCTGGCTTGCAGGTGGCCACCTGCACCCCCTCTCCTCACATGGTTACCCCTCTGTGTGGGTCCTAATCTCCTTTTCTTGAGGGCACGGGCATATTGGATCAGAGCCCACCTACGACCCCTTTGTTAGGTTGGTGACCTCTTCGAAGACACTGTCTTTAAGTGTGGCTCTATTTTGAGGAGCTGGGCGTTAGGACTTCAACGGACAGATTTCACAGTGGACCCAACTAGTCCGTGACAGAGGAGAGGAGACTCTGTGTTTTCTTTCTGCTCCTCGGAGGCAAGCACCTCTCTGAAACAGGAAGTCTCACGGGAGCTCAGGGGCCATCATCCGAGTGGCTGGGGATTGTCCACCACACACAAAGCGGGCTCCTCCAGCGCCTGGCCTCAGCTGGAGTGGATTCCTCATGCACCTCCTGCCTCTGGGGCGAAGCCTCCCGCCCAGCCCAAGAGTGAGTGCCCTCGGCTCCCTAGCCGGCGACTGGGAGGAGGAAGCCCAAGTCCCAGGAGGAAGCGCAGCACGTCAGGCCCTCTGGTTTCAGGTCTCCCTTCCTAGGTCACCAGGGCTCAGGCCGGGGTCGCAAAGCCTGCACCTTAGGCAGGAGTTGACTCGGTTCTTCAAGGAGGTCCCAGCTGGTAGGCCAGAAGGGTGGCTGGCAGCCTGTTCTAATTTGAGAAGGAAGCCCCTGGAGAAGTCCAGGAGGGCAGGCTTCCCAGGAAGCCTGGGTGATCTGTGACCCCTGGTTCCTTTCTGCCTGGCCCACTCCACACTCCCTCCAGCGCCTGCTGCTGCCTGGACCAGCCACGGGCAGGGCTGGGAGAAGCCACGGGCAACACCCGCATGGAGTCCTTTGGTATCTGACCTGACGTGATCTTCATCCTTAACACCAGGCAGGACAGGAGGAGAACTGGGTGGTGACTGGGGTTGTTTGGAGTCTTAGTGGCATTTGAAGCCTAAGGGAGAAAATGCAGAGCTCCCTCAGGACGACCACGGCTTTGGCGCCCTGATGGCTGTGCTGCCGCGGGGCTCCTAGAAATCACTAGAAAGGGGGTGCCTGGGAAGAGGAGGCAGGGAGAGCATCTTGGGGCAGGAGGGTTTAATCAACGTATTTATAGTTAAATCATTTTCAACCTCTTGCCTCACATTGAAAGGATTTGAGACGTCTCACTGGATACATTTAGGGCAACGAGGAAAGGGGGAAACGAGGGCATTTGGGCACCAGGCTGGTTCTGGGAGGCCACGGGGTGGGGAGGTGTGCATTTGCCATAGCCCAGCTGCAGAGCTGACTCTGGGCTTCCTCGTGGCCCAAGTGAAAAGGTAAACACCCTCAGGGGAGAGATTCACAGGGTCTGAAAAACAAAAATGAACCTTTGCTCCAGGAAGGAAGTTCCCAGAACTCCTCCCACTCCAGGAGGCCCAGGGTTGGAGTCACCCAGGAGATAAGCTCCAGGGGGTTGTGGACGGTGGAAGGGAAGCAGAAGTCTTTGATCTCAGAAGGCTGCCGTGGGCCAAATTCGGCAGCAGGCAGTGACATGATGGGTCCCGGGCTCGTCCCCACCGCACTGTTGTCTACATCTGGCTGGTCTCCCTGTGTGATGGTCCTACTGACCAGAGTGGCCCAAGCCTACCACAGGCTCTTGAAGGTGGCACCCAGAGGAGGCAGGATCCTCAGCCTCTTTACCCGTGGTGTCTTGCTGATGCCCCCAGGGTCTGGGATTTTCTTGTCAGCTGAGGCCCCTGGCCCTGCCAGTGTCGGCTGGCACTGAGTGACATCTCTTGAATCCTCTGGCTGCTTTTCCAGACCCCCCTCCCGCCTGACATGCCCCCCACTGAAGTGCAGGCTCCTCCTGGTGAACTACCTCCTACTCCCCCAAGACTCCTGGCAGCCCTGCCTTCCTGGCCGACCCTGGTGGGTGTGATGAGAGCCCCTCCCCGGGGGTCACGGAGATGAGGGTGAGGTTGTGGGATTAGCTACCCCCTCACTGAACGGTGTAGCCAGCTCCATGCTGGTCTAGTCTCTGCTGGCCAGGGAAGGTCCTCGTCCCTCCTGCACCATGGCCAGCCACACGGCCTGCTCCTTAACACTGGGTCTGATGAGGATTTTCCTCAGCCACAAGGTCCCTGGGGCTCCTCCTGACGTGGTCCTGCTGTACTCTTGCCTCGGTTCCCTAAACTGTCCTGGAGTCCCCTTATGCCAGACCATCCCCGTGCAAGGTTTGGGAAGCCTGGAGCAGAGGGGACAGACACCCAGGGACACCCACACTGGCTCGGCACATCCTGGTTCAGGCTGCGCTCGTCCTTTCCGTCAGACAGTCCTGGCCACAAACAACTGGCCTGAATTTATGGCCCTGTTAGCGGATGGCAGGGCGGCAGGACCTGCTCCCTGGGCCTGCTCCACACGGCCCTGAGGCTGCTCCTGGCCCCCGAGCACCCTGGGCATCTCCGGCCGCTCCTGAGGGCTCGTCCGGGGGTGTGCTGGTTACACAGCAGCCCTCACCCGCTTTTGGTTTAGGGAGAGGAGAAAAGCAAGCAAAGTCACTTGTGTGGAAAAACTAGGACCCGATCAGCTCCCAAAGGCCTTATTTTATTCGCACCGTTTCCTTCCAGTCTGTGGCCCAGGCAGGCGAGGAGTAATATATCAGCTCCGTGGGTTTAACTGGACAGCAGCATGAGCTTGTAATAAGGATGTGGTAATACACCACGAGGAGCTGTAGGCCTATAAAACTTGACCTTATAAATCTCCAAGTGCATCAATTCCATAGAGCAGCCGCTCCCTCACTGGAAGTTGCAGCCTTATAAAGAGGCCACGGACGCTACCCCCACAGTAACTCCCTTCTCTAAAACTCCCCAGGATAAACCAATGGGGGCCCATTAATAACTTCTTTTTAAAACAGGAATGCCACATCGAGACACCTAAGACCCAAGCTAGTTCCTGGGATCGCGGAGTAGAGTCCTAAAGGGTTACCTGATCTCATTAAAAATTAGGATAAAATGCTCCCCAGCAGCTTCCCTCTCTCCCCTGCCTTTCTTCAGCCTCTTTGGGTGTTGAGGGTACTAATGCCTTCTTACTCTAAATTAGGTTTTGCAAACTTCTGTGAAGGACTTCTCAGGCCATGGGGTTTGTGTCCCAACTACCAACTTTGCTGTTATAGGGCAAAAATGGCCCAGACAATATATTAACTAACAAAACTTTATTTCCAAGAATGGGTGGGCTGGATTTGAGCCCCAGACCGGAGTTCACCAGCCCCTGCTCTGAATGGTGCACCCTGTCCCCGAGAGTGTCTGCACTGGCAGTTTGCCCGAGTGGCAGGTGGGCAGGCCCAGAGGACACAGGTTGGCAGCTGGGATCTCCTGCAAGGGCTCTTATGTTCTAACAGTGTGCAGCCGCCTGCACCATCTCCTGGACCCCAGCAGAAAGGCACTGTCCTGCCTGCATCCCCAAGCCCTAATGACTACTGTGAACAGAAGCAGGCTCCAGCCAGCGGTTCTGGGTTCAAGTGCCCAGGAGAAGGCCAGGGTACTACGGTGACAGGCTTGCATGTGTAATCCCTGGCCTGTTAGAGTTGCAGGTCCCGGCCCCTGGCTGTGTGCCCTTGGGCAAGTTACTAAACCTCTCTATACTCATCTTCAGGGCACTGAAGAGCCTTCCTGAAGGATTGTCACAGGATTAAATAAACATGAGGGTGGCTTTTTGGGAGACTCTAAAATGCAGAGTAAATGTTAGTTTATCTAATTTTCCTAAAGAGTCTAGGCAAATGATAGGACAGACGTCTTTTCTGCATTAAAAAGCACTCAGTTGGCATCTCCTTCTGCAGTCCCCGATTTGGGCGCGAGACTTCCACAGGTGGAGCTGAATATGAATTTGATTAAAGTCCTCGACCTTCAGCTCAAAGTGGACGTGAGCTTTGCTGGCCCCACTATCCCCAAAGGGAAGGACTTTGAACCCAGAGGAACAGGCAGCCGTGCAGGGGCAGCTCCCCTTTAGCGAGGCTCCAGCAGCATGGGGTCCTATTTAGGGAAGCCGCTTCCCTGTCTGGGCAGATGGCCTGCAGGAACGGGGGCTCGCCGATCTGGTTTCAACTAATTCTATTAAACGAAAAGTTCTGTAGAGCAGATTCCTTCGCGAGCCTCTGTCCACATGGCAATTTAATCGAGTAAATGAAAACATCCTTGCTCTCTGTCCACATGGCGCTTTCTGCGGTGGCCTCGTAGGGAACCTGGCGGGGGTGGAGAGGGGAAGTCCGGATTTGTAGGGGCTTTGGCCCAAGGGGTGCTGCTGGAAGCCCCTGGAAATAGAGGCAGGGCTCTGAGAGGCTGACAAGGGGCTGCAGGAAGGGGCATTGTGAGCTGAGGGTTAGCGTGCCAGAGCTCACAGGATGCTCCAGTCACCCAGTCAGACTCACGACACAGGCTGGAGAACAGAAGTGGCTCCATCAGGGTCTCCCAGCGATGTGGTGCCAGCCGAAGGGACGGCTATGGCAGGAGACCTAGCAGGTTGGAGAAATAAATGGCTCTCTGGGGAGCCTGAGGGGTCCACAGGGCCTTGTTACATCCTGGGGAAATGGGATTTGCTTTTTCTCTTTTCTTCAGCTAGGAGCTTGGCATCTTCCTTGGCTGACCCCTCCATGGTAGCCCTGCCTGTGCTGCCTGGGGCCGTCAGCGGGTCTGTCTTCCCAGCAAGTCTGCAGAGGCTGTGCTGTGACTTGCAGTCACCTGTGTCAAGGACTAGAATCTTCTTGTGCTGAAATCTCACCTTTCATAAGGCAGAGGGAGCAGAGCTGAGTTGGTGGACGAGAGCGTCCGGGTTCAGGAGAGGGTGGGCCCTAGACGAAAGGCATCTGGGGAAGATGTGGGTCTGTGGCCTTCATCTGAGTCCAGTTCCTACCGAGTTGTCCATGGGGCTCATTGATAGCCAGGCTCCTGGTGGTGAGAAGGCTGTGGCCAGACTGGAGGTAGGACTCACAGCCTGGGGAGGGCAGTAATTCCCACCCACAGCAGGAGAAAGCTCTGCGCACAGGGTCCATGTGGGAACATTGGCCAGCCTGTTATCTTCTGGTTCTTTCCTCCTCCTCGTTGCCATGACGATGTAAAAGAGTGTTGGCCAGCAGCTCCAGGGTTCTCAAGAGGCGCTGGCCCCTGAGCTACTCTGAAGGAGGCTGCCACGCCCCCTCCTGCCAGGGTTTAACAAGGACTTTTCCAACTAAACGGGTGCAGCGACCTCCTTCCACCCTCAGACCCCAAAGGGCGCTTTGATCTTACTGATTGTCATTAAAGGGTCACCTGGGTCACCTGGACGGATGCCAGGCTTGCTCAGTCCACAGCCACCTTTCAACCTGGCATTCAGTAACTCTCTCTATCATAGAAAAGGCATCTTTTTAGTCTCATGTGTGGTTTTCATCTTGTGGTGCTGAGGGAGGAACTCAGGGCCTCGCACATGCCAGGCGGCCGTCTACTCCCGATTCCATGTTTTGCGGGAACAATCCATCGTGTGCACGGAGCGAGGGTCTGAGCCTGGGCTGGGTGACATCCATGCTGGGGTGAGACCTCTCTGGGCGTGTCTGCCCGGTCATGTGTGAACACACCCAGTTTCGTGTCCGGGCAGCTCGGGGCCTGCTGAACAAGAGCACATCCGTAGGGAACAGGCTGGGACGTGTGAGTTGCTTGTGACCATCTGGTACTTGGAGAAAAGACTACCTAGTAACAAAGCCAGTCACCAGAGTGACTGGGGCTCAGAAGACAGCCTTGCTTCAAACCCATCCCGGAGACGGGACCCACCTGCAGATCAAGGGACCCACCTGTGGATCAAGGGAGAAGACGGCTTCAGGAGAAGGATGGCCTCACTGCTCACGCTGCCCTAGAGTAGCGGCCTGGAGGGGACAGAGAGCTGTCAGGTCCCAGGAGGCAGAGACACATGGGGAGGCTGAGGATGGGCCTCAACCACAGGAAAAGGCCTGGCAGATGTGGGACATGCTTTCCCAGTGCCTGGGGGAAAGAACTTGGCTCTGAGGTGCCCCTGCAGGCACACTGGCCCTCCCTTTAGAGGTCAGGGGACAAGGCCCTCCGGGGCCTGCTTGGGCTGGAGGGGTGGGAGGTGACACATGAGAGTGAAGGATGGTGTGAGCCCCCAGAGTGTGGGAATTGGAGGAAACTCTGCTTCTAGGTCACCGAGAGTGGAGGAAGTGGGGTTGCCTGGGATAATCCTCAAACGACCTGAGAACATCACAAGGACCCTGAGCTGGGTGTGTGAAGCCCTTCCCTGGAGACATCTTTATACCTGACTCTTGACACAGTGATCGTCATGTGTGCGTGGAGAAAGCCACGGAGGCAGCCGTCACGGATGTAGACTTTCAAGCCAGAAAAATAACGAGCTGCCACTTGTTACTGTGTGGCCTTGAGCAAGGTCCTCCCCGTCTCTGGGCATCAGTAGCCTCATCTGCGGCACAGGGAGGCTAGCATTTAATATCTCAGACTCTGCACAGAGACAAATGGTGACCAGGAGAGTGGTAGGAAGGCAGGGCTTCTCATCGCACCCTGAGACAGGGCTGGATTCCGCCTGGGACTACACGGAACTTCTGTAGTGTGTACCCTTTATGTCCTAGCGTGAACCTGGATGAAGTGTCACTCAGAGGGCCCTGTTATCCTTTGTTACTGGAAGCATTCCATTCGAATCTCCTCTCGAAGCATTCTCATTCGAATCCCTGCAGAAGATGGGCTGCAGAAGAGGGCAGGGAGCCTGATCCCTTCCGAGCACCCTTCCTTCATCGGGTGCCATCGGTCGCCTTCTAGGGAACAGCAGTGCTAATTCTGCAGTTGTCTGTCACTTGGGTGTTCACCGCGGGCAACGAGCTGAGCAAGTGTAACTGCAGTCAGGATCTTGCCTGTGAATGCCTTAGATGTGTAGGTGCCCTCCTTACAACTGTCCCACGTGCCCACTGCCCACATCCAAAGCTTGGCTCTTTGGAAGACCTTTGGGAGCTGCCCTGGCCCATCTGGGCCACCACAGAAAGCTGTAGATGACACTTCCCAAAGCTGGCCCTGAGCTTCGCTCCTGGTGGGAACAGCTGGAGGGAGGTGGCCATGGAAGAAAGCACCCTGGCGGCCTAGCTCTGCCGCTGTAAAGTTCTGCTTCGAGCTGCAGAGACTTTTTCCCTCTGTCAAACTTCAAGCACCAAGTTTACTCCACATACTTTCAGAGACTTGTGTTTTATCCGCTTTTAATTAACTCATTCTGAAGCGTTCATACTTGCCCTCGAAATATTTTATTGGCATTTCATTACCATTGTTGTCCTTGGGAAGGCCGCTGGTACTGCAGAGGAGGGTCACCCAGCAACACGGCTTGGCATTTGAACGCTCTTTTGTTCTTTTCTCCCCGACAGGCCTTGCTGGGGCTCTTGCATTTACTGTTAAAATATTACAGAGGCCCACACCCGAACGACCCTAATCCCCAGTGCTAGACTGTCTCTAATTGATTTAATTATTCATAATTGCTCAGCTGGGTCTATGCATACTTGTGCGTGATTATGGTGAACAGGAGGGGCTGTGGCGATGGTGTGTCCCTTCCTGGTTAGCAGGAGGGTCGTGGAGTCACGGTAGTCCACGGTGGCCCATGGAATCACTAATCCAGCCCTGGGGTAGGACTGACAAACTCGGGGTGGGGGTGGGGGAGCAAAGCTGCCAATATCTGGGGGAACACAGGGGAGACCAAAAGGGATGCAGAAGCAAATTCCATCACAAGGAGACGAGATGTCATCAGCCCAAGGGTCCCTAATTGTCCCCAGACGTGTCTTAATTAATTCAAGACAAGTAAATGATACGAGGCCCTGTGTGCGTCGCGGGGCAGCTTCCTGGAGACTAATAGCGGAGGCCACAAAAGGAGAGAGTGCCTTCTCATTTCTTAAAGGTCCCCAGTCGTCCCTGCCCTTGACCCCACTCAAACCACCGGCCTGTCCCGCTTGCTTCAGAAAATGGCCTGGATGGACTTTGTGACTTTCCTTTCCCTTGCCTTTCCCCCTGTCAATCATGAGATTGGGCAGGAAGGGAGCATTAGTCCCATCCACAAGCGAGGAGACTGAGGTCCTGGGAGGCCAGGGACCGGTGGAGACCTCCTGCAGGGGAGAAGGGAGGACTCGATTCCAGGCCGGGGACCCCTTTGCCTTCCACCACTCGCCCGCTCCCAGAGAAGTTTCTGAGCACCTGGAGTGTCCTCTTCTGGGTCTATGTTCCTAGGGAAGAATCTTGGCCTCCAAAGAAAGCAAACCACAGACACTGAGAGCAGTCCCTCCGACAGGAGGAGCGGGGCAGGGGAGGAGGCAACCTCCAGCCTCCAGGGTGCCTTCCTCTCCCCTGCTCTTCCCAGTCCTGGCGCCCCTGGGGAACCACTTTCCTAAGTCAGAGCCCGATGAACACTGTGTTCTGGCGAACAGGTCCTGGGAGGTGCTGGGGAACCGAGGCTGGGAGAAGCGGGTATTGCCAAGGCGGAGCCAGGACCCTGGGCAGCACAGGGATGTCCCCCCCCCCACCCCCGGGGTCCTAGGCCTGCAGCAGTTTAACCAAAATCGTCCTCGCCATAATGAGTGGATCCCAGCTTTACTTTGTCCTCCGGCGGCCTTGTTGGAGCTTTTTTAGCAAAAAGCACAGAAATGGTTCTTACAGTTCAACAAGTGGACTTCGAGAGGGTGGACAGGCAGCCACGGCCCCTGCAGACTGAACCGTGTTAAGGAAGGACCCGACCGACCGCAAGGATTTACGTGCACTGATTCTGAACCAGGGACTCCAGAATCACGGATGGTGCTGGGGCCCAAAGAGCAAAGAGAGAGAAGGGAGGAGAAGAGAAAAACAAGAAAGAAAAAGGCTTCTAAACTCCTGACAATGAGCAATTCTTCATGGAACAAAACTGTTACAATGGCCAGCCTTTGATCCCGCCGGCTCCTGTAGCCAATTGTATTTTGTCACCATTGGGCTGTCACCCGCGAGGGAGCACTTTTGAATTAAGCAGTCTGCAGCAATTTAGTCTGCACTGGCTTTGAAGTGCCAACATCAGTCAGGCCAGGCCTAACTTTTTTCATTAAAAATTTTTCAACTTCTCTAAGGGGGCTTTTTGCCTTTTTTTTTTTTTAAGCCTGCCGGGGCATTTAGATAAGTTGAGCCTCCAACCCGTGGCCCCAAGACATCAAAAGGCGCTTGGCCCAGTAACGCTGGAGGCAGCCATCATTAAGCCCTAATAGAGTGCTTCATTAAGGTCGCTTCAAAGGCCCCCGTTTACAGACTCGGAGATTGACTAATTTACACATTGTGGGAAAATTGCTACCAGGTCTGCCCACACCCCAGCGGGGGGACTGACGCCCTCTTTCTTCGAAAGGCGGGAACTGCAAACTGACCCTCTAATTGCAGAATGTTCCTTTCAAGGCAAAAACGTAGGCTAGGCGCTGCCCCAAATTTTAGAGCCAGCTGCCTGGGCACTCAGCGTCTGCTGCGGACCTCTGGTCCTGTGTGTCTGTCCAGAAGACAGGCAGACAGAAGCTTGTGAATCTGGAGCCAGACACTTCTTATGCACCTGGGTGTGAATCCCAGCTCCCATCGTACCAGCAGGGAGACTTTGAGCGGCAAATGATGTGACCTTTCTGAGCCTGAGTTTCCCACACCTGAAAATGGGTGTGATTAGCCAGAGAGGGGCAGCATGTGCTGGCCCTTCTCACGTTAGCATAAAGGTGAACCCAGCCCTGAGCCTGTAGCCCTGTCTCCCCACGCTCTCTCCCTGAGTTAATTGATCTACTGGAACATATCTGGGGCTTGCAGCTGTGCGTCAGGCCAGGATGTTCTGAGAACCTGCAGGTGGAGGCTCAGGGCAGCACTTGGTGGCATCTGTCTGTGGACTTGCCCCTTGGTCACAGAAGCAACTTGGGAAGAGTATCCGGAAGTGCCTGTCTTTGGGAACTTCCATGCAGGTCCACCCCTGAGCTGAGCAAAGTTGGTCACCAGAGCCTGGGGAAAGCATGAGCTGGGCATTGAGGTCCGCTCCCAGGCTATTCTGTCTCTGATCTGCTGGGCAACACCGGCCACATTGCCTGCCCTCTCTGGTTAGCAGAATCCTCCTGAGCTGAGAGGAGAGACCTGGATATACCCAAAGCCTCCTCTCCAACCTGGTTCCAGGGATCCTCCCTGCTCTTACGACACCAGCATCACTGGGACCCTGTGTGAAATGCAGAATCTGAGGCCACCCTGCCCTGAAAATGAGCATCTGCGTGTTCACAAGACCTGGTGATGCAGGCACACAGGAGAGGCTGGGGTGCTCTGCCCTGCTCCTGCCTGGGCCCAGGAAGACCAGTGAGTGTGCTTCCTTGGCCGGGCCAGCCTGGTGACTTGACCTAGGCAGTCCTGGGCTAGACTCACACTCGTCCCTTGCCACATCAGCTTTATGTCACTTCTACTTCCCAAGGCCTTCTGGGAACCTCAGTGAGTAGAAGGAAGTCCAAGGAAGCTCTGGTCACTCATGGAGCACCTGCTGCATACCAAGGACCCCGCTGGTCACTCATGGAGCACCTAGTGCATACCAAGGACCCTGCTGGTTGCTCATGGAGCACCTACTGCATACCAAGGACCCCGCTGGTCACTCATGGAGCACCTAGTGCATACCAAGGACCCTGCTGGTCGCTCATGGAGCACCTACTGCATACCGAGGACCCCACTGGTCACTCATGGAGCACCTACTGCATACCAAGGACCCTGCTGGTGCACCATCCATGTCAGTATGAGTCTGGGGGTGATCCTAGCTGAGCAAGGGAGGTTAAGTGGCTTGCCCAAGGCCACGCCACCTGTGGGTGGCCCTCTCCAAGGGTCCTGTGCCCCTTACCACTGCAGAAGCAGCCCAGGTGCCCTATTTCTGGATATGCTCCAACGAGGCTGGGAAGGAGGGGACCTGCCAGCCCTTTGGTTACAGTCCCATCCCCCTCCTCCACTTTCTGTGTGCCGATTTTCCTAATTAAAGAAAAAAATTTCTACAGTCACTTCCTCTACTCTCAACCTTTCACTTAAAAAGTTCCCATCCCAGCCCTGGGTTCCCAGCCTCCGGGAAGCCGCCCTGGCCACGGGCAAGATCGCAGCAAGCCACTTAGCAAACCGCAGGTTTCAGCGGCCTCGGCACATCTGCGTTTTATCAGCTTTTTCCGGATAGTATTACCCCAGCAATTGTCTGCAGATCGGCAGACAGCTGAGACGTTCAAGCGCTGAATTACGGAGAAAGGGCCGGAGATAAAGCCGAGCACATGTATCCCATCAAAGTAATGAAAGCCGCCTGCCGCCAGGCCGCCCAGCCGCCTCCTTCCGAGCTGCCCAGCCGCTCCGCAGGAAGGCTGATTAACCCTTGCTAGGTGAGGCGGGGAAGAAGAGCAGGGGTCATTCAATACCCAGGCTAATCACAGCCCCCAACAACTGGAGTGGGGGCTCCGGGGAGGGGGCCGGAAGGAACAGCCGCTGCAGAGGGCCACTCTGACCTCAGGATCAGCCCTGCTGCATTTCCTGTGGCAGGACTTATGGGATAGGGTTGGGGTGGGGTGGGGTCAGTGCAGCTCCTAGCACGCGCAAGAGAGAGACTGGCGGCACCCACAAAGGGGTGAATGAATAAAGAACTTGGTGCGCACATGGCCCTGAGGCACTGCCTGGGTAAGCTGTCACCCCAGAGAAGCCAGGCGAGTGACTTCCTACATACGAGTGAGCGCTGACTTTCTGTGGAGGTCACATTTGCAGTAACCAGGGCTCACTGAGCACCTACAGCAGACAGCAAGCTTCCTTCCCTGAGCTTCCTGCCCCCAGTGGTGGGGTGTGCTTGGCCCTCCCTCCCTTGACTGCTGGTTTCCTTGCAAGGTGTCCCCAACACCCACTCGCATGACCAATGCCATGCAGGACCTGTCCTGCCCCTCTGGGTCAACTGTGCTGGCATCTGTACCTCCGCCCCGGGTGGAGACTCAGGGACGTGGGGTGAGCCAGGCCTACCCCTCTGTGCTGACCAGCGGCGTACAGTGCACGCATGCCCAGCTCCGAGGGACATCCCAGCCGGGTCAGCTCTTCTGCGGGTGGTGAGCCGGAATGTCTCGTTCTCGCCAACTAACCGCTGGGGCCTCTCTTCTGCCTTTTCACTCCCTGTGGCTGTTTCCCCATCAGGTCTTTGTTTTCTTTTTTCTTTCTTTGGTACTGGGGATGGAATCCAGGGCCTCGTGTATGCCAAACAAGCTCTCAACAACTGAGCCACATCCCCAGCCTTTTTATTTTTTATTTTGAGATAAGGCCTCGCTAAGTTGCTGAGGCTGGACTCTAACTTACGATCCTCCTGCCTCAGCCTTCTGAGCTGCTAGGAGTACAGGCGTGCACCACTGTGTCCTGCCAGGAGTCTATTTTTGGATGCAGTCAAAGCCATTCCTTTTTTCCTGTCTGCCCTGTGCAGTTAGGGTCTGTTGGAGTAAAATTGTTCCTTCCTCACGTACAAACACACCTTTTTGTGCCTGTGTGGCTCAGCTTTATGATTTTTAACATTCACGTGTAAGCCGCCAATCCACCTGGGCCCCACCTTTGGAAAGCCTTCGGGAGAGACCTCCGCCCTTACTAAAGGAAGAGAGCGCCCTCTGATGCCGAAGTCGCGGGCTGAAGCGGACCTTTTCCTCAGCAGGGACCTTGAGGAGTTCTGGGGTCCCGCCCTGTACCCCACGCCTCCACCAGCCCCTTGGGAAGGGAGCATCATTTAAAGTCTTTTTTCCTACTCTCTTCCCTCCTTACGTCCATGACCTCAAGCTGCGGCCGGGCCACCTCTGTTTGGGATTAAATCACAATGAACAAAGACAAGGAGGCCGAAATGACAGGGAGTGCTGCAGGGACGTGTGTGTTCCAGCCATGGCTTCCACCAGCGGCCCGGGGGGCCTGTGTGCCACCAAGGACAGGAGGCATCAGCGACCAGTCAAGGCAGTGCCAGTGATGAGCCTCGATTTGTGCTGGCAGGGTTCTGCTGGGCGACGCCCACACGCTTCTCTCCAGTCTTGGCAGCAGGCTGGCGGCGGGGCCTCTGCTGGCGGTGCCTTTTCCTTTTCCCTCAAGTTCAGCTCTTGGTCCCTCCACCTGAGCATCAGAATTGTGGATGTGCTGCACCCACCAGTGTGCTTGGGAGTCGACCCATGGAAATGGGCTCTGGAAGGCCCCCCGCGGCAAGGGGGACAATTTCCAAGACTGGGAACGAAGGTCAAGAGACTCCAGCCACCAGGCCTGGCTACACAGGAGTCTGTGGCCCTGAGTCTCTAGGTGGGAGGAAGTAGGAGGAGCTCAGAACAAGCTGGTGTCAGCTCTTATCTGCAGGGATGTCTGCTCGGCCCGTCCAGGTCAGGTGCTCAGCTCGTGGCCAAATGGAATCAGAAACCACAGCTGGCCTTCACCAGTGTGCAATGGGAAGGGCCGGCTCCCAGAGGAAAGCTCAGGGGGAAGCTTCTGGAAGGCCAGGCACCCACTGTCCCTGATGGGCGCCCCATTCCAGACATGGCCCCCTTGAGTACTGAGGACCCCAACGCGGACCCCACAATTCCTGCTGCAGGAACTCAGTCCTGTGGAGAAAGTGTTGAGACATGGTGAAGGGTGCTGAGGCCAGGGGCCCTCATGGCCCAGGGAGGAGTCCGTAAGCCAGGCGGGCGCTGAGCTTCCTGGAGGAAGGGGCATGGGGCAGTCTGTGCAAATCTGCAGGAACTGGATGATGGTGAGGGAGAGGATAGGGAGGACGGGGGTTCCAGGCTGAGCTTTCGTGAGCAAAGACAGAGCAGTGGGAACCCGAGGGATTGCAGGGCAACTACATTTCCCCTGAGAAGCAGAGGGGGCCTGGGCTGTCCCCGGGGTCTATTCCAGGCTTTGGGCCTTGCTCAGGGCTGCAGAGGTAGGAGGGGACCTCCCTGTTTCTGGTCTGGCTCCAGGGCTTTCTGATGTCCTGGAAGGCACGGGGGCTCTGTCTTAGGACATGCATTGATACACCAGCCCCATATGGCTGAGATGTGGGCAGGGCAGGTCCTTTACCTCATGGTACAGTCTATGGGCAGTTGGATGAGTGCATACAAATGGCCCAGCTGTTCTGCCTGCTGGACTCGAGGAGACGTGCACAGCTCCACTGTAGTGACAAATGTCTCCTCTCTCTGATGTTTCCACAGGCCTCGTTTGGGCAGCACAGTGAGGTTATGTTACAGAGGGGGAAACTGAGGCTAAGAGAGGGAAACCCTGGGCCCATCCATCCTTGTTGAGCTCACAGAGGATCAAAGCGTGGAGCCCATGCTTGTGGAAAAATAATACTTTTAGGTTTCATTTTCAAACCATGCCCCTCCCTAGCCACCCCCACCCCCGCCCCCAGGGTGGCTGTGAGCAAGAGTGGACAATGAGTGTCGGCTGAGGAATTGGCCCCTCGTGCTCAGTCACTGGGAAGTCAAATGGTGCTGGGGAAACAGCTTGGGGATTTCTCCACAAGTTACTGTACAATCCCCACAGGGCGGCGACCCTCCTTCCCGGGTGCACCAAGCCAAAGGAGAGGTGTCCACACAACACTCGCCCACAAACGCTACCAGCAGCACACTCGGTGCCCGGAGGGAGAGCCATCCCCTCGGTCATCAGCTGGTGAGTGGACGCACAACATATGCCCATCTGCATGGCGGGATTTATTTCACATGAAGCAAATCCCTAGAGATGGAAAGCAGATGAGTGTACTGGGTGCCGTGGCACACGCCTGTCATCCCAGAGGCTCAGGAGGCTGAGGCAGGAGGATCGCAAGTTCAAAGCCAGCCTCAGCAAAAAGCAAGGTACTAAGCAACTCAGTGAGACCCTGTCTCTAAATAAAAAATACAAAATAGGGCTGGGGATGTGCCTCAGTGGTCGAGGGCCCCTGAGTTCAATCCCTGGTTCCCCCCACCACCAAAAAAAAACAAAAAAAAAAAGAATAAGCAGATGAGTGGTGGCCAGGGGCTGGGGGGCACAGAGAGTGTGGAATGAGGGCTGGTGGTGTGGGTTTCCCTGAGAGGCCAGGGAACCCGGTGGAGTTGGTGGGCACACAGCCCGTGACGGGACTAGATGCCAGTGAACAGTGAGCTCCACAGGGTCCATTTTATGCTGCGTGAGTTCAGCCTCAATCACAATAAAACTACCCTTTGTTGTCTGGGGACTTTCAAATGGCATTGGGACTGTGTGGTGACCGAGGACCAACTGCACGGTCACATGGCAGCTGCTTTAGGGAGGCCCCTGTTGAGCACTTGACACCTCCTGCAGTGCTCAGAGCCACCCGGTCACTGAGCTGTCCTTGATGTGGCCATTTCACAGATGGGAAAACTGAGGCCCCAGTGGTGAAGTGATCGCCCAGGGTCGTACAAGGAGGGTGGGAGCTGGGGTTTTGGTTCAGACAGTCCCACTCCAGAGCCTGGGAGCCAAGACCTGCAAGGAGACTCTGATTTCCTAGGCTCTGGGTGCGTTGCTGGGGCAGCAGGAGGATGGGTGCTCCATGAGGGTAACCTGGGCCACGGAGGTGCCACCCCTTCACACAGGTGCCTTTTCTTGTCCTGGCCTTGAGGATTCCCTAGTAGTGAAAGGACAGGGCCATATTTATGAAAGGCCGGGTCTCAGAGGCCAGCCCTGGAATTACCCAACCCTCCTGCTGGCCCTCTGCTGGGGGGGGACCATGCAGATTCCTTTTTGAATTCTATCAGGCACTGTGCAGGAGAGGACAGATAGAGGGGCTGAGTCCCAGAGTGGATTTACAAGTGGAAATTCAGGAATGAGGGGGTTGGAGAGATGACTACAGCCACTGCTAAATCTCAGGTTCCAAGAAGAGCTTAGTTTGTAAGGCTAGATGCTAGAAAACTTTGCATCAGCCACTGTGACCTGAGTCTCTCTCTAAAACCACTCATGAAATTGTGCACTGGCCCGGCACTGTCCCTGGGGCAGGCAGTGAATCATGACCCGGTTGTGCTTTTACCCGAGGAAGGCGATGTGGTTGCTGGAACAGGCGAGTGTCTTCAACACTGAATGTTTGTTTTTCCATCCTGTGGGTGCTGAGCCTTTCTTGAGCCAAACTGTATGTAGCTCAGCCATAAACTTGAACCCGGTAGGGAAGGAATCATGAAAACCCTCATTGACGGAGCATCTGCCTCCTGCCGCGCCCAGCCCAGGCAGGCCACGCGGATTATCACAGGAATCTAGAAAGTGGTTATTTTTGCAGGTGAGCAACTGAGGCCCTTGGAGGTGGGGTGCCACGTTCAGGATCACAGAGCAGCTTGGGGTGAGATCCTAAACCAGCCCCCTCTGTGAGCCTAACAGTCAGTTCCTTCTGCTCCACTCAGGGTTCCAACCAGGGCTGCATGACTCTGGGAGCTGCATAGGCCTAGGCTGGCCACTCCCTGTCCCCTGTGAGCATGGCCAGCTGCTTGGGTGGATGAAGAGTGCTTCCTTTTCAGTTGCACCAGATGCTCCTCACCGATGCCCGCAAAGATCCTTCATGTCCTGGAGGGGAAACTGGATTGAAGGGCATCCCTGGGGCATGTGGTGAAATCTGAATAGGGACTGTGGACTAGATTATAACACTATGCCAATGTTGAGTTTCCTGGCTTTCAAAACTGTGCTGTGGTTCTTTCTTAAGAAACGCACGCATGAGTGCTTGGAGATCACTTCAGTATCTTTTAGCACCAAAAGGCCGTAGCTTCAAAGAGCAGCCATTCATGGTTCCTCACTGTGCCGTGAGCCCTGAGCTAGCGAGGCTCAGCTGGGTGGCTCTTCTGCTCCTGCTGGTGCCCACATGGCCACACTCAGCTGGCAGCCAACACATTCCAGTGGCCTCGTTCACACGGCAGGAATGACTGACCAGCTTGGGCCCCACCGTCTCCACATGCCCCTCCCAGGCCTCAGTCTACTCGGAGCTTCTTCACATGGTACCTGGATCCCAGTGGAAAACCTGAAGCTGCCAGCTCTCTAAAAACCTGAGCAGAGGAATGGCACAGTGCCACCTCTGCCACATTTTGTCACAACAAGTCCTTGTTCCCTCATCTTCTGGCCTGGGAAGTGGATGTCACAGTTTAGGGGCACATGTGGAGAGGATGGGAGGAGTAGTGCTGACCCTCTGGGCAGACAATGGAGTCAGGGGTAAAGGACAAGGTGCCTGTCACTCACTCCCAAAGCCATCCACGAAACTGCATGCACATGAGGAACTGGTGCAGCTGTGGCAGAGCCTTAAACGTGCCTGGCTGAACTTAGAGAAATGCAAATCAAAAGTATTCAAGATTTCATCTCATGCCAGTCAGAATGGCAGTTATCAAGAATACAAGCAACACTCAGTGCTGGCGAGGATGTGGGGAAAGGGCATGCTCACACATTGCTGGTGGGACTGCAAATTGGTGCAACCAATCTGGAAAGCAGTATGGAGATTCCTTAAAAAACTTGGAATGGAATCACCCACCCAGCTATCCCACTCCTTGGCCTATACCCTAAAGACTTAAAAACAGTACACTACAGTAAAGCAGCCACTTCAATGTTTATAGCAGCTCAATTCACAATTGCTAAACTGTGGAACCAACCTTTGATAGATGAGTGGATAAAGAAACTGTGGTACATATACACAATGGAATATTACTCAGCAATAAAAGAGACTAAAATCATGGCATTTGCAGGTAAATGGATGGAGTTGGAGGACATCATGCTAAGTGAAGTAAGCCAATCCCCCAAAACCAAAGGCCAAATGTTTTCTGTGATAAGTGGATGCTGATCCATAATGGGAGTGGGGTGGGGAGCATGGGAGAAATGGAGGAACTTCGGGTAGGACAAAGGGGAGATAGGGGAAGGGAGGGGGCATGGGGGTATCAAAGATGGTGGAATGAGATGGACATCATCACCCTAGGTGCATGTATGAAGACACGCATGGTGTGACTCTAGTTTATAAGCAGAGAAATGGAAAATTGTGCTCCATATGTGTACTATGGCTTGAAATGCATTCTTTTGTTTTAAAAGATAAAATTAGTTAATTAATTTTTTAAAAATGTGGCTGGCTGAAGGTGCCTGCTGCGTTCAATCAGGGAAGACTGGAGTGGCCACTGGGCGGGACCTGGAGTGCTTTTTAGCCTTGAGGTGTCAAGTCTCAGGTTTACTGAGCACTTACTCTGTTCTGCAGCTCCAGGTGCATTGGCAGGTCATCCTCACACAGTTCAGGGAGGCTCTTTCAGCCCTTTGCAAAGACGGGGAGCCAGACAGGGGATGTGGACACTTCTCAGTGGACACCCTGCTCATAAGTGGCAATGTCAGGATTTGGAACTGGGTTCCCTGAGCCCAGAGCCTGAGCCTTGTCCGCTTCCAACAGGTTCTGCACAGCCTCTGGCGTTGAGGCTCAGGGCACGGGAGACAGTCACCCCTTTCCCCCCAGGAGCCCTCTGAGGCCCACAGGAGGGACACCTCTCCAGAGGGGCTCCAATGCTTGGAACCATCCCTGGGAATGGCCACTCAAGGAGAGGGCTTTCCATCCCTTTCCTTTCTTGACACATACGCAGAGGCTGCATCTCAGCCACACCCCAGCTGGGTGCCCTGGGCAAGTGTCTCAGCCGGTCTGGGCTCTGTGTCCTTATCTGTAAACTGGGCACACCCTGAAGGCATTCCCTCTCATCAAAAGTGGTGACAGCCCATGCAAGCCCTCGTCCTAGATCGTCACGTGTTCTCAGAGGGATTGCTAGTTCAGTGCCATCAGAATCACAGCCCTTGTCACCTCTATCCCCACTGTAGGGACAGTGCCCATCGTCATCACTATGACATCATCACTGCCACTGTGGCCACTGTCTTTGTCACTATAGCTACCATCATCGTCACCACAGCTACCATGATCATCACCACAGCTACCGTCTGCATCACTGCAGTCACCATCATCATCGTCACTATACCTGCCACCGCTATCACTAGTTACCGCCGTCACCACAGCCACCATCACCGCCACTGCAGGCCTCAACTCTGTAACTACTACCATCACCGTCATCTGGTGGGACAGTGGCCTGGCTCCACCATCACCACGGTTGGTTTCGGTGTCATCTCCATGACCACTGTCACACTGTCACCACGTGGCCATTGTCATCAACATCGTTGCCACCAGGTGGACTGCTGGTCTCTTCCTGACAGAGCTCCCCTGGGAAGTCTGCTGGGTGGTGTGAGGACTTGGGGTGGGTTTTCTCTGGCTCGTGGTGGTTCGCACTACCGCCCTGGCATTCTTTCCACTGTTTATTGTTTTAGAAAATCAGCTAGAAAATTGCTTTCTTCCCAATATGGTGCTCAGTCCCTCAGCACCAGGATTTTCCGCTGGCATCTTGGAATGTGCTCCTAGACGTCCCCCTGCAGGCATGGTTCCTGTGGCTGGGCGCCCTGCCCAGGGCCATCTGGCAGCAGTGCTCACACACAGGCTGCTCCTGCCCAGCTCTGTCCAGCTAACGAAGGCCCTGAGAAACCCGCAAGCCACCATCACCACCACAAATACATTTCTTTTTTTAATATTGGTGTTTTTCAAAGAATGGCCACAGGCACTTGGCAAGAGGAGGGCTCGGGGCGGCCATGTTCATCAGCTTGGGTCACCATGGCAAACCCACGATGAGCAGCCCAAGCACACATGTCCACGTCCTCAGTTCTGGAGATTGGAAGTCCAGAAGATGCCACCTGCTCACTAGGCGTGAGGGCCACACCTACGACCTCACTTGGCCTCCATCACCGCCATCTTGACATACAGTCTGTGAGAGGTTGATCTTCAACGTATGGATTTGCGGGGAACATAATTCAGTTCACAACTGGGAAGAGTCACATTTATGAGGCACCCACATGTGGCAGGCGTCACACCAAGCACTTTCATAGATATCCTTTCACTTGAGTCCGAGGATGACTGAGCGGGTACATAATCCCCATTTTATGGATGGGGAAACTGGGGCTCACGGGGATTAAGCCAGTGGCTCAATGTCACACAGCAGCTGTGACCTGAAATTCTAGCTCATATCTGACTTCAAATACATTTCTTTTTTTAATATTGGTGTTTTTCAAAGAATGGCCCCAGGACCCCTGGAGATTCTGAGATCAAGTATAATCTGTGTTCAGACTAATACTGAGACCAGTGTTAGGGTGCCAATAGTATCCCAGCATTGGTAGGAACGCTAAGACTAGCAGCCGTGTGTCTCTTGGTTGACATCTCACCAGAAACAAACAGTGAGCAGTGAGCGGCAAGACTGGAGGTGTTGGCCCTGAACTCGCTGAACATCGCCGAGCTCTTCACCACTGTGCATACAATAAAATAAACATTGTCTCAGATGAAGCAGTAAAATCCATTTATTTTTATTAAATCTTTATCCTTGAGTACATGCTTCATTTTCTTTTGGTTTTGGCACTGGGGATTAAACTCTGGGGCACTTTACAACTGAATTACATCCTTATTCTTTTTTTTTTTTTGCTTTTGTTTTTGTTTTTTTGAGACAGAGTCTCATTCTAGTGTCGAGGCTGGCTTCACACCTGTGATCCTCCTGCCCAGCCTTACGAGTTGCTGGGAAGTCTATGTTTTTTCAATGTTCTTTTTTCCTTTTTTTTTTGGTCCCAGGGACTGAACTCAGGGGCACTCAACCACTGAGACACACCCCCAGCCCTATTTTGTGTTTTTTGTAGAGACAGGGTCTCACTGAGTTGCTTAGCGCCTCGCCATTGCTGAGGCTGGCTTTGAACTCGCGATCCTCCTGTCTCAGCCTCCCAAAGTGCTAGGATTACAGGCTTGTGCCACCGCGCCCGGCTTCAATGTTCTTTTTAACAACAAGAAGGGAAGTCTGCGTAAAGCACTCCACTATTGACTGGAGTGTTATGGGCATCTAGGAAAGTCACTGCAGTTTTTGAATTGTGCTATTATACACTTCAGGTAGAGCACTCTCCAGGATATACAAAGAACTCAAAAATCTTGGCACCAAAAAATAACCAAATAACTCAGTATCCCAATCACCAAATAACCCAATCAACAAATGGGCTAAGGAACTGAACAGACACTTCATAGAAGAAATACAATTAGTCAACAAATATAAGAAAAATTGTTCAACATCTCTAGCAATTAGAGAAATGCAAATTAAAACTACACTGAAGCCAGTCACGGTTATGCACGCATGTAATCCCAGCACTTTGGGAGGCTGAGACAGGAGAATCGTGAGTTCAAAGCCAGCCGCAGCAACAGCGAGGCACTAAGCAACTCAGTGAGACCCTGTCTCTAAATAAACACAAAATAGGGCTGGGGATGTGGCTCAGTGGTGAGTACCCCTAAGTTCAATCCCTGGTACCAAAAATGTTGAGAGGTGGTGGGACCTTTAAGAGAGGGGCTGGGGGAAGGTGGTCATGTGGGTGGGGCCCTGGGAAGGGACTGGTGCAATTCTCATGTCCCCCAGGTTAGTTCCCAGGAGAACAGTTGTTATGGAAGAGCCAGCCGGGCTCCTGAGTCCCTCCGGCTTCCTGTCTCGCCAGGAGATGGTTCTGCACGTCATCCCACCTTTGTGATGCCACCTACTGTCAGCCCTCACCAGAGGTCAGCCAGAGAGGAGGCATGGTTTCAGATTGTCAGCCTCTAAAACTGAGAGCTAAATAAACCTCTTTTCTTCATAAAGTACCCAGTCCCAGTTTTCTTATTATAGCAACAGAAAATGGATGGCTATGAGCTGGAAGCTGAACTAACTGCTTTTTCATGGAGCATCGTCTCTAGTTGAAAGAGTGACTAACAGGTTAATGTTGGCTGTTCAGATGTGTTCTGCACATTTTTTGAAAGCGAACAAAGTCAGCCTCATGCTTTGAACAACTAACAGTACTTGTTGTCTATGAGCTTTACACCTCTAACAAGATTTAGAATTTTAGAAAACTTGTAGCCATCACAGAGAGCTGTTTGCCCCGAGATTTAAAGACTATTTTAGTGGGGATGTTAATGAACGTGATTTTTTCATGTTGTAAAACTCAATGTGTCCACATGTGCCAGACCTTAGTGTTCTCACTCATGTGTGGTATCGCAAAATCGTGCTTAGGCACAGGGTCCATTCAAGGTGCAAGACACACCGATGGATTTTAATACAACAAAGAGCGAAGTGTTCACTGGTGTGTTTTCACATTCTACATCGCAACTACCTGCTAAACCATGAGGACGTATCCAATTTAGTTAATCTCAACAGATTACTTGAACAGACTGCTAGAATACCACACCCTGCCCACCCGCTGGGAGACGGGGTTCTCGTCACATGGTTCATGGGTACAGCCTGTCACAGCAGCCTGCAGGGCTGGAGATGAGATCACAGGAGTCTTCAAACCAGGTAGAGGAGAGCTTTGCAGCAGTAGAAGTTTTTGGAATAACTTTTGGGAAATAAAAATGTGATTTATGCAAGAGGCTTGTTATCATTTTTAATGAATTAATAGACACTTTTTAATATTTTTATTTAAATTTCTAAATATCAGTAATTTAGAAAAGAAACAAGAGCTCTTTGAGCTCCTCAATGGTTTTGAAGAGAGCAAAGGTGCCCTGAGACAAAGCGTGTGGGAGAAGCTGCTTCTCCATTTTGCAGCTGCAGAAACTGAAACTCAGACAGGTCAGGCGATTTGGCTGGGGTCACAGTGTGAGAAAATCACCCGTGATGGTGGTGACCACTGGTGGGTCCAGGAGCCCCAGCTGCTGGAAGACGGACTTCAGCCATCCGCTCTTTGGGGATTTCTTGGCTGGAGAAAACCAGACCTGGACTTGTCCAGCTCGGCCCCCATCCAGTGCCTGGTCAGTGGGGTGGAAGGTCCCCCAAAGAGAGGTCGAGTCAGCCCCCGAGGCCCTGGGTGTTGAGGCTCAGTGCCTTCCTTGCTCCACCTGCTTCTTCCCTGGCCACCCCACAGGTGTGGTGCCCCCAGGGCTCCCTGAGAATCCTCCTGTACACTAATGGGTAGGTCTCACAGTCTGCTTCCAGGGCACCTGTGGGTGCACACTGGGGACCTTAGACCCCACCCCGGGCCTCCTCCATGATGCCAGCTCACCCTCTGTCACACTCAGGTGGTATCACGACACTGGCAGAGGGTTAGAGTGGCACTTAGAACCTGTCCCATCTCAGATGCACCAGCAAGGACACAAAGTCAGCCCAGCAGTTAGATGATTGACAGCAGCGTGGAGGAAGCCACACAAAGTCCGGCAGGCTTCCTGAGGGGGGGAGTCTGGAGGAAATAGAGTCCTGGAGGACGCTGGCCCAGAGGGAGCAGAGTCACCTGCAACCTTCCTGCACGCACGTCCCAGGCCAGGTGTTTCTCTAGGCCCCAGGAGAAGGGGCTTCAGACAGCCCCCAAGGACTCTGCCCTAGAGGGAGTTAGGGGAGCGGGAGGGAGCCCCCCACCTGCCTCAGCCTTGAGTTTGGGGTGTGGCTCCAGAGCCCTTCTCTGGGTTCTTGACCCCTTCTCCACGCGGCTCCCTGCCTCAGTTTCCCCATGTGTGAGGTTGGGGTAAGGATGCTCTTTCCCTCTGAAATTGCTGTAGGGAACAAAGGGCACAGAGGGCCGTTGTGGAGGGAGTCTCTTGTCGTAAAACTTCTCTGTCCTGCTCAAGGCCAGCCTGTGGACGAGGCGGCTTCGGCTGCTCTGCCACGAACTCAGGAGGGCATCCTGGAGTGGGGGCCAGCCAGCATGCCCCTGCTCTGTGCAGGGTCATGTACAGTCCCTGGGAAGAGAGCTGTGGCCCTGCTCGGAGAGTTCAGGGAGGTGTGCTGAAGGGGACCCGGAGCAGACCTCCTGCACCACGGCGACCCCCGCTGCTGCCTGGAGAGGGGTGAGGAGGGCCTGGGCGGCGGAGCTCAGGCTCCTGTGGAGCTCCTGGGGTGCAGCCAGAGGCGGCCAGGACCAGCCACTTGCACCCAGAGCACGGGGAGGAGTTTAGACCCAACCCTCCCGTGGCACCTCATCAAGACCACGGCCCACCTCCAGCTGGGCTTCAGGGGTTCAGGGTCAAGAACAGCTCCAGCACCTCAGAAGAGCAGCCCGGAGCCCACACATGGAAGTGCATGAGAGCAGGGAGCTGAGCTCCGAACACACCCTGCGTCATGGGCAGGGCTCATGAAGGCCAGCACCCCAGTCCTCAGGGCTGGAGGACCCACACGGCCACCCTGCAGGCCAAAGCGCCCCAGTGCTTCCCAGACACAGGCCCATGCCGCCCTCTCTGCACACCTCTGAGGATGGTGAGCGTACCACCTGCCCAGGTGGCTCCCTGTCTCTCTAGTTGCTGTCTGGGCTCCTGTCCTGGCTGGGACCCTTCCTTGGCTGAGGTCTCTTGGCTTTCTTGGGTTTGGTGCAACCGATTCCTTCTGGGACTTGCTCCGCATCCCCCCCTGCCATTTCCCTCCTCCCTTCTGGTGTCCCTCAGGAGCCCTCCTGCATCTGACCCACTCGCTCACCCCCCTGAGCCTCCCCCTGTGCCAGCCCATGGGCAGACGGGGACAATCCTCACTTTTATGCAGCTGGCGGCCCTGGCATGGGCACAGCACTGGGAGGGCAGAGAGGAGACACCATGTGCCCACGTGGCACAGAATGGACGCAGGAGCCCCACTCCCAGGCTGTGTTCTGGTGACTGCATGTTTCCCTGTCTGTGTCCTTATTTGGAAATTGGGTGCGGTGTGGTCTCCCTCTGGGGCCTGAGGGGGAGGAAGTGGCATCGGTGCTGGGGCCCCTTGGCATGAAGTGGCTACAGTCTTGGAGGTTCAGCAGGCCCTTGGAGAATGCCTGTCCTCCTGGATGGGCCAGCAGCTGGCAGGTCAGTTAGGGACAAATGTCAGCCACTTTGCCACCAGCAGAGGTCTGCCCAGTGACCGCCCTGCTAGACTCCCTGCTGCCCTTCACTAGTTTGGACAGCAGAGAAATTGGGGGGCGTCTGCCCTCCCAGAGGCCCAGGGTGGGGTCACAGCCTCCCGGAGGTGGCCAGGTTAACCAAAAGGACGGACAGTGAGCTTCCGTCTGCAGGCCAAGGTGGGCGCCAGTCCTGCAGGGTGGGGCAGCGGGTCTGTGCTGTCCGCTCTGGGATGAGCATCCCCACCTGAACTCATTTGGAACTTTAACCTTCATTGTGGGGTAAGAAGAGGGTAGAAACTTAATCCAACTATATTTGGAGAAGTGACTTTAGGGAGGTCACTAAAGTTAACCAAGGCTCAATGGCACCCAGTAGGTCCGTGGGTTTTAAAGAGGAGAGACCTGGGCCACATGTTCTGTCTCATTTTGTGATGTCCTGCATAGCCTCTGGACTCTGCAGGGTCCTTACCTCCAACGAGGCCCTCACCAGGTGCAGCCCTTGACCTTGGACCTCCAGAGCCAAGAGCTGAGCAGACTTTTGCTCTTTATGAAGACTCTGTGACATTCAGTGACAGAAACTAGGACTAAAACCGCACGGGCTCAGCTGGATTTGGACCTTTCTAGTTCTGATCCTCTGGGCAAGACGTCACCTCACTGGTCTCAGCTCTGTTGCTCCAAATTGAGCATAAAGCATTGTTGGGAGGATGAGAGGCGGCAGAGGATGCCAAGGGCCACACAGGTGGTGGCCTGGCTGTGCCTTATGGAGTTTTTCCTCTGGGTCATGGCCAGGGATGGAGCTGAGTAATACTGGATCTCTGAGCCCACAGGAAATGCAAAGGTGGGCCAGGACCCACCAGGCCTGCCTCGGGGTCGGGGCTGGGGCAGGCCTGGCTGCATAGGCTCTGACAGGCAGAAGGAGCTCAGCACGCACAGGTGAAAGAGGGGTAAGAAGTCACTCAGGAGGACCTGGTCTCCACTTCCAACTGTGTGGGAGGGAAGCCTCCATGCCCTGTGCAGCCAGGAGGCCAGGAAGGGAAGGTAGAAGGAGGCCGGCTCAGGACAGGAGTCTCTTCCTGCAGCCCAGACAGTCCCGAGAGGGAACCAGGCCCAGGGGGAGCTCCCCATCCTCGTGGTGCGCAAGCCTGGTTGGAAGCTTAGGGCCAGGAGTGTTTAAAGGCCCCTGGGATGGGTGGAGCCTTGAGCCTGAGATGACCACTGTCCTTTCCAGCCTTGGGAGGCTTTGACCCAGGAGGGCTCAAGGGCTCCTTCACTCAGTGACACTTGGTGGCCCCAGTGTGTGTCAAGCGTGTGCAGAGGGATACAGACACGATCAGACGCAGTCCCACTCTCTGGGAGCCCAGACCTTGTGCTCACAGTCTGGACCCATTGGGAAGCTGTGGCCATGCAGTGTGGCAGGTGCAGAGTGGCCTAAGGTGGGGGGCAGGTGGCCTGGGCCATAGCACCTTCACACGGAAGCCAGGTGTCTCTTCACCTGGGAAACGGACACACCCACCTGGAACGGTAAGACGCCCAGCTCCAGGCACAGCCCAGCACGCGAAGCCCTCCAAATGGGTGAGTGTGTCCACCAGCAGGGCTGCATCTCCAGTGTCCTCTGTCCTTGCATTAAAAAGGTCAGGAGATGTGGACACCGCCAGGCAGCAAGGGCAATTCTATCACCTACCAGGTAACAGGGGGAGCATTTGGCCAGGGTAGAGGAGACTCCCTGTCAAGCAGTCAAGCAGTCAAGCAGCTGGCTGCAGTACCTCTGCCCTCGCAGAGTGGCTCGAACAGAGGGCCAGCTCGGGCCCTGCTCACTTTAGGACAGAAAAACTGAAGATCAGAGAGGGTTAGCAACTTCCCTGCAGCCACAGCGGGGTGGAAGGGCAAAAATTCTAACCCCAGTTGGCCTGCTCACTGGAGCCTGCAGGATCATTGGGGACTAAAGTTCATGGGGGAGATCTGAGCTCAAGCTCAGCCACCTTGTCCCCTGTGTAAGCATCAGATGTCTTCTCTGAAAACAGGGGTGACAGAAAGATCTTCCCAGCTGGATGGATTGGTGACAACAATTTGCACGAGGGTTTGGATCCCGATCTGGCACACGGCAGAGACCAAACTGGAAGGTGTGGCATGTGCTGGTCAAGGGCAAGGACTCCGAGAGTCAGGCTGCACCACGGAGAAGCTGCGGCTCCTGGGGCAGATCCATTCCTGGGCCTCAGTTTACTCACCTGAGAGTCAGGTGTAATGGACTGCCTGTTAAGTGTACCTGCAGTATTATCTGTACATAGACAGTTGATCCCTTACGGTCTATTGAGCTGTCCGCTCTGGAGATAAAGAGAAGGCACCTCAGCCAGGCTCTTGAGCTGTTGCTTTTTGATGCCTGGAAAACAGTCTAATCTCAGCTTTGGAAGGCTCTGCGAGGGGAGATGGATTCCAGGAACGCAAATGCCTTGGTTGTACACATAGGGACACTGAGGCCCAGAGAAGAGAAGGGGTTTGCCACCTGCTTCCCACACATGCTGGGTAGCCCTGGGAGCTTTGCCCTTGTCTTCCTGCCTTAGGAAACAGCAGGGAGCTTTGGTTGACCATGTGGGCGCCCGTGGAGGTTCAGGGAGCAGACTTGCCATGGCTGGACGCCCCTTGGCTTCTGACTGGAGCTGGGGCTCTGCACGTATTCTTGAGTGGGAGCCTCCGCTGCCCTTCTCTCCAGCCTCTGCCCTGCATCTCCCCTTTCCGATGGAGGCAAGTAACTTAGAGAATTTTAGCCATGCGTCCCGTGGCAGCCAGGGATCCTAGACAGCACATCTCAATTCCACACATGGGAATAAAATTCCAGGTCTTGAAGCTGTAGAGGAAGAGGACGTGGTGTCTGTGCTGGGAGTCGCGTGGGAGAGAGATGCCCAACACATCATCACCAGCCGGCCCCGCCCCGCCCGCCTGCACTGAGGCCCTATGATCTTGGCTTCTCCCCAAGCCTTGGTCTCTTTATCTGCAGAGAGGACAAAGGGCACACTCCCCCCTCCCTGGAGCTGTTGCAGGAGAGACGTGCCTGGGGAGTTCTTTCCAGCTTTGTCCTGACTGGAGATGGGAAAACTGCACTTGGGTTTCTGAGTCTCTTTGCATAGCTAAAGAAGAAGGGGATCATAAAAATAAATAAGAGGGTGTGCCAGGCCGGGCCAGGGCCTCTCAGCGTGGTAATTCCATTAGGCCTGAGAAGTTAAAAGCAGAGGTTATTGGCTGATAATGCACCACTGAGCCCGTCCATTCTCCAGATAATCCAGTTTATGCATCTGATAAAGTGGATGGAAATCAGGAACACATTCCCAAGTGCAGTTGGAAATGACCTTGTCCTCCCTCCAGAGAGTTTTACTGCTGAAAAATGGCTGTGGCTCACTAAAGTTTCACGTGACCGACCCCAAAACAGCAGCAGGAGCCCCGCTGTGCAGGCACTCGTGCCAGCATGGACTCTGGTGCCCCCACTCTGGGCTGGGGGGCTGCAGCCCAGTGCTACTCTTGTGAGCCTTGGTTTCCTCATCCGTGAAAGTGGAACGCTGACTGCTGAGCAACAGTGGGAACAGGGGACTGAGGTCCAAGGGGGACTCTGGAATGTGAGTTTGTCACAGGAAGGACTGGTGTCCTTCTTCGGGGGACTGAGGAACTTGAACCAGTACATGGAGCATAATAGGTGCTCATTAAATGTCTATTGGATAAATAGCACAGAGAAGCTGCTCAACAAATATTTTGGAATGAATAATCAAATAAATATGGCTATGCACATGCGTCTCCCCAGCCTGACAGCATTTCCCGGTTTTTTGGTTTAGAGTCACTTGGCCTCAGAGAGCTTAAGCAACGCATCCCAGCTTATGCACCTGGAGGCCGTCTCTTGTGTTTAGTCCCAGGTGCCTTGTACCTCCATCGTATCTGGAAGTTTCTTAGAAGTCTTATCAGGAATGCTTTCAACAGTAGCTTAAGTAGTAAAGACAGAAGTGGGAGGTGCAGCTCAGACCCGGAGCAGCAACGAATGTCAGCTGTTTCCATCTTTCTGCTCTGTCATGCTCCGCCAGTTGGCTTCTTGTCTGAAAGCCTGTTGCTTTAGGGTCACCAATGGCTGCTACACCTCCAGGCATCACAACCAAGTTCAAAGGCAGAAAGCAGCAAGGAAGAAGGGAGGGATGTTTTCTGGAGCGCGTTCTTATATCAGCAAAGTGAAAAGGCCCCCAGAGGCAGATGTCCCGACAAGCTTCCCCTTACGCCTCACTAGCTGGATTGATTGACTACGTGGCTAACCCTGGCTGCAAGGGAAGCTGGGAAACAGGCATTCATAAGGGTGATGGACAGCCAGGCTGGTCCAGGCCACTTGTGGTTATAGAATGGGATGGCTTCACGGCTGCTCGGACCAAAGTCTGGGTTCAGATAGTGAAGGGAAGGAGGGGGAGGTTGGGGAAGGCGTCCCCCCAATGCCTCTGCAAAGTCCAGACTCACCTGAAGAGACAGCCACACCCTTGCTGAGAAGCGAGGAGCCGGAGTCCCCTGGGGCTCCCCAAGGATGGACACTGGGTTACTCCTCTTGGTACTGATCTTTTGAGGCAATATCAGAGGCCAGGGTGTCCAGAAAGGCGTCGCACAGGAGGGATGACTCTCTTGGTGCCCTCAGCCACACAGTGCCAGAGCACCCTCTGGGTCAGTTGCCTCCAGCTCTTTGGATTCCATCTTGGACAAGCGATAACCAAATGGAGGAAGGACCTCTGCAAAGCATGGTTGAGTTAGTTGGGGGAAATTTGAAGGTGGATCGAATAGAACTGAATCAGTGCTAAATATCCTGAGTGGGATATTTATTACTGTGTATACGTAAGAGAACGTCTTTGTTACAGAAGATGTGAGCTGAAATAGTCCATCTATTATCGCGATGTTTGCCAATGGCTCTCGAAAAGAGGCATGTGCCTGTGTGCACACACGTACACCATGCATAAATGTCCATGCACATGTATATATAGGAATGTTAATATTAGTGCACATGCATATCTAATGGATACACAGATATATCTGCTTATGGAGACAGAGACAGATGTGGCAAATGTGGATGCCAACCCCTGGGGAATGCAGACTCTAAACAAAGGGGGTTCAGTGCATTCATGCAATTTTTTAGTAGGTTTGCATTTTTTTAAATAAAAAGTTGGAAAAATTTTTACAAGAGAGGAATTTTTTTTTAAAAATCAAGCAGATACACGAAGTATTAACAGGTGTCAAACCAACAGGCAAAATCTGACAGGTGGACCCCTGGTGTGGGAGCCTCCATGACAGTTAGAGGGCAGGTTCTGGTGTCAGGCAGCCCCGGGCTGAGCCCTCCCAGGTGCACTGGGAATGAGGCTGGTGACATCCTCGCAAAAATGTGGTGGGAATTTTCCAAGGTGACCCCCACAGAGTGCTGGGTGCAAAGCCTGCACCGGAGCCGGGTCACCTGCTGTGGAGGGTGCCTGATAAGCATCCTGGCTGGTCTAGGGTGGGCTGCTGAGTACTGCAGGTAGGTGGCCGGAGGCCCCAACCTGTACCTCAACTGAGTCCCTCCCGAGTAGGATGTCCAGGGACTGAAGGCACAAAGACCCCCCTCCACCCTTTCTCTCTCTCTCTCTCTCTCTCTCTCACACACACACACACACACACACACACACACACACACACACGGAGCTGCCAGGCCTCCTGCTTTGCGTGGGGCTAATTCCACTCTCTGTTCATCCAAGGGCTAGGCGCCCTGCCCTGGCCAGTGTCCAGTGCCTGGCAGCCCCTCTCCCTCCTGGGGGCAGGCCTGCCAGTCTTGCCAGTGCTGCCCCCCAGCTCTGTCTTGGCCGTGCTAATCCTGTTACCCACAAATGAAGATGTAGCCCACCCTGTTTGTTAAAAGGCCCGCAGTTCAACTCTCCTGGAAAAGAAAAGAGTGCGATCATCCAGCCACTGACTTCGGAGGCTCCCGTGGGAGGAGGGGACACAGAAGTTACCTGCAGCCTCCCAGCTGGGCAGGGCTGGACGGCCATGTGTGGGGCTAATGGGCGCTGGGTGGGGTGGTGGCCCAGGCTCTGGGACTCCGCAGTGTGTGGCTTCCCAGGGCTGTGGAGGCCTTGTGTGCCACGCCAGTTGAGCGGCTGAGTGTGCACGGCGGCACACGTGTGTGTGAGGACAGGGTCCGTGTTAGCCACGTGCCGTGTGAACAGCACTAGCCCCGCCTGGACGAGCCTCATGACTGGCACTTTCCCACATTCCCACTTACAGACAAGGAAACTGAGGCCCAGAGAGGCCCGGTGACCTGTTCCGGTCATGGGACTGCTCACGGTGACGGATTTCAATAGCCCGCCAGAGCAGCAACGCCAAGCTACCAGTTGCTTGGAGCCAGGGTGCTTTCCAACACACGCTGTGCTATTTGGCCAATAGACACGAATCCACCTGCCACGCACAGGCCTCGGTTCTGAGGCCAGAAGAGGTTCTGAGAAGGCGAAGGGGTTTTTCCGAGGCCTGCAGGGCAGGATGTGCCTTGGAGCTGAGAGTATCCTCAGGTCCCCAGGCCTGAGCTCCACGGGACCCTCTCTACCCTGTGCTAGCCACGATTGCCATCTCTGGCTGCATGGGGAGTCCCTTGTTCTGGGTGCCACCTGTGTGCACCATAGACGGTAGCCAGGGGCATGCAGGCCTCTGTCCAGCAGCCAGCTCTTGGGAGGAGACCCCATCTGCAGAATTTTCAGGTCTCCACTGGTAAATTCCCCTACTTCCCAGCCTGTCTGATACCAAGTGCAGGGTCACAACAGGGCAGCAGGAAGGCAGGTGCATAGCTGGTCCTCACGAGTGTCTCCATCACATCAACTGAAAACTCACAACTCAATTGGGAAAAGGCACTGTGGGGAGCGCAGTGCCTTCTAGACCAGGGAACCAGGGCACCAAAGGTTAAGTCGGGTGCTTCCAGATCACCTGCCGGACATCAGCTCCCCTGCCTTTTTCTCTCAGGGGACCCAGGGGAAGATCAGGTCTGTGTTCAACTCCTCCCCTGGTTTTCTCAGGGACTAGTCCACACAGACAAGGCTATGAGTCCTGCAGGGGCCTAGAGACTGTCCCTGAGCACCAGGCATGGGTAGGGAAGCAGGAAGAAGGAAGTAGGAAGCAGGAGGCAGGAAGCAGGAAGCAGGAGATCTGCCAAGAGTGGCCAAGTGATCCACAGCCGCTGAACTGACTACTGGCCCAAGGTCAGCTGGGGAGCCAGCTGCAGAGCCAGGACTGGAACTCTGCTGTTGGCTCTGGGGTGTGAGACCTCAGCCACTACGTCCAATGTCAGTTCTGCGGTCCCCACTGCAACAGCACATGGAGGTGGAGAGCTCAGTCACTCCCAGCAGGAGCAGAGGGGCCGTGGGCGGGTGCTTCACATTTTCAGAGCAGCTTTGCCTCTTTGTTTTGTTTCCACCCTCCAGAGAAGCGGCGCCCTGCAGCTTCTATGTGGAGAAGACCTAGGGCACCAGGCACAAGGCCCTGAGATTTGGGGACTGCCTTTCCAGTCTCAGGGTTTTGATACGCGCATGATGCTCTGGATTGAAGGTTTATGCCCCTTGCTAAAGCCCTAGTCCCTGGTGGGATGGTGTCTGGAGAAGGGGCCAGTGGGAGGCAGTGAAGCCTGGGAGAGCTCATGGAGGCCGCCCCCACGGCCATGAACGCTCTCTCTGGTAGAAGACAGTCGGCAAGCCCAGAAGAGGTCTTGCTAGTGGCAAACCGGCTGGCAGGCTGCTCTAGGGCTTCCCGACCTCCAGACTATGAGCAATACATGTTTGTCACCTAAGCCACCCAGCCTGTGTCATAGCAGCTGAAAGAGATTAAGACATGGGATGTCAGTGTCTCCTAAGGTAGCACTCTTCTGCAGGCAGCCAGGATGACATCAGTGGTACATGAATCAGGCTTTCAAAATGTTAGTACTTTTGCTTTTGCTTTAATACGTGTTCAAAAGTTTTTTCTAGAGCATTATGTTGGGAGTAGGTTTCATTGCAAATGGCAAAACACATCAAAACACAAGAGAAAACAATAGCAATGAAAGCAGTGGCATCAGCAGACTGTTATTTCTCCTCTGTGGCAATGCAAGGGCTCATATGGCCTGTCACAAGACCAGGGCTCTACCTCCTCCCATCTGGTTGCTCTGCTACACGAGGCTTTCATCCTAAAGGTCACCTCAGGGTCTAATCTATTTGCTGTAGCTCCAGCCATCATGCCCACCTCCCAGAAAGCAGGAAGGAGAACGGGAAGGGAGAATGACACATCCCTTTTCTTTAATTCACACATCCTGTTGGTCAGAATAAGTTGCACTCTTCGTCTCAAGAGAAGTCAGTCAGGAGTCTTCATTCCAACCAGATCCTCGACTAGCAAGGAAACCAGGGCCTCTACCATAGTGAAGAAGGAGAGAATGGCTATCTTGGGAAAGATTGCCACACATGCCCAGAGTGTTATTTCACTGACATGCTTGGGATAAGATTGAAGTGTTTACAAGGTGAGTCAGTTGAAGAGAATTACTAAAGACCTGCGTCCAGCTGGCAGATGGGTGTGCTGACAGTCACCACGGCAGCCAGCCTGAGCCTCGGCCTCTCCAGGACCTGGAGGGCACTAAGGTCAGGCACCGCTTCCTTCCTGTGTTCAAGGAGGCCAGGCCTGGGCTCACCTCTTCCCCTGAGCCCTTTCTCAGGGTCTGGCAGCTCTTGATCACAGCCCCAGTAACACCCGCCTCTTGCTGTTGCTGCCCCCTGTAGAGATGCAATGTCTGGTTTGAGTAGGGGCCACTCATGTCACTCAGTTACAACAGCACCGAGAGGTGGGGCCTGGAAGAGGAGATTTGTCATGAGGGTGGCGCCCTCTCGAATGGGCTCCTGTGATCTCTGGGGAATGGGTTAAATGGTAGAAGGTTGAATCTGCCAGATCGTCCTGTCTCGGGTGCTCTGTTGTGATGCCTGCACGGTGCTCATGGAGTACCCAGCCTCCAGAACCACATACACTTCCATTGTTTATAAATTACCCAGTCTCAGGTATTCTGTTATAGCAACAGACAGACCAAGCCACTCCCTTTCCAGCCTCCCTTTACAGCTGGGGGTGACCCAGCAGCCCATTTATGGCCAATGAGGTGTAACCACTAAATCCATAAAGCAAGGGACGCTCACTGGTGTTCCTGACTATCAGTGATATTGATGCCATCTCTTGGGCTCAGCTGATTTCAGGAACACACACGCCTGAGCAACTGGCCACAGGCTGCCTCACCAGCCTGAAAAGAAACTCACACAGCAGCTTTGACCTTGAATGGTCAAAGGGCCAAGTGCCAAGGGCACATAGTGAGCACCTAGCATTTTTGCGATGATGCCTGCTCCACCTGAGTATCCTCCACTTGAATTAAATGAATTCTCCCTGTGAAAGTCTTCCACGGCCACCTGCACGCAAATGGCTCCCTGAGCGTAAACTGGCGTCACCATGGTCATGGGGACCTGGTGGAGATCGCATCACCCATTCTTTCAGCAAGTGCCACACCCTCACGTGGGCCAGGCACTGCTTGGCACTGTGGCGTCGGCAGAGGGTCTGCCCTCTGGGAACCAGACCTGAAGTGACCTGGATTAGGCTGTGATACAGGCCAGGTGCGAGGGGGCGTTCAGCAGGGGCCTGAGCACAGCCTGGGTGTCCCTGGGGAGCAGCGGTCATGCGCTGAGTCCTCAGGACCAAGCTGGAGTCCACCCACCAGCTGAGTGGGAAGGACCCACAGGCCCCCAGAACGTCTCCAGGGCTGCTCAGCAAATCAGGCGTGAGGATGGCCAAGGGCATTGGGGCAGGCCACAGAACCACTCGCCAGGCCTCGACTCCCAGGCCCCGAGGTTGGGACAGGGCCAGGCTGGCTCTGAGCACTGGCAGAGCTGTGTGCAGAGGGCCGGGTGGGCTGTCCCACTGGCCCCTGTCTTCCCAGGCACCTCTGTTGTGTGACAGCGCTGCCCCATGCCGAGCCCTTGGGGTCCGACTTCTGCGGAGCCTGACTGGCCAAGCCCAGAGCACTGTCCCGAAACAGCAGGCTCTGGGGACTCAGTGGGAACCCAGCCCTGCACGCCTCCATATTCCAGCCTGAAAGGAATTGTGTTCCCCGAGAGCCGGCTCCCCTCAGTGCCCACGCCCAGGGCTCTTGACTGTGTCAGGCTTAATGAACCACATGGACGATGTCCGCGGGGAGCCCGAGGCTCCCAGGGTAGGGAGTGGGGGGTTCATAGCATAGAGACCTTACAGGCTGACCCTGCATGAAGCTGCCAGGCAGGTGACAGGGCAGGGCGCAATGGACTCTGTCTCCCTAGGGACCAACTCGCAACCGGGGGCCTTTTCACTGCCTGCAGAAAGACACTGGTAAGCACTCCTTGACAAGGTGACCCCCGAGCACGGGGCCTGTCTCATCTGCCAGCTGTGACGCTCTTCGGTTTATGTCCCCAGGGAATTCTGCATGATTTCTTGGAGCTCTCTCTGTGGTGACTGAGATAATTTAATCAAAGTTCTGCAAACATGTCATGGGAATTTTATTAGCATGCCACAAGGGTTAGTTAAGAATTCTGTGAAAGTTGGGGACACTCGCACATCTTCCAGGGAAGCATGATCTCCCTGCGAGAATCCGTGGCCAGTCTGGAGGTTCTCATGGCGATTCACTGAGAGTCTCACAGGTCTTCTATGAACATTCTGGAAGACTCGGGAAGCAGTTCCATGAGAAAGCAGCGCAGCTGATATGAAAATCCTGGGAGCAGCCCAACAAAGCGTGGCAGGGCTTCTGGGAGGGCTCGTAAAATACTCTGTGAGGATCCTCTGCAGGAACTCCAGGCCACTGATGAGGAATTCTGGAGGAGTTCTTGGGAAGCGTGCAAGACTGTTAGCAGCACCCACAGCAGAATCTTCCAGGGGAGCTGTCACTGCTTTCCCTGTGCATTTACAGATGTCGGAATGCCAGTTTCTACGCACCACTCGGGAGGCTACAGGAAAAACACCCTCCTGGTTTTTTTCTTTGTTTCATTTAAATTTTCTTTCTACTAAATAAAGAAGAAAAAATAAAAAAGATCAGCTTGTCTGAAACATCCTCACCCTGAGTCCCGCAGGGGATCTGAATGCCGGATGACTGGCCGTGGACACCAGCACAGGAGTGGCCTGGCCTGCTTGGAGGAGGAGAGGTCTGCTGAGGCTGCCTCCACTGCTCCCACCCATGAGGAATGCCTGCTGCTTGATAGAACTCTTGTGTGGTTTTGTGTCCAGGCTGGACCCTGGAGCAGACGCCCCAATTCTAGTTCCAGTTCTGCTATCAACTGCCTGTGTAAGTTTGAGTCTCAATTTCCCCTTTTGTAAAATGAATTTTTGACTAGGAAATCTCCATGGGTTCTTCCTACCCAGACAGTCTTTGGTTCTGCCATGCATTGGTGATCATACTGATGGGGGCGGTGATGGTGATGGTGGTGATGGTGTTGATGCTGATGGTGTTGTTGTTGGTGGTGATGATGGTGGTGGTGGTGGTGATGGTGGTGATGGTGATGGTGGTGATGGTGTTGAAGATGATGGTGTTGGTGGTGGTGATGATGGTGGTGACGGTGGTGATGGTGATGGTGGTGGTGGTGTTGAAGATGATGGTGTTGTTGGTGGTGATGATGGTGGTGATGGTGGTGATGATGATGGTGTTGGTGGTGTTGATGGTGTTGATGGTGATGATGGTGGTGATGGTGGTGGTGTTGATGGTGGTGATGGTGATGGTGGTGGTGATGGTGTTGCTGGTGTGGTGAAATGGTAGTGGCTGTCATAACAGTGGCCACTGCTTATATCATGTGCTCTTCTGTTGTGCTAAGCACCATCCATACTCTTAGTCCTCCTATGATGACAATATGACATATATTTCTTATTTATGGATGAGGAAATGAAAGCCCCCAGAGACTGGATCAAGCTGACATGGCTGGTGGCAACAGACTCGGCTTCCAGCCCGTGCCCGTCCTCTTTCCCAGCCCTCTCTAGGGCACCACACCCCACCACTCCTTCTGCCTGCTGCCCTCATCTTTAGGCTCCAAAGAAATTCTCCAATGTGCTATGTAAAGGAATTGCCATAGCCCTAGCTTTTCAGGCCCCCAGATTCTTTCACCCCGTGGACTCTGACCTCCTCCGACTCCCTCGCCCTGTCCAGTCATTTCAGTCCCACCTGCTTCCTTTATTTGCTCCTGTCAGCACCAGCACCCCAGCTGTCTGGCGCTTCCTCCATGTGGTCCTCCTGCACACACTGCCTGGGGAGTTTCTGAGAACTAACTGTCCTCGTCACAGTGCTCCTATGCTAGCAGTCCAAGCTGAATGCTTGAGAGACCCCCATCCATGCTCTAAGAACTCCAATGTCTGGGTGCTTCTTTCCAACAGCTCTACCTCTTATCATGACTCCTTAGCATCCTGGGGAAAATTCCATCTCTGCTTTGTTCCCACAGATCTTTCTGGCTGGCATGACTTCTGCCTCCTCTCCTTCTACCTCCTTCTCCTCCTCTTCCTGCCTGCCTTCTCCTGCAATGAGACTTTCTGGACTAGTCCAATCTACATTCCAGAACATTCACCCAGGTTGACCTTTAATTTGTGATTCTCCTGCCTCAGCCTTGAGTTGCTGGGATTATAAGTGTGTACCACTATGCCCAATTAAAGTAGATTTCAGAGAAAAGAACATTACAAAGCATAAAAGAGTAATTTTAAAATGCCAAAAGGGGTCATTTAAAAGGAAAATGAATCCTATGTGTTTATCCTATCAACAAAGCTTTAAAATACTTGAAATAAGAATTGAGAGAAAAAACGGACAAATGTACAATTAGTCACAGATTTGAATACTCCTCTCAATAATTGATAAAATAAGCAGAGTAAAAATTACTAAGGACATAGAAGGCTTGAACAACCTTTTCATCTAAGTTGACTTAATTGATATTTCTAGAATACTCCATTGAATAGGAGCAGCACAAACATCTTAAGTGCACATAAAACATTTAGCAAAATAGATGATACTCTGCTTCATAAAACAAATCTCAATAAATTTAAAAGGATTCACATTGTAGAACATATGTTCTTTGATCACAAGGAAATTAAATTAGAAATCCATAAGGATATTTAGAAACTAAATATTTACCTAAATAACCAATAGGTCAAAGAAGAGAAGGGAAATTAGAATGAAGGGTTTGAAATAATTGAGAAACTAGGACACAACATACCAAAGTTGATGAGATGCAGTCAAAGCAGTATGTAAAGGAAAATTCATAGCAATAAAATGAGATTTTTAGAAAAAGTCTCTAATCTGTGATCTTAGTTTCCCTGAGCATTCGCCATGCTATTCAGATTTGTTCCATGTATTTCACTCATGGTTTTGGATCAGCCTAGCACTTGGGTGACGGCTTGTCTATTACTTCAATTCTCAAAATGGGGTAAGAACCACACACTTGCAGAGTAGGACTCAGATTCAAAACAAGATTTGTGAGGTCACTTTTGAAGTTCCTCCCTCTCTGTGATTTTCCAAGTACTTTCAAACTCCCAGAGGCTTCCCTTTTTAGTCCTGTGGTCAGAAAATTGAAAACTTAATTAACCTGCTCTGCCTTACTCTTCCACAAAACCACACACACATCTAGGATTAAGGAACAGAAGAAAAGAGAAGGGGTGGTGGGAGCAATAAAGGTGGACCCCAAACTTGGGATCATGGTTCCAGAAATGGAAAGAAAATATTTCATTTCTGTAGTGTGGGCTCCTATATGTGGGACAGCCATATGCAAGGAAAAACATCTGACATTACCTCAATGCATGGCAAACCTAATAGAAATAGACTATAAATATAATATATAAGTGCTAAAACTAAAGAAGTTCAAGAGCCAAGTACAGGAGAAAACCATAGTGATCTTGGGTTTTTCAAATATTTTTAATAGGACACAGAAGCCTCATACTATAAAAGAAAAACAAAACATATTTCTTTGACATTAAAAATTTTGCTTTTCAATAGACACTTCACAAATGAAGAGGCAAGAAACAAATGGGGAAAGGTTTTTTTTGTGAAACAGGTCCAAATAAGGAGTTATATCTAGAATATATAAAGAATTCCTATAATTCACTAATAAAAATTGCAAACAACTAATGTTGAGGAGGGGGGCTACTGGGGATTGAACCCAGGGGTGCTTTGCCACTGAGCTACCTCCCCAGCTCTTTTTAAAATTTTTTATTTTGAGACAGATCTTGTTATGATGCTTATGGACTCACTCAGTTTCTGAGGCTGGCCTCAAGCCTGTGATCCTCCTGCCTCAACCTCCTGAGTTGCTGGAATTCAAATTAATTTTCTACATGAGTAAAATATCTGAATAGTCACTTCATCACATATGCAGATGGCAAATATTCACATGAAAAGTGTCCGACATCCATCATTAGACAGTTGAATCTATAAGGAGACCCAACCGGGATGGCTAAGAGTAAAAAGACAGACCATGCCAAGTGCTGGGGGTTGGGGAGCAGTAGAAAAACTGACACTCATATACTGCTGGCAGGAAGATGTGCAAACTAGAGGACTCCATTTACAGAAAATCCTAGAAATTCTGTAGTGAGGGATACTGCATGGGAGGAGTAGGAAGGGCTTAAATTGGGAAGGCCTGACTTTGATGTCAATTAACTTCACTGTGGTAATAGATTGAGGTCCTACACGTATGTTAATTTTTATTACATTATGCACTTAAAATATATGCAGCTGAATGCATGCCAATTATATCTCAGTAATGCAGGGCTTTAAAAACAAGGCAGAAAAAGAAACTGAAATCACGGATGAGAGGGCTGTAACAACACAAGTTATGAATTCAAAACGTGGCATTCTTCTCAGTGAGAAGATGGCGGTCCAAAGGCAAAATGAGTTCAGAAGAGAAATACCCGTTCCGTGACTCCATGTGCTCCCTGGACTTAAGGGGCAACGAGAGCTCGCTCCCCCCATGTCCTCAGTTGTTGTTCCTGTCTGCTTTTGTGCCATGGAGACCAAGAGATCTGACGAGATCAACGTAGAGGAGGCGACATCATGGCAGAGGGCGTGGCGGAGGAAGGCAGCTCAGGACGTGGCAACATTGCGAGCTCTGCTCACCGGGGACACACATAAACCGCAAAGGTACTGGCCCAGTGACCCACCTCCTCCAGCCTCCCCTGCCCACCCTGTCACCACCCGGTTAGCCCCCATCAGGGATTACCACACGGGTCAGGTTAAGGCTCTCAGAACCCAATCATTTCGCCTGAGTTTTCCTGCATTGTCACACATGAGCTTTGGAGACACCTCGTATCTAAACCCTAACAGTTGTGTTGTCCTTATTGATGAGGAGACAAGCACAGAGAGGTGAAGTCACTTGCCCAAGGTCACACAGCTGGATGGAGTTGAAACCTGTACCCAGAGCCTGTGCTTAGCAGCCTGGGCTCCTGGCCGCCACCCTTCCCTGCCTCCTGGCCTGTCTCTGTTTGCTTCTTACTCAGGGAGCTGTGACAGCCACTATGTGTCTGCTGCCAGCATCACAGGCAGGACCTCTGGGGATGATTCAGTGGTTCTTGTCCTTCCAGTGAGAGTCATAGTCCACTTTCCCTCCTTCTCTTTCCCTGCCTCCCCCAACTAGAGCGGCACACCTTTGGAAGTCCTTCCAGAACTTTCCAGAGCCTTCCGGGCAGCTCGGTGCCTCTGTGCCTACGCTCTCGTGACCTTCCCGCCTGACTGGCAGCTGAGCCAGCACATCGCCTGGGGGTCTGAGGGCTCATGGAGCTCCTGGCCATGCAGATGGCCACTCCTCCTCTGTGTCCCACGCCCCTTAGGGTGTCTGTTGGATGCAGGGCTCTGGGGGAGGCATCAAAAGGCTTCGAACGGCCAGTCATGCACGACAGGGAGGCTGACTGGGGTTCATCTTGTAAATGAAAATTTCAACTGTGGAGCATAGTTTAGCTTATATTTTGCAGCATTTAGTCTATTAAAACTGTGGACTGATGCCTGGGATGTGTCAAGAGAGGACGGTAAGTCGTTCGGGACGTCCTGACAAATGGCAGGACGGTGGGCACAGCCCGTCCAGGGCGCCGTTCTTCCAGCATTCCCGGTGCCCCCTCCCGGTGCTCCCAGGGGCCTCTCACGGCTCGGAGGTCAGGTCGCCCCCTGGAAAGCTCCTGGGCCTTTCGTCACGTGTTCACTGATCTCACTCCACCGCACGTGCACTTGTCCCCAGTTTTGCTTGATGGGAGAAATTCTTGAAGAACGGGGCCGTAGGCAGAAAAAATGGTGCCAAAGATGTCCTCTTTGGGCACCTACAAACATGTCCCCTTCCATGGCAAAGAAAACCTTGCAGATGTGATGAGGTGAAGGATCTTCGGATGGGAGGTGACCCTGCATGGCCCAGGTGGCCCAGTGTCAGCACAGGGTCCTCACGAGAAGGATGCAGAAGGATCAGGGACCCAAAGGTTGGAGGGACACACTCAGGAGATGGACAAAAAGCTGTGACCCATGACATGCAGGTGGCCCCTGGAAGCCTGGAACAGCAGGGAAGTCAAGAGTCCCCTCAAAGAGTCCCAGCTCTGCCTAGAGGTTGACGTTAGCCCCGCCGAGCACAGTTCAGATTTCCGACTACACAACTGAAGGTGATACCGTGGTGTTGCTTAAGTGACCACATTCGTGCAAGTTTGTTGGGGCAGCAGAGGACGCTCACGCCAGCACTCCGTTTTATCTGCCTCTAGGAAGCCATGCGGCTCTGCAAGCTCTGCAACTCACTTTGCAGTGTTGGTAGTAGCTGGATGCCCCCTGCCCTGTCCCATCCCTCCTATTGTCCCCCTAGGCTGTTCCCCATCCCCAGGAACCGCCCTCCGTGGACGGCAGCTGCCTCAGTGATGTTCTGCACCTTTCCTGGGCAGCGTGCGTGGGTACACAGCCCTGCCTGACGGGGCAATTCCAAAGTCTCACCCCAGCTCCAGGGCTCCTGGTGCTCACTCACCCCCAGATCACAGCCAGCTTCTCCCTCTGCTCCGGCTGCCGCCTTCCTCCCTCCGGGGCATTGCTGCCCTAAGTACTCGAACTCTGCAGTAAATTTCCTGCAAGCAAAGCAGCTCTCAGAGACCATTTCTCAGGAAACGCCACTGAAAAAAAAGTAAATATTAGATTGCATCGCTGGCAGTCCTAGAAGTCAGGCGGCCTCTGCGACTGACCTGATGGGCAGAGAGATGCTGACTCGTGGCTTTAACAAGGAGAGTCTGCGGGCTGGGAAGCTGCTGTAAATGGTCGATCCGCTGGGGAAGCTTTCTATTACTAAGACATTTGCTTTCCTTGCCCCCTGAACCTGCCAGGACCGGGACAACAATCCCATAAGTAAAGGGTCAGTCTGTGCTTGTCTTTCTGGGCCTGCACAGCAGCCCAGCCCAGCCCAGCCAGTGGCCTCCATCAATTCCACTTGGACCACGGATCCACCCTGGTGAGCCCTGACCCTCAACCCCAAATCATGACACAGAATAAAATGTTTGCAGCTACTAGGTTTGGGCCTGTTTGTCATGCAGCAGCAGGTCACCCACAGCCTGATGCCCTTACCTGTGGAAGCTGCCTACTCAAAGATCATGTTAAATGACTAGCAAGTGCCACTGCAGGGAGGGAGACAGCTCCAGAGTAGAAGGGCAAGAACAAAAGGTTTCAGAACACACTGGGTGCCGGGCCGTGTGCTGAGCACACCCACCTCTGCCATCTCCAAGAGCCTTCCCACCCCAGGTGAGGCAGGACGGCCCCTCCCCATTCTACAGAGGGGCACCCAAGCCTTGCAGAGCGGGGAGGTGACCTGCTTAGGGTCATGCTGGTGGTTATTGGCCTTCGAGTATCCTGCATGCAATCTCCCTGCACCCCTCCAGCTGCGTGGGCACCGCGGGGACCCTCCATCAGGGACAGGGCGGGGCAGGCGACATGGCACCAGATAATGATGCCTCCTGTCGCCCACGCGGCCGCGCCAGCTGTGAACACCACCCGGTGGCTCCAGCGTTAATTGCTTCAGAGCACAGGGGGCATATAATTTGGATCAAAAGACCCCTCCCGGGGGAGACTTAATTGTGGCCCTTGCCGCTGCCCTGGGGCAAGCTGAGTGGCTGCCGGGGCTTCTGGACTGGGATCCGGTCTCCGCTTTGCCACTGCCCCTCGCTTTTCTAACCCTCTCACGCCTGTTTCCTCACCTACAAAATGAGAGTGAAGGGCAACCCCACGGCGCCAGAGGCAAGGATCAGATCAGGAGGTTCATTTGAGTCATTCTCCAAGGGTGTCCCCGTCCTCAGTCCTCCCTGAGCTGGGCACTCGCTGTGATTTGAAAAGGTCCTGTGTATTCAGCCAGCCGGCATCTCCAGTGTGACCTTCCTCTACCCAGCATCTCCTGTGTGACCTTCGTCCATCCGGCTCCTCCTGCGTGACCTACGTCCACCTGGCTCCTCCTGCGTGACCTCCGTCCATCCGGCTCCTCCCGCATGACCTCCATCTACCCGGCTCCTCCTGCGTGCCCCTTTGTGCCACACGTGGGTTCAGGCACTGCAGAGGTGACTGAGGTTCTGCTACTGGCCTCAAAGATCTGCGTCTTGGAGAGGGAACAAGGAAACCCAATGAGACAAAGAGGGTGCTCCAGCCAGCTGGGAGGGGAGCTTTAAGCAGAGGGTGCTCCTGGCTCACTGGGAGGCTGGCCTCTGGTGGCAGCTCATGTGTCATGGCAAGGGGCTGGGACAGAGATGCTACAGCCAGTCACACTGGTTCAGGGAGACCTTGTTCATCCACTCAGTGACACTATAAGCCAAGTGCCGGGCGGGCTCTGGGATGAGCGGCAGTGCCGAGGTAGGGTGGGGCAGGCCACAGACAGACGGGCAGGGCAGCATCAGCTGGCAGAGCTGTGGAGAGGAGGCGGCGGCCGCGGGTGGGTAGATGCAATCGGCTGGCTCACTTCCTTCTGCTGCAGGCGCTGGAAACTAGAAACTGCCTTCCCAGCCTTCCTTGCAGTCTTGGATCCCACACAAATTAGGGTCCCCCGAGTAAACGTGGCTGGAGCTGCAGAACGCGGGAGCAAGCTGCCCTCTGTGCACAGATCTGGGTGGCTTCTTGCTGGTGTCCACGTGGTGCTCTTGCCGCCCAAGGGCTTTTCCTGGAGGGCCTTCCCGCAGGCTGTAGTCTCAGGCAGTGGCAGGACTCTGTGCTCCAGGCTGTGTTTCCTGTCCCCCGGGATGTGGAGAGGAGGTTTCAGTGGCGGCCACCTCCTGATTTCCCTGCTCACTGGTGGCCCTGAAGCTGCGGCTTATTGTAGTTGAGGTACGACCTACCATGGCGAGGACACAAACATGGGACAGGATGAGTCTTTATGTGTACAGATCCCACGCGACCACCCCGTCTGGCTATGAACACTTCCACCTCTCCAGGAACGCGTGCTCTTGAGCATACTGGTCCCAGACATGACTATGGAAGGGACAGGGACCACCCAGGATACTCCGTCTCCAGCCCCTTCCCCAGTCTTCCCAATGACCTAATCCCCTCTGTGAAGCCACCCTCTCAGAACACAGAAGCGGTCTTGGGTGTTGGTGATGGGGAGGCTCTGGTGGCCTTGGGAAAGCTGCAGGCCGGGGTGCTCGGCTGACGTGTGGTGGTGAGCTGCGTGGCCAGAGCTGCCCGTGGCCAGAGGTGCTCCCCCTGCTGCCTCCCTGCCCACCACCCCAGCCACCAGGCAGACTCCCTGCACTTGGAACATGCAGCCTTTGATTGTGAATATTTGTGTTTGTGTCTCATACACAGCACTGCCTAGCTCTAGTATGGTGAGCTGGGGCAGGGACGAGGGACAGGACAGTGTCCTTCCACTGTGCCCCAGTACCCAGCTCTGTGCTTGGAGATCCAGTCTCCCCAAGCTAGTCCCTGAGCTGTGCCTGGCAGGCGTTTTAGCAAAGCTACCCAGGTTCCCGTAACTTTCCACTGGTGCAGAGAATGGCAGGTGCCATGCGGCCTGGGCAGAGGAGGAAGGAACAACGGGTGGGCCTGTGGAGGGTCCCTGCGGCCAGGCTGCTGCCTGGGCTGCCCTCTCCATACTCCATGCTTTTCTGTGTGGCCAGGTGTGGGGTGTGGGTGGGAGAAGGTGACTGGGCACAGTGGGGCCCCAGTGGCACACATCTGGCTCTTTTCCTGGGGAGCGCAGGGTGCACACCCCTCCCCTGGAGCCAAACACCTCGGCTCAAGTCCCAGCTTGGCCACTCACTGACCTTCTGGGCCTCGGTCTTCCCACCTCTGAAGTGGGACAGCTACTTGTAGGGCTTGTCATTAGTTGAGTTCCCTCAGAAACAGACTAAAGAGCATGAAGGAGCTGGGGAGGCAGGATGCCCGGCCCGCAGGTGCAGCCAGGGTGCAGGAGGAGGCTGTGGGGTGGAGACCCCAGCCAGAGCCTCCCTCTCACCTTGGCCAAGTGGGATCTTTGCCTGGGAGCAGGTCTGGCCTCGGTCAGCGCTGCTCCCTACAGCTGAGAGCTGGGCTGCGGGTCTCCCTCCTCAGCCTCCTCCTCGGCTGTGACCCTGCAATGCTATTTCTCTGTGCTGATGAATCCAGCATTCCCGGCAGCACTGTTGTGAAATGTTAGTACAGCCGTTGCGGCCAGGCTGTGCAAGGCTGGAATGACCGATCCCAACAGGTGACGGGGGAAGGGGGCCGCAACCCGGCTCCAGATTCCAGAAAATGCCTTAACGAGGGACAAACAGATCGGTGGTGTGCCAGGAGGCAGTGCCCAGGAGAGATCCGGGTGGCTGGGGCTGCCTTGGACCATCCACATTTCCCAAATAAATAAGTTGTGCACCGTGCAAATCTCCGCTGAAAATAAACCCGATTTCCCCGTGGAGCATAAACTGCAGCTTAGCATTTCTTGGCAGCCAATGTCTTCCAGGATTTCACGCAGGTTAAAAATAAAAATGCAAAGCATTATGATAATCCCTTCTGTTTTCCTGGCACTTTCCAGTTGCATGGTATCTTTCCCAGACATCTTTCACCGAGGACTTCCACGGCAAGCGCTGGAGGCTGGCGGCTCTATTCCTAATAATAGGAAGGTAAACTGAGGCACACCCGGGGGGGGGGATGACAAAGCAAGACTGCCAGGACTCAGCCCACATCCACATGGCTCCAAAGGCAGTATCCTTCAGCTCTGCAACTTGTCTTTATTGAGAAACAAGGCCTTGGGTTTCAAGATTGGGCCACTGTTGTGCACTGTCCTGTTAAGCTATTAGGTGGCCCTTGGGAGGGACGTGAAACATCAGATCAGCAGGTACCAAACTGACTGACCTCAGTAGGGCTGGAATCATATGCTCATCACTTGGGCCTAACCCTGGGTGACATCTACCAGCACACGTCTTACTTGGCTTTGACACCAGGCAGGAGTCAATGGGAAAGCCTGAGGACTCTCAGGTGTCATCATCCAAGGAGGGTTCCATCACAAGTGGGTCAGCCCGGAGCCCAGCTTGGTTGAACCCAGGGGCTGGGAGCAAAGTAAAGGGGCCCGTGAGCCTACTAGAGGAGACCGAGTTCCTTTAGCCACTGACCAAAACTGTGTGACCAGAAGGTCAGGCCACGGTCCCAGGCTGGTAGGCAGATGGGCTCAGCAGAGGGGTGTTGAACCACCGAGGGCTGCCCAGGATCCGGGTCTCCCGAAATGGAGACTCAGAGAAAGGGCAGAGGATCCCCGCAGGAACTGTGGTCTGGAGCTTGTGGCCACCATGACCAGGCATCCGGAGAGCCCTGGTCTGACCAGCTCATCAGATGACGATGATTTAACAACCTACCCACCACTTGCCAGCAGTGTGGCTGCATGCCTGTCACTTGACCTCTTTGCCCCACGTGGCTTATCCATAGCCTGGACTCAGGGGTTAGTGGTTGTTAATTTGTGCAAGTGAGGTCACCCCCAGGGCACTCATGATGTTGCCCTCTGAGAAGGAAATGCCACCAAGATGAATTCTGGGCTGACGCTGCAGAGCTTAACTCTGCACAGACACGATGACGTGATTCCCGTTTCCCGTAACCTCTTCCGGGAAGTCTGCCTGACTGATGCCACCCTCCAGCTGTGCCAAGCATCTCTGCTGGGCTCCCATGCCCATATCATTGCATCTATGAGTCCAGGCCTCAGAGCCCCTTTAAGGTCTTTCTCCCTCCACCCTGGGAGCTCTCTGAGGACCCAGACCTTGTCCTTTTCTCTCACAGCTTTGCCCCACGCCAGATCCAGCTCATTTCCTGGCAATAGGAGGTGCTATAGGCTGAATGTTTGTGTTCACCCCAAATCCATATGTTGGATCCTTAATCCCCAATGTGACAGTATAGAGGCAGGGCCTTTGGGAGGTGATCATGCCATGAGGGTAGGACCCTTATGGAAGGGGTCCATGCCTTTATAGCAGAGGACCTGGAGATCTCCCTCTGCTTTCCTCCACTTGAAGACAGTGAGAAGGCGCCATCTGCAAACCAGGTTGCAGGGCCTTACCAGAAACTTAGAAGCATCCAACTTCCAGAGCCGTGGGAAATAAGTAAGAATTATTTGCTGAGGCCTCCCAGTGTACGGTATTTTGTTCTAGGGGTCTGAGTGGACCAAGCCAGCACAATAGTTGTTGAATGAGTGAGCCAGAGAATGAATGCATTAGATCCTCCGTCCACGCCGTGAGGCACGTGGGTGGACGGATCGCCCCATGTCATAGAAAGGAAAGCAGAGGTTCTGAGGATCAAGGCAACTCCCCAAAGATACCCCAGCTAGTTGACTTTGGGTGAGAAAGTCCCAAGGGCTTTTGTAGCATGATGAGTCCTGGGCTTGCCTTGAACGGAGCTGTCCACTAAGAGCCCTGTAAAGGGCTAGAAGGTCCAGGGGCCTGTAACAGGCCAGGGGAGCAAAACAGCACTGTTTCTCACTCAGAAAGTAATGGTGCCCAAATCCCTGTTCACCCTATTTAATGCTCCAAATTTTCTGAGAGGCCTAATTGAACATTCCTCTGTGGAACCCTCTGGGTGGAACAATTAACCGGCCTCTTAGCAGCAAGCACTCCCTGGGCAGGCCCCAGATTTATGTCTCCTGGGGAGGCAGCCTATTAGCTGTGGCCATAAATCTTGGGGCCCTGGCTGGCAAGGTGGATTTTAATAAAATCATAGGAGACGGAGCCAGGCTTGGGTAGCAGATTTCCGGGGGGAGAGCCAACATTTGCCTGTAATTAATCGGGACGCCTTTGAGCTCTGGGGAAATGCCCAGGATTTTAATGAAAACTCAGGAGCTGGAAGCAGTGGCCAATTGGTAGCCAAGCCAATGTCCCAGCTGGGATGGAGAAACGAGAACTTGGGGGTGCCTAGGCCGGCCACTCTTGCTACAGGGTCTTGAAGTCGGGGTGATATTCAGCGGGCACTGGGTACTGATGATGGTGGTTTTGCAGTTTGAATGTGTCCTGCTAGCTGGCAAGCTGCTGCCCCAGCTTCCCTCAGCCTCTCCCTTTCTGGGGACTCTTGCCCAGGAATCCTGGGGCCTCTTCATAATGCTGAAAGAAAAGGGTAAATGCCTGGCCCCGTGGGGGCTTCCTGATCCTTTGGTCTTCTAAGGTCAGTGTTCAGAGCCTTCCCTTGAACTTGGTTGTCCCTTTAGCCAGATCTGCAAGTGCTAGAGGACCCAGACCCCCTTCCTTTCCCTTCCCCATCTTCCCTTCCCCATCCTCCTCCCGGCAGTCTATTGGGTGTCCATGTGTCCAGCCCACACGCTAAAACTCCAGACTCAGCGCCTTCCTTGGCTTCTCCTCTGGGAGTCTCACCTGCATCTCTAGTATGTCCTCCTGAGCATGTCCTCCCCCAACTAGCTCCTCCCTGCTCTCTCTAGTCCTCCAACCCGATGCCCACAGACACCACTGCCTTCCATCCATTTGCTCAGGCCCAAAGCTCAGGACTGTCCTGGACCCCTCTCTCCATGCTCCATCTCCCCAGCTCCTCCTTGATCCTAGCCCCCTTGGGGTCCCGCCTGGACCACTGCAGGGGCTTCCATTCCACACAATGGCCCGGGAGGCCTCAAACATCACTCCTGAGGAAGTGCTCCCTGGACATCCTAGTCACCACGAAGGCAGCTGACATACCCTGGGTGCAGGGCATTGTCACAAGTGCTTCCCCTGATCCTTGTTCAGCCCTCCAGACCACTCTCTGGCAGTGGGCACTGTCATTACTCTCACTTTGTGAATGAGGAAACCGAGGCACAGAGAGGTCAAAGGATTTGCTTGAGTCCATGCAAATGGTTGGCTTCAAGGGTTCAGTACCTCTCCAAGGAGACCTCCCAACTGGCCTTCCCCAACTCTGGCCTCTTCCTGGACCCAGCTCTCCCCACATCACCTGTTGCCTGTCATCACCATCCAGATAGATGTGCTTAGTGTGCCTGTGTGCTGTCTGCCTCAAACCTGGGACCTCTGGGAGTGGGCCCTGGGCTCTCTGCTCACCAGCTCCTGGCGCACAGTAGGTGCTCCATAGTGTGCTGAGAACCCACACTGTTATGGGCAGATAGTGAATGGAAACCATTCTGGAACCTACCTGGTCCCTATACAGGTCTAAGATTAGCAGAAGAGATTTCTCCCAGGGAAGGGAAGAGATCAGCTCTTGTGATACATGGGTGGATTCCCCAGGATCCCACCCTGGGCTGGACCTGTTCTCCTATTATATCACTTGCTGGGGAGGGTGGAGGAGGATGCATCTTGTCAGGGGTAAGACCAGGCGTGTGGCATTGGGTATTTGTTAAGAAGGTAGATCCTATGCTAGGTGTTCTTGAGGGAAAGAAAGAGAAACTCATAATAGTTCCTAAGGGTTAGAAGGGATTTTAGAAATTACCTTTATTTCATCTAACTATGTTATAAATTAGTGAACCTAAGACTCTAGACAATAAGTAGCTTGCCCAGGGTCATAAAGTTCCTGATTAAACTAAGACTAGCTAGAAGCCAGACCTCCCGCCTCCAAGACCAGGGTGTCCTGCAGGTAGCAGAGCGGCCTTCTTATACTCCATGTTTGGTCTCTCCTGCCCAGGAGAGCTGGCTGTGTATCTGGATAAATCAGGCTCTGTTCTGGGGAGGTCGTTTTGGAGAGAGGCAACGAAAACTGCAACCAGGCCTAGTCTCAACTCTGGTAATGTCGCCAAAGCCTAGAGGGTAGAACTTCAGGAACGCAGTGAGGACCTTCCTCTAGCTCAAAGGATTTCCCTGATGTTCACTGGATTCCAAAATCTGTTAACAAGGACGAAGGTTTTGGCTTCACAAAACATGATCTTTTTCTTCAGAAACACCCTGAGCAGACAAACAGAATCGCGGAGTGGGGTTTAAACGGCTGTTGCACGTGCCTTCTTGATAATAGCCTTTGCCAGGACAAGTAAAGAGGCATTTGAAAGCCAGGGTGGGCGCACGGCAAGGCAAGCAAAGGATTCAGGATGAAAAACTAGAGCACACCAAAGGCAACTTTTTATGCCATGAAGAAGCCCGTGTGTTAGCGTGTACGCCTGAGAAGCTGTCCTCAGTGGAGTGGGAACCGGCCACTCAGACGGGAACCCGAGGCTGGACACACATGGAGCTCGACGTGGTGATGAAGTTGCAGCAGAAACGTGATTTTTAATGAGAGCTTAATTGTTGAGACATTTTAGACAACTAAAATAGCTTCTTATCCTTAAAAAAAAAAATCACACCCAATAAATGATTTTGTGTGTTTGCTAACTTTGCGGAATACGTCCAGGAGATCTAACTCGGGGATACAGAGCGTGTGCAGACTCCACAGTTGGACCTGAGAGGGTAGAGGCGACATCTTGATCTTCTGGGGGCTTCTGTGCCACGGGCCTGCGGGGCCGGGAAGATGATTCTGAGAAGCAAGCTGTCCCATCCAGAGAAGAGCCGTTGCTAAAGTCTAACAGAAAATACTCCTGCGGACCTCTTTTTGGTTCCTGAGCTACAAGATAGATAGTCTCCCAGGAAAGAGCTGGCTAGACTTGCCTTCTCTCCCTGCTACCCCGACCTCGGTTTCCCCATCTATAAAAGGGGAGCAAAAGCCCCTCCTCTGGGCCTGCTTGTGACGATTCAACGGTTAAAAAGCAGAAGATGCTCCTGAAGTCCTAGCATCTCCCTCCGCCCCAGTCACTTTCTTTATCTCCAAAGCAACCGCCCCACTGAGCACGCCCAGGCCATTGTGGGGGGCTGGGAACCCCACCTGCAGGGCCCCTCACCTTTCACTGCTGCAGGCCTTAGACTCTCAGACAACATCTCCTCCAGGAAGGCTGAGGTGGCACTCCCACAGGTGGATCCAGCCACCCCCAACAGTGGGCCCCACCCCAGGTGGACCTCACCTCCTCACAGGTAAGCTGTCACCCACAGGTGGACTGTCACCACATAGGTAGATCAGGCCAACCAACCCAGATCTGATCTTGCCCTCGTGGCTCCCACTGGCCTGAGCTTCTGCTGTACGTGTCTGTCAGTCTGGGCCGTGTCTGCCTGACGACTCTCTCAGCCTCGGCACAGGCCAGGCACACAGCTGGGTCTTAGGCAGCATTTCCAAGATGGGAAAGAGAGAGACAGTCAGGAACAGGCACTCCATGTGACACACTCCTGCATCACATCACTCCGTGAGAAGCAGGGACACCTCCCTGGCCCCCAAGCTTGGCGGTGCAGTTTCCCCCCACTGGCAGGACCCCCCACCGACCCAGCCAGGAGTCAAGCCTTGAACCTGCTCTCAGGGCTGCCGGAGCATAGAGCAGCATAATTATATCTTAATAATTGTTTTGCAGCATAGGATTGATAATTACTAAATGTGTGATAACTGCTCCTTAAATGCCCGTGCTCTTTAAAAAACCTAATTTATAATTTAAAAAGCTGACACTTCTCAGAGGGCTTTATTTTATCTTGTCGGGAATAATGGAAGAATAAGTTATTGAAAACCTTTATTTTTCATTAGCCTTAAATTCAACGACAATTAATGTGCCCAATTTGATTATAAACTGCACAAATTAAACAATAAAGAGCTGTCTAATGAGAAATTAATTATGAGGAAGGGAAGGGGGCCATGCCGGATAAAAGCAATAACTTACGGCCGGCGGCAGCGAGTGTCAGGTTTTAAAGGAGATGAAGGGCCCTCTCCTCAATGTGTGTCTTTGCTGATAGGACCCATCACAGATCAGTTGATCCAGAAACCATAACAGGCTAGTAATTGAAACTGCCGAAATCAATAGTGCTGACAGCCTTAATTAAATTAAATATGGCTGTGATGGGCTCCCAGCGCCCGGTGGCGGCGGGCCACTTGACCCTCTGGCTGAGCGCGCCTGATGGAGTGCAGCCCGGTGTGATGGATCTGACCCCAGGGGACAGTTGGGGACCGGGCTCCCGAGTGGCTGCCAGAGGATGGGCTACGTCTGGCCCCCTGCTGCCTGCCCTCGCCTGTGGCTGAGCGGACCCTGCCCTGAGGCCAGGTGGCTCCCCCAGGGCCCTACTCTGTTCTGTCTGCAGTTGGGAAGTCTGGGTCTGGTGACACCTATTTTGGGGAGCAGAGGAGCCTGCTGGGTTGGAGAGGCAATTTAAAATCACTGGTGAACCCTTTTTTGCAAGCCTTGCAGTTTACCACACTCCTTGGCCAGAGGCACTGGCTCCTCACCAAAAGCCCAGGGGGAGAAGCTGGGCAGGTTGGCTTCCGATCACAGATCTTCCTCAAGGGACTCTAGATAAGTCACTCGGCCTTGCCAAGCCTCACCTTCTCCTTCTGTAAAATGGGTGCATGTGCTCAGAGAGCCCTTAGAATTGCAGGCATAGACTGCACAGCCAGGTGCAGAGCCCAGCTCCAGGTAAACAGTCGGCAGAGGTACAAACACAGATGTGGCCACCATCCTGCCAGACGCATCTCCTAACTAACTAGGAGCGGCTTGAGCAGGAGCAGGAGTCCTTCACAAGGCAGACTCGGCTCGGAGTCTCTGATTGGGGCACGTGGTCCTTCCTTCACCACCTGGCACTGCCCACGAACCCAGGTGTTTAATGTTCAGTGAGCACTTTTACAAAACAAAATCCTGCATGGGGATAAATCCTTATCTGTAAAATGTAATCCATTTTACAGATAAGAAAACTGAGGTTCAGAGTGGTTGGGCAACTTGTCTGAGGTCACAGAAACAAGTGCAGAGCAGAGCTGGAGCCTTTGACCTGAGTAGAAAGGAGCCTAAAGATTGAAGCCAGAGACTGATGACCAAAGGGACCCAGACCCTGGGCTCCTGGAGTCTGGAGCCTGCTCTCTCTCCCCAGGACCCTGGTAAAGGGACACAATTTAGAAGAAGATGGGAGACCAACAGCAGCTCTCCAAATTTTTTTTTGTGACGACTCTTCCTATCGTGCTCCTCCAAATCATCATCCTTCTAATACCTAGAAGGGCTGGGGTTGTGACTCAGTGGTAGGTCACTTGCCTGGCACTTGTGAGGCACTGGGTGTGATCCTCAGCACCACATAGAAATACATAAATAAATAAAATAAAAGTATTGTGTCCATCTCCAACAACAACAGCTGATAATAATAACAATAATAACAACACCTGGAAAGATCTAGGACACGCATTTCCCTAGCTGCTGCTACTGTGGACGTGGGGTCAACCCGATGGGTTCCTCAGGTACCCTGGAGCAGGCACCCCAGCACAGGGTGCAAAGATCTTGGGTGTCTCATTGAAAGCCCCGTGGGACGCAAGCCCTGGGTCCCTCCTTTGGCTCTGTGACCCTGTGAATGTCCCTAAACCACTCTGCTTCCTTTCTCCATGTGGGCCCAAGGGGACAGTAGTTCCTCTCTCAGAACCGATATGACACTGAAGCAAACTGGAATCCGGGCACATGGTGACTCCGTGTCCCTCCTCAGACACTGGCACCCACTTGCCTTGGCGGCGGGTCGAGTAAAGGGCACGTGGTCAGGTTCTGAGATATTGTTCTTTCCTTACTGAGAAAAAAAAAAAATCCACAACTACAAAAGAAAGCTGGCCTCCTAGACTTTGGTTTTCACCGTAGGAAGCTGAACAAATAAATACTTCACAGTTTGCTCGGCTGTTGAGCTGACTTCTCGAAGGACACGAAATGGGCGGCTGAGTTCCCGAGGTTGATGGCAGCGCTAACAAACTGCCCCTTCATTACAGGCTTGCGGAGATCAGAGGCCCAGATCATTGAAGGAGACGCCTTTGAGATGCCAAGTGGTTGCTGTGACAACACCAGCCAAGGGCAGGCTGGGGGGTGGCGAGGGAGGCAGCTGACCACAGGATGGGGACAGGCTCCAGGCGCCCAGCTGGCCAGCTAGGGAGCAGGTAATCCCTGCCCCGGCCATTTAGCCCAGAGCTCTGCACATGAACACCTCAGCTCGCCCCCTACAAGGCCCCGGCCAGGGGACCTTGGTGACAGCAGGGTCAGCAGGCTGTGCAGTCCAACAGTTTTTTTAAGCTGGTGCAAGATCACGGTGGACACCATCAGTTGCTGGTGGCCACAGCCCCGCACAGTGCCAAGAACTTGGGCTTTGCCTCGGAGCACCTGTCCAGCTGTGTGACCCCGAGCAAACTCACTCATCCTCTCTGAGAGTGTGGCACTCTGGCTAGCCACAGGCATAACAACAGTCCTCACCTTACAAGAGGCCTGGGGTGCTCGGCGTGCTCCTGTCGCAAAGCGCACCACAACGGGGCAAGAGGCAGCGTTCTAGCGCTGCACCATCGAGGTTCAGACTCCAGCCCTGCCACTCTCTAGCTGCCTGACCTTGGGTGGTCACCTGTCCTCCTGAGTCTGTTCCTCTTCTGCAAAATGGAGATGCCACTACCCAACCCGGATCAGTACTCGTGAAGCGCTGTTCTAGCCGTTCCAGTCGATGAATGTCTACCACTCCTTGGGATCCTTGCAACTTGGAGGCCAGAAGGCTGGCGCCCCCCCAGGCCTGTCTCAGTCCCCACCTGAGATGCCTGGTCCACAGCCACGCTGCTTCCACGGGATCCCCGGGGGCTGCTCCCGGGAAGGGACATCACACACGAGCACAGGCACACACATCCCGCCATATATCATGAACTGCTGGTGAAATTATGGGTCCACAGGGGAAAAATTACAACAGGGAAGGGGAAAAAACCCTCTGAATCGGAAGCTTCCACTGCAATGCCCTGACTGCCGGGGCCCGCCACCAGCTGCTCTCGCCTGTTGCCTCCCCAGACTTCCAGGGTGATGGGAAAGCACTGTGCTCTCCCTATCTGGCACTGTGTCCCCAGCAGCAAGGAGAAGAGAAGCAGGTGGGTCTGGTCACGTGAGGCCTCTTCACTGAGGCCCACTGAGTGCACCCGAGAGGCTCCATCAGCCCCTCCATTCATACGCCCCCCTGTGCTTGCCCCTGGGTTTCCACTTAGCCTGGCATTGTCAGGACTAGGATGCAGGGAAATAAAACAGGATTCCTTCCTTCTCTATCAAAATCACAAAGAAATATCACCCTATACCCATCAGGATGGCCAGGATAAAAAATAATAATAACTGGTGTTGCCCAAGATGTGGAAAAATCAGGGGCCCTGTTCACCACGGGTGAGAACCCAGGAGGAGGGTGCCATCACTGTGAGCAACAGCAGGGTAGCTCCCCCAAACTTCAACACGGAATTAACCTATGGTGGGTTTCTACCCCACTCCCTGGTGTGCCTGAAGAATTCACAGCAGAGGTTCAAACGGGCATTTGTACACCCGTGTTCATACAGCATGAGCCACGCTAGCCAAGGAGGGCGGAATCCCAGTGCCATCGAGAGGTGACAGATGTTTTAGCCAGCTTTCTGGCTGCTGCTGTGACTAAAAGACCTGACCAGAACAATCACAGAGGAGGAAAAGTGTATTTGAGGGCACACAGTTTCAGAGGTCTCGGTCCACAGATGGCAGGCTCCATTCCCTGGTGCTCAAGATGAAGCAGAACATCACAGATGAAAGTGTGGTGGAGGGAAGCAGCTCACGTGAGGATCCAGAAGCAGAGAGACTCCACTCTCTAGGTACAAAACATATACCCCAAAGGTAGGACCCAGGGACCCACTTGCTCCAGCCACCCCATCAGGGGATCAGTTCACTGATTGAGTTAAGGCTCTCATAACCCAATCACTTCTCTGGACCTTCTTGCTTTGTCTCACATATGAGTTTTGGGGGACATCTCTGGGGGACATACACAAACCATAACAACAGACAAGCAAAATGTGCTCTATAAATACCAGCTGGAGAAGAAGGAAGCATTCTGAAGAGACGGTTGCACAACAGTGTGAAGGCAGCCCCTGAACTGTACCATAAAAACAGCTGAAATGCTGAATTTCACCTTACATATATTTTATCTCTCACACACACAAAGACCTGAGTGGGGTACTGCTCAGTGTGAAACCCTTGCCCAGCCTGCCCGAGGCCCTGGTCCAGCACCACACACCCTCAGGTCTGGACAGAAAGTGAGAACAGAGTGGATGGAAAGGCAAATTCTAAAGATCCAACCCAGACATAGCTCAACTAAACCACTGATATTTACCAAGTGCCTACTGTGTGTAAAAGAATGCAGAACCACAGGGCCACCGCAGAGGAGGGCTTCTACCTAGGAAGGGAAGAAGCTGCTCTCCTGGCACCAGGGTTCGCAAAGATGTTGCTGTTACACCAGGTAGGCTGGGCCGGGCCCTGAGAACCACAAGGCTGAGCAGCTCCCAGGGGTACTGAAACACTGCCCTGCACAGAGCACCCCGAGCTCCGTGATGGTTCTGACATGACCCTGTGTGCCGGCTGGGCTTGTTCAGAGGGGCTGTGGGAAGGAGAGGGTGGGACAGAAACTTGGTGTCAGGCAGTCCTGGCCTCATGGATCGACTGCTTGCATTGATCAGGGTTCTCCAGAGAAACAGAACCAGGGCATAATCCATCCATCCATCCATCCACCCACCTTGTGTGTAAATACGTGTTTATGTATCTATCCATCCATCCACCCACCCACCTGCCATGTATGTGTGTACATATGTTTATATGTATGTGTCTATTCATCCATCCTATATCCACCCACCTATACACATCTATACATCCACCTGCCCATTATATGTTCAAATATATATATGTGTGTATCCATCCATCCACCATGTATCTATGTAATTATGTTGGTATGTACATACCTACTTACCTACTTATCTACCCAGCTACCTGTCTGTCCACCCATCTACTTACCCATCCACATATGTGTGCATGTATGTATCCATTCAACTCCCTCTTGCTATCCATCTGTCCACCAAAACCTGTAATCTGGAAGAGATCTTAAGGAATTGGTTTATGCAATGGTGGGGCCGGCAAGTTGGAGATCTGAAACAGGTGAGCAGGCAGGAAATTCAGGAGAGTTGATGCCGTAGTCCGAGGAGAATCACCTCCTCATGGAGAAATCTCAGCTGAATTCTTTAGAGTATCAGATGATTGATCGACTGAGGCCACCTGTGTTTTGGAGGGTCACTGTCTTCAGGCAAGTCCACTGATTCTCAATGTTGATCTCATCTACAAAACACCTCCGTGGCAACGTCCGTACCTAGTCAAGCTGACGTGCAGGTAAGCATTGCCCAGCTCGCTGGTTGCGGGAGCCTGGGAGCGGCTCAGCTTCTCCAGCCGTCAGCACCAGCCTGTGTCCAGTGGGCAGGTCCGGGTCTGCAACATGCTGTGGTCAGCAGACTTCAACCCAAAAGTGGATCTGAAATGCTGAGCACAGGAGGTAAGAAAGAGGCCCCCAGGTCCCCAGCCTCCTCAAAGGAGACTGAGCTTGGGAGCCAGGTCACCATGAATACCCACGTGTCCCATGGGCTCAGAGAACCCATGACGATTTGGGACTGGGAGAATCAGGCCAAAGCTGAGGGGGCAAGGGTCCTCCCTGGAGCAGAGCAGGGACCTAGCAAGGAGGAGGAGCAACCCCGACTCCAGGAAGGAGCTGCCTCCGCCGTGGTCACATTTCTCCACCTTAATTGCCACCAAGGAATACATCTGTAGGGTGGCAGAGGTGGCAGACAGGGATGAGACCAGTGCCACAGGGCCCCTTGAATCAGACAGCCCTTCAAAGATCAAGATCAAATGTCTTTCTCTGCCTCATTCTGCAGGGCCTGTGGCTCAGAGACATCCATCTGCCTGCACTACACGGGAAGGGGAGGTTGTCCACTGGACTCTTTGCATGTCCTTCTGGGTCCCCCGAAGGCTGGCCCCACCCCTCCCAGCTCATCCCTGGTCAGCACAGCCCATCCCTCTCCATCTCGGGAAATCTTGATCACCCCAGCTTCTCCGTCTGTGCTGGGTTAAGAGGTGTCCCCCAAATTTCTGGTTTGCCTGAGACCCAAGAATGTGACCCTGATGGGAAACAGGATCTTTGAAGATGTGATTAAAATGAGGTGCTCCTGGAGTAGGGCAGGTGCTGTCCTTTGTAGAGGAGCAAAAACTGACACACAGGAGAAGGGGCCACATGGAGGCCCAGGCAGAGGTCCAGGTGGTGGGCCAAGTGGAAGATCCAGGATAGGAGATCACTGGTGGCCACCAGGAGCTGGGAAAGGCAAGACAGACCCTCTCCTTCAGAAGTGTTGAGACTTGCCAACTCGTGGATTTTGTACTTCTGGCCTTGGGGCTGTGTGAGAATCAACTGCTCTTGTGGGAGGTCACCAGTTTGTGGCTACTTGTTACAACAGGAAGCAAGTACTCAGTTCATCACGGGCCTCAGTGGCCCCTGCTCATCTGGGGGATGCGGGTGTCCTCCGATCCTCAGCAGAGATGTCACCTCTCCTCCAGGTCTCCAACACCAAGCTCCTCCCTGTGTCTCAGCCATGTTGACATCCTGTGACATTGCTGGCATGTCACCTCCTGGGGACTGTGAGACTTCAAACTTCCCCAGGGAGTTCCTAACGCACTCTCTCTCAGGCCTCAGCCCTGCCTGGCACACAGTTGGGGTCTCATAAATGCTTGTTTTCACCCCCATGACCAAGAGTCTGGAGGGCAGACCCGGCACAGCACCTTTCTGGGGCCTGGGCTCCGTGTCAAGGTCTTTGCAAAGTGTTTATTTCTGGCCTCTCTGGCCTGGAGGTGTAAACACGAACCTGGTCGAGACACCGCCATTCCTATCTTGGACTTCAAAATAAACTCCCCTCTGTAATGGGTAGTCTCTGCACACCACAGGCCCTCATTAAGCCTGGCAGGACCTCTGAAGGGCAGGGAGGCTCCTCCAAGGACAGGGGAAGAGACTGACTTCACTGGAGGAGGCAACGGACCCCCTGCTCCCCCTCCCCTCCCCTCCCCACCTCCCTTCCTGCTCCTTTCTTTGCTCCTCCTGTTTGTTCCTTCTCTTCCTCCTCTCCATCCTCCCTCTCCCATGCTCCTCCTCCCTCCTTCTTCTCTCCCTCCTCCCCCCTCCTCTCTCCCCCTCCTCCCTTTCTCCATCCTCCCCTGACTTAGACCCCTGTGCAGCCCCCCCAGCCAGAGCGTGGCGGCAACTCCCTTCTCTGCCACACGCAGCCAGTCACGGAGCTTTGTCAGTTCTCTGTGTCTTTTGGAGCCCCCTCCATGCCCACAGCCTTCCCTGGACTGCAAAACAGCCTCCCCCTCACTCTCGCTTCTTTGCTCTCTCCCAATCAAGCCTCTCCAGTGAGCCAAGGTGTCTCTGCCTAGGATTTGGCCCAGGATGCCCCTCTGCCTGCGCCCTTCAATGGCTCCCCATTGCCTTTAGGGCACCGTTTACCAAGCCCTTTGGGAAGTGGGCCCTGCCCTTAGCTGTCACATCCCCGCTCCCTGCCCTCTGGACATGGTCAAGCAGGCCTCGGGTCTACTGCACCATTGAGAAGGCTGCTGCCTCTTCCCTGCCTCTTCCCCAGGAGCCGCTCCCTGCCCTGGCAGGCCTGCAGCAGAGACCTCAAGTTTTGCACACACCCACCCAGCAAGGTCCCCAGCAGATCTGGCTGGTGGAGGCTCACAGTGCAGTGCCCCTCTTGCCCCCACCTATGGGTCATCCAGGGCTCCTTCCGGGTGGGTGAGGGAGCCGGCATGTTTTCCTGACCACGAAAAGCAGTTGGTCCCAGGAGCCATGGCCTGACCCTGGCTCACCAGTGACCTTTCCTCTTTCTCAGGGACAAAGGGAAACATCTCATTTGCCTCCGCATCTCAAGAAGCCAGTCTGAGCCTAGAACAAACTGTGTCGATAAATGTTAATTGGAAATTAATGAGAGATATGATCAAGGAAGTGAAGAGCAGATGTCAGGTGACAGAGAGCAAGCGGGTGGACGGGGAGGGATGGAGCTCCAGGCACACTCCCACGCGTCTGTGTGACACCCACTGCACAGACTCGAGGACAGGGGCCCAGAGAAGTCGGGAGAATTGCCGCACATCGCCCATCTCTCTGAACCTGCCCTGGTCTTTCAAGTATTTGTGGTCATTCTCTGGACTTCTGCCCAGGCGGGTGGCTCTCCTCCTATCAGTGCAGTAGAGTTGGACGATCCTGCTTTGAATATGAAAATACAGGTTTCATTATAAAAGTAGGGTGTACTCACTTGAGAGAATCAGGAAACAAAAGAAACGGATTTAAAGCAGCAAATCATTTCTATGAGTCCCAGGACAAGCCCTTCAGAACTGTTCATTTTCTAGTTTCTGCTTATATTTATTGTGTTAGCATCCAGAGTCTAATGCTGATTTAAATCCTGCCCTTTGTCACTGCCTACTACATCTTTAGCATTTCTCCACATCTTTAGAAACTTTGCAAGCCTAGCTCTTTAACTTTGTACATTTTAAAAAATTTATTTATTTATTTGGTACCAGGGATTGAACCCAGGTGTGCTTAACCATGGAGCCCCATCCCCAGCCTTTTTTATTTTTTTTTATTTTGAGAGAGGGTCTCACTAAGTTGCTTAGAGCCTTGCTAAGTTGTGGAGGCTGGCTTTGAACTTGTGATCTTCCTGCCTCCTGAGCCACTGGGATTTCAGGCATGCAGCACAGTGCCTGACTAACTTTTTTTTTTTTTTTTTTTAATTAAGCATTTACTAAGTGTCAGGGACTGTTCCAAATGTGAGTTTGCATTCATAATTTACTTTACAGATGCACCATAATTTATTTAGCTGTTCCCTTGTGGTATTTAAGTGGTTTTAATTTTACACTATGATAATAATTCCACAGAAAACCTATGGGCAAAAATTTATGCCCACCCTTAGATAAAAGATCAGATTTTAAAAGTTGAACTCTGTGACGAACTGAGTTGTGTACCCTATCCCCCATTCTTATACTGAAGTTAATCTAACCCCCCACGTGGCTGTCTTTGGAGAGGAGGCTTTTGGGACATAATCTAGGTTGAATGTGTTCATCAGGTGGGGACTAATCCACAGGACTAGTGTCCTCATGCGTGAGCCAGAACAGAGCCCCCTCCTCAGGAGCCAGCCTGCTGGCACCTTAATCTTGGACTTCCAGGCTCCACAACGCTGCAAAAGCCCCCTCGTGGCGCTTAAGCCGCAGGTGTGTGAGGCTTAGTCCCGGCAGCCCGCCAAGGTGAGGACGAACATCGTGTGCAGGGCGTGGGTTATGGAGACTTCGTGGGGGTTCACATTTGACAAAAGTTAACAAATCATACACTTTAAACATATATTTTATTGATTTTGGTTATAAAGCTGTTTTTTTTTAAAGTAAATCTCACTGTTTAGACTGAGGTGCTCTAAATAAGCAGTGAGATGAGCCCCTCCTGCCTGTGGGACCCCTGAGCCACACCCCAGCCCTGTTTTGTGTTTTATGTACAAACAGGGTCTCACTGAGTTGCTTAGCGCTTCTCCTCACCTGTTTGGATGGCACCCCACCTCTGGGTGTGTTCGGGCAATTGCCGTCCCTCCCCGAGCTGTTTCCTCATCTGTGGGATGGGATGAGCTATGAGCTGAGACCTCTAACCTCTTTAGCAGAGGCCTTGGGGCATGGAGGACCTCCAGGGCTGGAGTATCATGGTGAAGGAATCGGGAGCCCCTGTCAAATGCCACATCAGTCAAATCCGAGCAGCCCTCGCCTCCCACCTTCTCAGTCACCCACCAGTCTCTGCAGCAACCCCAGGCCAGCTTTTTCCCAGTGCAGCTACAGTACCAGCATCACTAGGATTTGATTTCCGGGCACTGCAGGCCTGGAGCAGGCATTTTAACACATGCCTAGAGAGGTTCTGAGAAGTAACTTCCTGGGTGGCAGGGATCGCATTAATTGATGAGAATATCTTACATCCTCTTTTCTGAGGCTTTGCCCAGCACGTCAACCCAGCCCAGTCATGGTGCTGAGAACACACATGAATGATCACAGTGCAGAGCATCTCTGTGACAATCCATGCAAGGTGGGACTCAGAGTGTTCCCATTTTACAGGAGATGAAAGTGAGGCTCAAACAAGCTGTCATTGCTCAAAGTCACACTGCAGAGCTGGGTTTCCAGCCTGGGTCTGTCTAGTTGTAAAGTCTGTGCTATTTTATGCATCTATTGATTAACAAACATTTATCAAGTATTCATTAAATGCCAGATATTTCCTGAATGCCTAGATCAAACTGGTTTGCTAGAAATCAATAGTTAAGAAAATAGGTGCAGTCTCTCCCTATAATGCAAGAATAAGAAATGAGCACTTGAGCCGGGAGCGGTGGCTCGCACCTATAATCCCAGCACTTTGGGAGGCTGAGACAGGAGAATCGTGAGTTCAAAGCCAGCCTCAGCAATGGCGAGGTGCTAAGCAACTCAGTGAGACCCTGTCTCTACATAAAACACAAAATAGGGCTGGAGATGTGGCTCAGTGGTCGAGTGCCCCTGAGTTCAATTCCCGGTACCAAAAAAAAAAAAAAAAAAAAACAGAAATGAGCACTTAAAACTGTATCAGTGCACACACCCCCACACAGAATGCCTGGATGCGTGGGCAGGGACAGCCGAGTGGCAGGGTATAGCTTAATACAAAAAAGTCAATTGTCCTACACACCAGAAACAAACAGGTGGAATTTCAAATTAAAAGCATTATCATTTACATTGTCTTGCCCCAAAATGCAGTATGTGGGTAAATCTAATAAAACATGTCTAAGACTTCAGTGAGATAAGATACAAAATCCTGACGCAAGAAATCAAAGGACTAGGTCAGTGCAGAGGCCTCCTTGTGCAAGAGGGCTTGGCGTCCACACAGTAGGTCTTCACAGAACAGCCTACAGTTTCAATGCACTCTCAAGCCGAATCCCAGGAAGTCATTTTGTAGATACTGACAAACCAATTCTAAAGTTTATATGGAGAGACAGAACACAAAGAATCGCCAGCACCGTATTGCAGAAGAACACCATCCAACTTCAAGGCATGCCGCAGCCCCTGCGAACAAAGCTTGTATTGGTATATCACGGTAACAGCAGAACAACAAATAGGTCCACGGAATGGCATGCACAGCCCAGAAACAGACACATGTAAATGTGTCAACTGATCATCGACAAAGGGCAATAGAGTAAAGAAAAGGCGGTCTCTCAACAGGCGCTGGAGCAATGAGCCAAAAATGAACTCTAAATGCCCCACAGACATAAACGTAAAACCCCAAACCATAAAATCTCTAAAAGATAACTTAGGAAAAGACCGAGATGACCTTGGCTTTGGCGACAACTTTTTAGGTACAACACCAAAGACATGATCCATGAAAGAGTTGCTAAGTTGGGCTGCATTAAAATTAAAAACATCCACTCTGCAGAGGAAGCTGTCACGAGAATGGAAACATCAACTATAGACTGGTAGAAATATTTTTAGAAGACATAACTGATGAAAGTCTAATCCAATATATACAAGGAGCTCTTAAAACCCAACAGTGAAGCTGGGCTCAGTGGTGCACCTGTAATTCCAGACACTCAGGAAAGACGCAGGAGATCACAGGTTCAAGGTCAGCCATGACAACTTAGTGAGACCTTATCTCAAAATAAAAAACAAAAGGGCTGGGGCTGGCTTGAGGGTGTAACTCAATGGTAGAGTGCTTGTCTGGCATCATTGAGGCCCTGGGTTCAATTCCAAGCACTAAAATAAAAAAACTCTGGAGATGTAGCTCTGTAGTACAGAAGCCCTGGGTTCAGGCCCTTAGTACTACAAACATAAAAAACAAGAACACACAGAAGCTGATTAAACAAATGGGCCAAAGGCTTTAATAGACATCTTGCCAAAAAAGAAATATGGACGACAAATGAGAATATGAAAGGGTTCTCCACTGCGACAGGGAAAAGTGAATGAAAACAGCATTGAGACAGCAGCACACACCTGTCAGAATGGCCAAATTCAGGTCACTGTCAACACCAGGTGCTGGCGAGGACATGAGCAGCAGCAACCCTCACTCAGTGCTGGGGTCTGGCAATCTGCCCAAACAGCTTGGTAGTTTCTTCACAACTTAACACCCTTTCACCATGTGGCCCAGCAAATGTGCTCCTTGGCATTGGGCATTGAAAACTTACGTCCACACAAAAACTGCACACAAATGTCTACAGCAAATAAATGAGTTGTTTTTCTTTTTTGCCAAAATTGAGAAGCACAAAGATGGCTTGCCACAGGTGAACACACTCTAGTACAACCAGATAATGGCTCATGATTCAGCTCTAAAAGGAAGTGAGCCAGCAGGCCACATGAAGACGGGGAGAACCTTAACTGTGTGTTGGCAAGGGAAAGCAGCCAATCCCCAAAGCCCACGGACTGTGCAATTCCAACTCCATGACATTCTGGACAGGGCAAAACTGGGAGCTATAATAGGTTAGTGGTTGGCAGGGCTGGGTTCTTAGTTTGGTGGCATTACTGGGAGGTGGTGGGAAATGCAGGAGGTAGGATCTCACTGGAGGAAGTGGGTCACTGGAGGTGTGCCTCAGAGGGCTATAATGTGTCCCTGGCCCCTTCCTTCCTCTCTCTCTCTCTGCTTCCCAGCTGCCAGGGAGTGAACAAGTTTCCTACCCAACACCTTGCACCCATGATGTTCTGCCTCACCTCAGGCCCAAAGAAATGGAGACAGGTGACCACGAACTGAACCCTCTGAAACCATGAGCCAAAATAAATCCTTCCTTCTTTAAATTGTTTCCTCTGATATTTTGTCACAGTAATGAAAAACTGACTAACACAAACAGAAATTGATTAGGCTCATTGTTCCAGAGGCCAGAAGGTCCAAAAGCATGGTTGGCAAAAGCCTTCTTGCTATGTCGTCCCCTGGGGACAGACAGAGGGCAGGAGAGCATCATATGATGGAGGACAGGAGCTGGCCACAGTTTCTTCTTCTTCTCCTTTTTTAAAAAATATTTTGTTTAGATGTAGATGGACACAATATCTTATTTATTTTTATGTGGTGATGAGGATCGAACCCAGTGCCTCATGCATGCGAGGCATAGCGCTCTGCCACTGAGCCACAATCCCAGCCCCACAGTTTCTTCTTTAATGGGGTCTTCCTATGGTGCTCAGGCTGGCCTTGGACTCACAACCCTCCTGCTTCAGCCTCCTGAGTAGCAGGGAGCACCGGCGTGTGCCACCATGCCCTGCTCTGAACTCATCATTTTTATCTTTAACCAGAACAGCATTTATTCCTTTGTGAGGGCAAAGTTTGCAAGCTTTCAGGGCACTCGCCTCCCACGAAGCCTTGTCATATGGCTACAGTGACAAATTCCAGCAGGAGTTTTCAAAGCCCACCACTTTCAGCACCGCTGCCCACCACGGACGGTGAGCTTCCAGTGAACGAGGCCACCTAGCATTGTTCTTAACCACTAAGAGCAGACACCCAAACAGGGCTGTCTCATTTAGGAGGTGGGGTGCCAAGGACAGGGCGCCCTTTCCTATTGGCAGTCTGGATGACACTTGAGCTGTTGGGTATCAGCTTTGTATCAAGGGAGGTGACCATGTCTGTTCACTTCCTTATTGGTGAATAATCCAGACTTATGAGGTTCCAATTGTTGAGAAGCCCTGAACCATCTTAGCCCAAGTCCCGAGCATGTGGACCCTCCCCTCAGCCTCCTGGAAATTGCGCTTGCCCTGCCTGTGACATCGGCGCACAGGCCCACCATGAGGTCCTAGATTGGCTTCCCACACACAGAACTCACCTGAAGAGCTATCGCTGTGGTGTGAGTAGGATCGGTGGCCTGCGTTTTCAAAGTGGGATTTCTCATAGAAATACCCCGGTTCTCTTGAAATGCCAGCCCGGCCAAGGTTCCCACATAGCCCGGGTGCTACATTCAGGAGGTCAATCCCACACAGGTCACCAGAGGTCCATCCAGTGCCTGTCACCTGCTCCTGGGATAAGTAAGCTTACCATCCCTGGACCAGAGGACTTTGCGTGTCCCTGGCAGTAGCAGTAGTCTTGGGCGGGATGGGGTGTCTCTGCGCTGGCTCCACTGGAGCCGGGGGAGTCCAGTGTGTGAGTGCGCCTGGCCGTTGAGTCTTGCTTGTATTTGCATACATACGCTGTCCACATGAGTGTGTGCAGCTGTGTGTGTGCATGTGTGTACAGGTGTATGTGTGTGTGTGCACATATGTGTACATGATGAGTGTGTGTGTGTACAGATGTATGTGCAGGAGTGTGATGGGTGTGCACATGCGTGTGCGGATGTTGGATGGAGGCTGCTCCACGGTAGGGTGGGAGTTTGCAAAGCCCGACTGTGGCTGACTGAGAGCAAGAATAAAAGCATTCACTCTTTAAGGCTCAAAGCAGAAGCGGGAAACATGACACCCCTTCCTCCAGGCCCCTTAGTGAAGCCTTTCAACCCGTGGACACTTATCCGCTGCCTGCAAATCCTCGACCCGACTCTCACCACAGCACTGGGTGGGCAGCGGGGTGGAAGGCTTTCCTCCCCAGGGTCTGAGTGCTGCGGGTCCGTCTCTGGCAAGGTGGCAGGAGGGAGAGAGACGGGTCCCAGGCGACCAGAGGAGCGGGTCCAGCCCTCACTGCGCCACACACAGTGTGATCCCGAACAGGAACAAACAGGATGCGGCCCCCACCCCTCTCCTCATACTCCTGGGCCCACAGCTGCTGGATAAAAGGGGACCAGAGCAGACAAGGCTCACCCAGGATGCCCAGCCCCAGTCCGGAGAGACCACCTTGAATTGAGGGGTCCTCTGGCCCCACAGCCTAGGTCTGCCTCCCTGCCGACCTACCGTAGGGAGCTCAGGCCTGGGGTGAAAGCCAGCTCACACCCTGGGGAGGCTGTGCTTCCTGCCTCCCTTTTGGAATCATCGGATGGGGTCAGAATGGAAGTCAGTTTCCATGGTGAGAAAGGAGGGCCGTCGAGAAACACAGGCAGGGAGAAGCAGGCCTGCTGCCCTCAGCCCCGCCCTGCACCCAGGCCTTCAGCCCCTCCCTGGGCACAGGTGAGAGCATGGGGGGAGGTTGGCAAGGGTGGTGATGGAGATGGTCCCTGAGGATACCTCTCCACAAGTCCTGGAACTTCTCCAGCTCAGTCTCTGTCCCATGAAAGGCCCGCTTTGGGGCACTCAGGTGTCCATTAGTGAATCCCCTGAGTGTTCGCAGCCACACTGTGAGGAGCTTGGTTCGCTCTCTCACCAATGTGGTCAAGGGACTCAGAGAGGTTGAGAAGCTGACCCAGAGTCACACAGCCCCCCAGAGGTAGAACCCAAGTCAAAGGAGGGCTACACTTAGGACAAAAAGCCCTGTACGGGAGGGCCTGCTGGACTCCGGACTCCGCGGGCCCCGCGGAGCTGCAGCTTTCCTTCTTCCAAGCTGCCGGGCGCCGCTGTTGCTGCCAGAACCAAGGGTGGGCACAGTGAGGAGCGGCGGGTGCACAGAGGTGCTGTGACCAGAGTAGCTGCGCGGCTGCTAAGCATTGTGCGTACTGTGTTGTGACCTTGCTTGGGTCATGGTGCCAGTCCCCCGCAGATCTTCCTGGGGGCCAGCGAGGCCCGGCACATTATCTATCTTCCGTCCTTGGCTACCCCTCTCTCGTACCAAGCCTGGCCCCAAAGACCAGGGGAACCGTGTCCTCTGCCCTTGAAGAGCAGAAAGACACTGATAGTGAACACAGGGGGCAGGGCAGGGGCCACATATGGAGGGCACCAGAAGGGGCCGCCTCAGATAGAAGGAGCAGAACACAGGGGCCCTCCCTCGGGCAATAGGGACTCTGGAGCTGACTCTGGGGAGGGCTACGGTGGCTGGGCAGAGTAGGTGGCGCCATTGCCCCGCTGTGAGGGCCGGTCTCCACCAGGACCCACCCACTCTGTACTAGCCCGCTTTCTGTGGCTATAACGAGATGCCTGAGGCCGGGTATTTATAAAGAATAGGCTCTTATCTGTCCGTGTCCCGGAGGCCCAGGAGTCCAGGGCCCTGTGCGGGCATCTGCGGATCACCTGGCAAGGCCTCGCGCTGCAGCATAAGGCGGCACAGGCCGTCCCAGGTGAGCCGCAAACCCATCGCTGGCGAGTGTGCTCCTCTGCTCTGGAAGTCACTACTGCCACCATGGGGCCCTGCTTCAGGGCCTCATCTAACCCCAATCACCTGCCAAAGGCTCCGCTTCAAACACCAGCAACACACGAACTGTGGGGGCGTCCTTCACGCCACGCACCGTCCGGCTAACCTGAGCCGAGCCCTGAGTGCCCGCTCTTGACCTCTCCCCTCAACGCCCAAGAACAGAGGTGGGAGGGACACGGGAGAGGAGGTCGCCATCTCAGGGGGACAAGGGCTCTGGCTGCCGCTGCAGCCACAGGTCACATCCAGAGCTGTGCACAGCCAATCTGCAGACACCCGAGTTGAGGCAGGGTCCCTGGCTGCTGGAGGTGACACACAGCCCCCAGCTGGAGAGCCATTCTTCAATTTCTAATAAAATCCCTGAAGTGGGATGACACACAGCAAATCAACTGCCGGGAGCCCTATCTCAGGGCCATCTTTTCAATTATCTGCCTGCACAGTGCGGGTCTCCTGTGATCAGCAGCGGGCAGCAGCGATGCCAGCCCCGGCCAGCAGCCACTGAGCCTGGGGAGTGGGCGCCTCACAGACCCCACACACCTGGAAGGCCCAGAGCCGCCTGGCCAAAGTCAAAGGCCGCTGAGCAGGGAGAGTAGAGGCCCCAGGAGAGGACTGCAGAGAGCAGAAGGGAGGCCAGGTACCAGGGAGGCCACCTTGGGCCAGGGACGAGGTGTCTACTGTGTTCCAGAAAAGATGCTCTGAGCACCTCACCTTGTTCCTGGCACTGTGGACGGAGCGAGTACGAGGCGAGGGCGAGGCCCACATGGGGCAGGGACGTGAGCTACAGACGGGACCCAGTGGGACCTGCAGGAAGGCCTTTCCCATTGGAACTTCTCAAGTCAGCTTTGCACTCACCGCCAGTGGCCTGGAGGGAGGTACCCAACCTGGATCCTCTGTGAGGGCTCCGAAAAGAAGGGCTGCCGGCCAGCAGGCCAGCAGCAGGGGCCCTGAGCTGCTCTCCATCACGTCCACAGCCTCTCGTGTCCCAGTTCTTGCCTCAGAAAATGCCTTCTGCCCCCTCTTCACGGGGGCCTTCCTGGATTCCCAGATAGAGTCCCTTCTCCTTCCTCTGTGGGCCACCTGCCTCCCCTGGGGCAGCTGTGTATTCTCCCGTGGGTCACACAGATTAGGGCCAAGTGAGTCAACCTGTGGGCCCCTGGACAAGCACAGGACAGCTACTTGGCCGTTGTCTGCTGCCTCGGTGGATAGATGGGTGGGGGACAGGCAGGGGTAAGGATAAGGGGTAGCTGAGGGGGGTAGTGAACTGATACAGAGGGGGAATGCAAGGAAGGACAGGTGTAGATGGAGGGGCGGGCAGGTGGGCAGGGTGAGTGGGTGGGCGCCTGAAGTGATGGATGGGGTGGGCCGGGAGGGGTCTCAGGTGCATGGGTGGGGGATGGGCTGTGAACAGGTGGGCGGGCGGGCAGGTGAGTGAGTGGGTGGATGCATGAGATCCAGGCCTTGGGGAAACAGGAAGCTCTGAGTGAAGGGCCCAGGAAGGGCAGCTTTGCAGAGGAGAAAGGCCACTGCTCCCTTACAGACAGGAGACGTTTGTTCTGGGGGGGACTTGAGCAAACACCTTCATTCGTCCCTTCATTTATTCAAAAATTTAGTCTGCAGTATTCTAGTTTCTAGGGAGAGAAGAAACTGGGCTTGTGGACTAGGGACAGCAACAAATGCATAGACGTGAAAGCTAGCCGAAAGCTAGCCCTGCTGCCGCTGGTGCTCGGGAGCAGGCACACCAGGGGTCTCTGTGCTTGGCAGTGGGGAGTCTCATGCCTTCTCTTTGTCCCCTCAGGACAAGCCTGGCCATGCCCAGTTCTTGGTTCCAGGGCACCTGCCCACCTGGGGATCCCTGGGAACCAGCTCCTGGCAGCTTCAGAAGCAGGGGGATTTTCTTTGCCTGTCCCATGCCATCGCACAGGGGTGGAATTGTTCTCCCCTCTCATGTAGATGAGGAACAGGAAGCTCAGAGGGAGAAATCCGTTTTCCCAGGTCAACTTACTGTGGAGAAGAGGGGCCAGATTTTGTACCCAACACAGGTAACCCCGGAGCCCCCACGCTTCCCACCAGATTGTGCTGCTTGCCTTGGCTGTCCTGTCTCTGTTGCTAGGCAACCCTCCCCCACCCGGCTCAGCAGTCACCCCTCCTGGAGTGTGATCCCTGCACCTGACATCATAATCTTCCATGACATCTTAATCAGCTCCCAGGCAACTGATGCGCTGCGGGGCAGTGGCATTAATGCCTGCCTGGCCCATGAGTCAGCAGGGCCTGGGCCCAGCCCACTGCCCCAGCTGGGCTTTAACCCCTGCCTGCCCACGCCAGGCTGTGGGGTGCAGGGCTGACAGGTGGGTTGGGGTTGGTGCAGCTACTGGTTCAGGTCCTGGCTCTGCTGGTGAAGCTCTCCAGACCTTGTATCCTCTGCTGAAATGGGGATGATAAATGCGTGCGACCCATCTCAAGGAGTGGTTGTCACACGGCTTGCCTCTGTGCTGGTGCTCTAGGGCCTGGGCATCTGGCAGCACCAAGAGTTGTGTGTGCAGGAGAGGAGACACGGGTGTCCCGTCATGGGCTGTCACCCCCAAAATAGGTTGAAGAGCTAACCCCGTGCCAGTGAACGCAGCCTTGTTTGGAAATGGGGTCTTTGCAGAAGTAACTAAGGAGAGGTCATGCTGCCTAAGGTGGGCCCTTTGTCCCATGTGGCCAATGTCCGCATGAGAGAGAAACGGATGCAGATACAGGGAAGCCAATGAAGATATGGGGACATCATGCCAGGCAGGAGCAGAAGCTCGGGCAGCCAACACCAAAGGCAGGAGACGCGTGGAGGGGCTCTGTCCAGAGTCTCAGAGGGAGTGTGACCCTGCCTGCACCTTGCTGCAGACTTCCGGCCTCCAGAACTGCAGGGAGAACAGTTCCTGTTGTTTTAAGCCATCAGCTTATGGCACTTTGTTATGACTGCCCGAGGAAAGGGAGGCACCTCCAACAGGACTTCAAAGCCCCGTGCGGTGAGGTCTCCCCCAAGTCGCTTAACCCCGTCCCCCAGGAATAGCAGACTGGATGGCAACCTTGTGCTGGACGTGAAGCTGAGGGGCCACAAGCCCAAGGGCTGTGCAGCTGATGGGATTATGTGCTCCGCGGAGTGGTTACAGCACAGGCACCTTTGAAGTTCTCACTGGGAAGCCCTGAGTCTGCCATGGGGCCAGATGTCCATGGAAGGTGGCGGGTTCCTCACAGGCTCCTCATAGGCCCCACCTTTGAGGCCCCCCGACCTCATCCCAGCCCTGCACAGGCACAGCAAGCCCCGGCAGAGAGAGGGACCCCCCCCCATGTGCCCTCTCGTCGTCCTCCTCTTATCCTAGCCCCCGCCCTGGCTGGGACCTAGCCCTGCTTGGGACTTCAGGGACATCCTGTCCACAGGCACCCTCTGATGGCCTTGCACACGGGCAGGGACAGCCCCTTCCTGCCAGGGTAAACGGCAATGCAAACATTTGCTACTTCCATTTTGGTTTCACACTCCCCCAGCCTTCCCCGCAGTGACCTCTCCATTCTCTTCACCTGTCCGATGGAGACCAGAGAGCACACCCATGAGGCCAGCGGTGTGTGTAAAGAGCGTGCACACAGTAGGTGCTGGGCAAGTTTGGTGGTGGTATTGTGCCATTGATCTCCACATGTCAGAACAAACAGTCCACTAAGCTGCCCCTTGCCTCAGTTTGCTCATCTGTTCAATGGGCTAAGAAGGATTACTAAGTGCATCGAGAAGGCAAGTGAGGGCTCCACCCAGAGCCAGCTTTACCTCTCCTCCTCTCCCCACTGCCTTCTTCGTGCCATGCCTTCTTTGTGCCAGGAGAGGACAGTCTGAACGGTGGTTCAAAGCTGCTTTCAAATTTGCCCTTTAAGATGGAGACCCTAGTCGGCTAGATGTGGCTGCGTGGTAGGGCACTGGCCAGCATGCTCTGGGGCCTGTGTTCCACCCAGCACAACACAGCCAACGATGTAAAGTCCACAGCCCCACACCCCACTCACCCCAGGCAACCAAAGCCGGCAAGGATCACTGCCGTCCCAGAGAGTTCTCTGGGAGGGCTCTGCTCTCTGCACTCAGAAAGGAGAGCCAACACTCCTGCTGGCAGGCAGGCAGGCGGGCAGGCGGGCAGGCACAGGCTGCTTTTGTTTTTCTGGAAGGGGTGTGAACACAGGTAAGGAGGCCTGAGGGGCAGCGGTAATGACTGTCACAGTCACAAGCCCACATCTGCCCCTGCCCTCCTCTCCCCAGAGGCCCGGAGCGTCTGGGAAGGCCAGGAGCCAGGGTGGGTCTCTGGAGCCCCTGCCCTCCCCGTCTCTGCACCTGGCCACCTCGTCCTCCTCCTCTGGCTGTGCAAACCCTCTCAGGTCTTCCTGGTCCACACCTCCTAGCTGCCCCTAGCCTCCTTCTTGGGGAGACCGCCTGGCCTCCATCCCTGCAAAGGAGCCGCCCTTCTTCATAACCTGCTTTCCTAAATGACATGCTGGGGCAGGGTCCAAAGTCGTCAGCTATAGCTGCCAGCCCTTGGACGGGACTTAGAGCAGGGCTGAGAGAACTCGGGGATGTGAAGGAGCTTCTCAGCTGTGTTAGTTCCAAGTGAGTGTCTTGACCTCTCTGGACCTTATTGTTCTACCTGAAAAAGACCCAAACTTCTCCTGGTCCACTCAGAGAATCATCACTCCAGGCTTGGATGGAGTGTTGGGTGGAAATGGCTTTTACTTCCAGGTGTTCTGTGCAAACCTGGACCCAAGACTTCTTTAGTGGTATCACTTCTCTCAAAGGGAGCAATTTTCTGGAAAGCCTACTGTCCTCCTTTGGTCAGAAAAAACATTTTGTGCAGGCTTCCTCCATGCTGGGCATGGCCCAAGCACGCCACACTCCTTCTCAATTGTCCCTCGTGATAGCATCCCAGGGGCAAATGGAACAGGCCCACGTGACAGATGAGAAAACAGACATGCAGAAGTCAGTAGTTTCCCAAAGTCACCGTGGGTTTGTGAATGATTCATTTAGCCATTCAAAAATATTTCCTGAGCATCTATTATATATGCTAGCTGGTGCTGGGTGGACAGATAGACAGCGAACAGAACACCTGCGCTAATGGGGCTGATGTTCCCTGCAGGGAGAGAATAAGTGAACTGAGGTAATGAGGAAATGTTGGGTAGCAATGCACACCTAGCAGGCTGGAGGGATGGGGTGAGGGCTTTCCAGAAAGTCAGGGAAGTTTTCTCTGAGAAGGTAGCATCTGCGCAGAGACCCCAGGAGGACAGGAGAGCTCACGAGGATAGCTGTGGGAATGGCATTTCAAGTATTGAAACAGACAGTGCAGGTGCCCTGAGGCAAGGAGGGACCTGGCACGTTTGGGCACCTGCAAGGATCCCAGCGTGGCTGCTGGATGGGGCCAGACTTGGTGGTGGAGGGGAGAAGGGGGCTGAAGACGTGGGACGGGAGCACAGGGCATGCGGAGCCCTGCAGACTCTGGTCAGGACTTAGGGATGGGAAGGGCAGCTGCACCAGGCAGCCCCAGGGCATGGCGCTGCCGACCTGCTTAGGAACCATCCACAGGGTGTGCGGGTGGTGACACCTCGCGGGGCTGCTGTGACTGCGGCTCATCCATCGGAGAGCCCTTGCACTGGGTCACACCACTCCCAGAACTTTAAAGACGTTCTTTCTCATTTAATCCTCACCACGATGAGAAAGGGAGGCCCAGAGAGGTTCCCTGACTTGTCAGTGGCCACAAAGCCGAAAGGGGTGGAGCTGGGATTTGAACTTCCTGCACAACACTCCAGGGAATCTCAGGCTGGTGTTCTAAAAGTGGCCTGGCCCTCTCTTCCTAGGCCCCTTTCCCTTCTCTTCTATACGACCCCCTACCCAGCATCTGAACTGGCCTCCCTTACCTGGCAATCATGCTTCAGGCTGGCTCAGGTTACTGAAGGCCCCGGGGGTCTGTTTAAACAAGTGTGTCTGAGCAGGAAAATCAAACAGACAGGGACCCTCCGGGGCCACTGCGGGGACCACCCCAGGGACTATGCCTGAACCTGATAAGGCCAGATCTATTTTCACTTAATTGGACTGTGGCCAGGAGCCCACCATTTGATCAGATAGAGGGTCTCCCTGGAGATGGAATGGGTCCCCTTCAGGTGGGGCTGTTCTGCAGCCCTGGCAGGTCAGGAGAAGCCAAAGGGGGCTGGGAACACCCCAGAACAGGGAGGGCCCTGTGGGGATCTGCTCCTTCCTGCCTGCTGGAATGGTCCAGAGGGAGCAGCCAAGACAATGCCCTCTCCCCTGCCTTCTCTGGAGGCTGGGGCTTCTCCTAGCCTGCCTCCACTCCCCATAGTCCTGATATACAGCAGGAACAGAGCAGCCCAGGGCGGTGCCCCAGGGGAAGGCAGGACCCTTTGGCAGAGACAGCCACTGGCCTGGAGGCTACACAGACCTTTCTGAGTGACATGGGCCACCTATCCGACCACCCTGGGCTGTGGCTTATCTGAGGCAGAGCAGGAAGCCAGATCCATCTTTGGGCTCAGAGGACAACTAAACAGCCTGGCAGAGTGATCTGCAGATGGAGGTTCCAGGTTTCTTTTAAAAATGTTCCTCAAAGAGTGTTTGATCAGAAGTTGGGTGGACCATCCTCTCTCTTGGCCTCAAGCCCCGCCCTCTGGCCCTCACCCCAGAGCAGCTGGCCAAGTAGTGTCCAGGGTCGGAGACCTGCTGGGGGTGGAGGTTAAGTGTTGCCTGGAGGTCATCCACTCATGCCCCTCTGGTGCCCTTCTCTATGCCAAGCTCTGTTCCCACCTCAAGGCCCACGCAGGCTCTGGGGAGCCACCTCTGGCAGGGCCCAGTGTAGCCAAAGCCACCACCTCGTGGAGATCAGAGCTTGGGCAGCCACAAGCGCCAGGCCCTCCGGCTCCTGACTGTGCCACATCAAGGGGTCGTCCATGAGTGGTGCACACTGAGAAGCCCCTGGGTGCCGGGAGACTTCCTAGGACACTGGCTTTAAGTGTGTTTTTGCTGGTGTAAGCGGTTGCCATGTGTAAACTAGGGATAAAAAGAGTTGCCATCGAGGCTGAGCTGAATCCCACTAAGAACTCAGGAGAGCGCTTGGCTGAGTTTGACTTCTCTTCTTGGAAACGCTACTCTCTTGTTCCTGGTGTGTGGTTCCTCTCCTGGGGCTCACCCTCTTCTCACAGGCAGGATAGAGGAGCTCAGCTGTCCATCACACCCACTGAAGGCTGGCAGGGGCAGTCATTTGCTCATGTCCCAGGCTCTGAAGCCATGGCAGAGCCCCAGGCCTCCAGGGCTCTGCAGAGTCACACCTACCCCTGCTGCTCCTGTTCACATGGGACCTGCAGGACTGGAACATTCCAGCAGCCTCCACCTTCCAGAGCCAAACCTGCTCACCCCCAGGGAGCGCGGGGGTGGGGGGAACTGAACCCAAACTGGAGGCGTTGGCACCCCCGCACCCCACCCAGCCTCTTGGGGAACAGGCCAGATGGGAAAGCTGGAGCCACTACAGTGGGACCTGCAGGGCAAGTGCCAGTCCTGGTGTCCCCGGGCCCAGCTGTGGGGGGTGCTGCTTCAACTCTCCAGTGTCACTCTTCTCACCTAGAAAGTGAGTGTCCACCTTGAGAACTGCTGTAGGAGGCAGGAAGCCCTGGTGTGCGCACCCCTGTTCAGTTCTTGGAGCCTCTGTGCTCTGTGATCCAGGCGAGTGGACCGCAAGGGCCCCGGGGGAGCAGGGTTCGGGTGGAGGCAGGTCACCCTCTTTCCGGGACACTCTGAGCTCTGGAAGTTAAGTGCAAGAGGGTGGAGACTCTGGCAGCAGGGGCCCTGGAGGGGGGGGGTGAATCGCCACAGGGGACCTGACCAGGTCCAGCCCACACGACCCCAGCATGGGCTTTTCTACAGAAAAGTGCATTGCTCGCAGTCCCCTCAGTCTGGACGCCCAGCCTCCTTCAGAATGTTCCGTATTCACTAGCTATTTCCATCCTGGAGTTCTAGGACAGTAGAGGTGAAGGACTCTAAGCTGTCACCTCCTAGATCTGCCAGGCTTCCTGCAGCCTTCACCACTTTCCTTTTGGGTCTTCATGGAAACACCAGAGACCAGGGAAGGTCCGTGGTGTGCACACAGTCCAGACGTGGTAATCTGGGAATGGAGGCTCCAGGGAGAAAGTACTAGCTGGAGGCCCCAGCGGGACTGGAGCGCAGGCCGGGAGGGAGGGGCACTTCCTGCCGCTCCCAAAGGTGTGCCTGCGGGCTGTGGCCGAAAGCGCTGGAGAGAGTCACGTTAGCTTCTGAGACTTGAAGGAGTGATTCGGACTGAATCTGGGGGCAGGAGGGCGGAGGACAGGGGGCAGGAGATTTTGAGAAAGGGACTGAAGGGCAGGGAGAGAAAGAGAAATGGTAACCACGGAGACAGAAGTACTCACATCGCAGAGATGCAGAGTCCTGGCTGGGAAATCCACGCACAGAGACCAAGGGACTAGCTGAGATGGAGACGAACTGGAGACTGGGCCTCAGAATCCTGCGTGGACAGACAGGAGAGGACCGTGGAAAGTCTAGATCCACAGGGTGGAATAAGGGAGTGGCGAGGAAGTCCTGGTGGGTCCAAAGGGCCTCCCGGTGCCCTGCTCTGCCCAGTGGGCCCCGGCAGTCCAGCTGTCCCCTGCCCCTGACAGTGAGGTGGGTCCGAATTTCCACAGGACACTCTTGCTGGGCTCCCCTTGAGTCCCCTATTGTCCAGCCTTGGCTCTGGCCTTTCTGGGCATCCCCACCTGGCCTTCCATTTCACTCAACACTGAGGACCCCCAGCTCTGGGCCTGGGGCCTTGGTTCTCAGCAGCGGTACCCTGGGCTCCCGCGCTCCATGCCTCTACCCAGCTTCTCTGCCTCCTGAGCTTCTCCATCACTTTTCTGCCCATGTCTGCCCACTTTAAAGCCCACAAACTGAGGCCCTTGGCTGGTTCTGCATCTTTGTGTCCCAGCCTGTTTTCTTCTCAGACAGACCTGAGATCCTAGGTATTTGATAAATTCATGGAAAAAACTCAACATCCTTCAGAGATCTCAGCCAGGGGATGGGGAGGAGGAGGAGCAGGGGAAAGAGGTAGAAAGTGCTAGACCCAAGACCCATTTCCTGGACTGGGGGCGTGGTTGGGAGCCTTCCACCAAGTGCTTCAAGCTTCCCTGTATTTTAATGCTCTTGGATTTTTTGAGACTTGCTGGTAGGAGCTGGAAAAGTGGATTTCGGTGGTTCAGCCCACCCCTACTAACCACCACTAACTGGCGGGTGACCCTGAGCAAGATGCCTAACCTCTGTGATGGTGTTCCTCCATGGGAGCTGGGGTGGCCAATATTAATACTTACTCTCCCAGAGTAGAGAAGATTGAATCAGACAAAATTTGTGAAACCTCCGACAGGCCTGACACTCAACTCCTTAGGTCAGTTCTTTCTCCAATTCCCTCCACCCCCCTGCCTCCAGGCCCTTGCTGGAATTGAGATGGGGCCCTCAGCGGGCTGCGCAGAGCCTGGGGAGCCGAGAAGCCTTCCTCTGCTGGGGGTGGCAGAGCCAGGACGGAAGACGTTTGGCCCGCCCGGAGCCCGGGGGTCCGCCTGACATCTCCAGGTTTAAATAACCCTGCGTCTTTGTTATTCGTCGGCAGCAAAGTGGTTCGTTACGCCTGATTGGTCTAATTGCTTTGAAATGGGATATATTATCTATAATTATAGAGCTCTAGGAGGAGCCGGCCGGCCTCCGCTTTCATCTTCCCCAAGTGCACCCTCATGTCGCGATCACATTAATTTGGGCCATTTGAAAGGGGATTCTCTCTTCCGCGGATCCTGGCCCCCTGGCCCCCTCCTGAATTTAAAGACACAAGGAAGCTCGGCCTGAGCCAGAAGGGAAGGCAGCTAGTGGGGGGTGGGGAAGGGGGCCAAAGCCCTGCAGTCGAGATCCACCGCGCTCGGGTGTTAGTCCCACCGCACAAGTTGGGCCAGTTCAGCGGAGGAATTTGCGAGGAGCAAGCAGTTTTTATGAATAGTTTTTATTTGGATGCGGTGTTAAGGAAGGGTACCCAAAGTCTTCAAACGCACAAGTTCCACCCAGCTCCCGGGTAACAGCGTTCTGCTCCGAATCTGTGCTGTAGCTGAAGGCTCCAGAGTTGGCTTTTTCTCTAGAAAGCCGTGAAATCCTCCTGGAGTGACCAACTCTCAGGGAGTTTTTAAAACACGATTCCCAAAGCCTCACTCCTAGGTGGCAGAGGCCAAAAGATGAGATGGTGAGGTCGGGAGGGCCCCTCTGCAGGTTAGGAGATTCCCCTGACGAGGCCGTCTGCCCGTCAACCCCCACCCCACCCCCACCCCGGGACAACATACCTTTTCTTTCTCCCCCTCTGCTGCCCTCCTGGCGATTGGTGAATTCCCACCAAAATAAATCGTTCCGGGTAATCGGTTTTCATAGCACATTCATTCTATTAAAGAGGACTGTTTGGGGCTCGCTAATTGCCGGGGGATCCCACTGAGCTACACATTTTAAAAAATGCACGCGGGATTCCTGGGCCGGGGCCACAAAATGGTTTGGGAAAGGGGGAAGGGGGCGTAAACACCCCCCCCCCACACACACACACAAACCCGACGGAGGCGACAACGATCGCTGAAGCGGAGGGCCAGCCTTCAGGCTCTTCCAGTCCGTAGGACAATATTAAGCTAGTGGGAGCCGTAAGATGAAGGCCCCTCTAAAAGTTCATCTGTGCCGATGGGGTAAAAATACCTAGGAACAACGTTATTCTGTCCCCGCCATCGCACGCCCCCGTAAAACAAGCCGCGGTGGTGGGGCACACCAGTTTAGTTGCTTAGAAAGTGGACACAGGACAAACTGTCTTTGGAATCCGAATTCCAGAGGCTCTTTGTTGGGGGGCGGGAGTGCCTTAGGTTGCAGCAGGATGAGGGGCGACTGAGCGAGCGAGGGGGAGGGGAGGGGAGTCGGCGAGGATGCACACAGCGCCAGTCCCGGAGCTTTATCTGCGGCGGGCCAGCCCTGCCCTTGCCAGGCATGAATTACAGCCGAGCTTTCTCGGCTGCAGCGGCCGCCCGAAGAAATGCTGGGGTAGAAGCGCCTCGGGTTAGTGCTGGCGGCGAGATAACAGGCGCAGCCCCCCGCCCCCGCCTGTCAGCTCGCTGAACCCACCAACCGGGAAATCAGTAAAGGCCCAGACAAAAATTAACTCAAAGAATGCTCCCTCTCTCTGCTCCCCAACTCGTGCCTTTCCTCCGGCGGGAGCCAACAGCACGCTCATTTTATTTCTTTTCTCTAACTCCCTTCTCCGAGGCTGCGGGCATGCTTCGCTGTCCGGTGGCAGATACCTGCAAGAGCCCTGCGCCACTGTGCCTGGCAATGGAGTCTGCACCTTCCCTCCGCAGACGCACTCGCCGGCCTTGCGACTCTTGCGTTCGGCTGGCTAACCCGCCGCTCCCAGCGACCGCAGACACGAATGCGCAAGGAACCTAAACAGAAGATGCGCTGGGGTTCCAGACTGGGCTCAGGAAACCGAGCGGCGGGCTGCAGGGCCCTAGGCTGCGGGCTCAGGCTGTTTGCTCCCTGGAGGCGGGGGCGCGACTTCAAGGGCCCCTGCGCCGGCTGCAGCCTTTGATCCCGCCGCCGCTGGCGCCTAAAAACAACATCCTCGTCTGCCTATTAGGCGCGCTGAAGGATCGTGACAGATTGTTTATCCCCACAATTAGCGATGCGGCCCTTCTCAGGCCGCTTGGCCCCCCGGCAGGCCCTAGCTGGGCTTCGCTGCTCTGGTCGCCTGCGACCGCCAGGAGTTTCTCGGGATACCGCTCGCTGAGCCCCGTGCTCCACTCTCAGGTTCGAGCCCCATGGGCCCTAAAGGAGTCCAAGTGGGCCCAGAGCCCCGGAAGTCGTCGGCACAGTTGCGTGTAACGTGTTCTTACTGATGTGCAGTATTCCCGGGAAAGTTTTTAATTCTATCATATTCTTAAAGTGAACTGGGAGTCAAACATTTTGAGTTAGGGGACGAGGGCCCAGACCGAAAGATAAGAGCTTTTAAATTGTTGCCCGAAAAAGTTTATGGGTCTCTGTTCCTCTCTCCCGTTAGCCCGAGTTCAGACAGAGATTCTGGCTGAGATGCAGAGTGGGTTGTTGATCCAGCTACAGTTTAATTAGAACTGCTAGGGACCGAAGTTCGCGTCCCTGCTGGGCTGGGAACAAGGTGTTCGGCCCACATCTGTGCTCAGCTTTGGCTCGCTCAGCTTTAAAATGGGGTGGTACAACCTTCTACCCGAGTATATTTGGGCAAACCTCGGGGGCCCCCAGTGCACCGCGAAATCAGCCCGGCCCCAAGCGATCTAAAAGCCCGAGCCCAGTGCCTATATTGCATCTTGGATCCTTAAGAAACGTGGACAGGCGGTGTAAATTTTACCCGCAGGGGAGGATTCCAGATCCCTCCCCAGGCCTTCACATAGCTCAAGGGCCTGTGGGCAGACATGAGGCTGAGGATCTCACTGGCGTCCGCAGCCCGACCCCTCCTGCCAGACCCCGGACGCCGTCCGGGTAATAAAGTTCCTGCTCTAGTAATTCATTTCCCTTAATCTGGACGTCCCTAATCTACAGCTTTTATTGCGCCCAGTTAAAAGGCGAGGGAATTCGCTGTCCCTCCGCGCTCGGATAATTACCCCTAAATGGCCACCGCAGCCCCTTGTGTTTCCTGGAGATTAGAACCCTGCAGTCATCAATGGCCGGTCCCAGTGAGCCGCCAATCACCTCTGCTAGCTCCCGGAGCCGCGGGCCTGGGCCCGGGGATAAGAGGCCATAAAAGAGGTAGCACAAAAACCCGCCGGATCCCGACCCCAGTTTGCATAGATCTTACTTTTAAGATCACATCCCAACTCATTTTTTTAAAAGCAAAAATAAAATTACGTTTCCTCCGAAATTGGCAAAACAAAAGTCCTCCAGCCTAGCACCAAAGACCCACCGCCAGGAACAGTCCTCATTCTCCTGCCCCTCTCCCCCAAATATGCCTTTTCCCTCAGAGATCAGCGACCCAAAGATAGGGACGTGGTATTGTTTCCAGGGGCGCATTGTCTGAGGTCATGTTAAGGACAGATCTGTGTTTTGTTGGCGTTTCTGCTGGGTTTATTTCAATAAATTTCTCTCAAAAGGATTCAGGGGCTTCTTTGCGCCCGGTAGCTGGTATAGGTGTAACGCTTGGAGGAGATGCTCAGAGCAGGAAAAGTACACATCAGGTATGAAAACCGATTCTAGATTACGAATAATGTTTTGTATTCTTACAGCCATAGAACCGCCAGGAACCGGTTTCCTTTGGCAAACTTTAGCCCAGCTTTTAGGTAGCGAGGAAGGCCGGCTTTTGTACCGAGGTAAAGTTTTGAAAAGAGAACATGACTGCGTTTTTTAAAAGAAATTATTATTATGTCGTTTTACTAGGACAAATAACTGCGATTTTTTTCAAATGAAAAAGGAATTTGTAAGAAATAAACTCAACTCAGATTACAGTGGTAAAGGACCGACAGACAGCGGAGATGGGTAGGGAGCGGCAACAGACTGCAGAGAACCTTCCTAGAAGCGGTAGAGGGGAGAAACCAGGAAAGTAGAGAAAAACGGGAGGAGTGCGACAGGGGCGATAAGGGAAGGGCAGGACAGGGGGGGACAGAAGAAAAGTGAGAACACGGGACAGCCCCCAGGAACACAGTAAGATTGGAACCCCGGGCACCCTGAGGGACAGATGCCTCTAGGGCTTTTGGACGGAGGAAAGTCTCCCTGGCACCCTCCCCTCCTTTGCCCTCCGGGTCCGGTGGAGCCCTGCCCCGCGCGCCCCCAGCCCGGCGCGCCTTGGGGCTTGTCCCCAGGAGCGCGGCCCAATGGGTCGCTCCAGGCCCGCCCCCTTACTCGCTGATTGGCCGCCGCCGCGCTGGCCTCGCCTTATTAACAAGTTCTCTGGGGAACAGCGGCCGGACCCGGAGCCGGCTGGTGCGCCCGGGAACTCGGCCTGCGCGGCGGCGGCGGCGGGAGCCAGGCCCAGAGCCGGAGCTGGCTCTCTGGGGGGTGGCGAGAAGCGCGCGCGGGAGGGCCCGCTGGGCTAGGGCCCCGGGCGCTCCCAGAGGCCCGCCGCGCTCCCAGCCCGCCCGAAGCCCATGCCTGGCGGCTGGCTTGTGCTACAGCAGGAGGGGGGGCCCGGCTCTGCATGGCCCCGGCTGCTGATATGACTTCTTTGCCACTCAGTGTCAAAGTGGAGGACTCTGCCTTCGGCAAGCCAGCGGGGGGAGGCGCGGGCCAGGCCCCCACAGCTGCTGCGGCCACAGCGGCCGCGATGGGCGCAGATGAGGAGGGAGCCAAGCCCAAAGTGTCCCCTTCGCTCCTGCCCTTCAGCGTGGAGGCACTCATGGCCGACCACAGGAAGCCTGGGACCAAGGAGAGCGCACTGGCGTCCTCCGATGGCGCGCAGGCGGCGGGCGGCTCCGTACAGCCGCTGGGCGCCCGGCCCGGGTCTCTAGGCGCTCCGGACGCGCCCTCCTCGCCGCGGCCGCTCGGCCATTTCACCGTGGGCGGACTCCTCAAGCTGCCAGAGGATGCGCTCGTCAAAGCCGAGAGCCCCGAGAAGCCCGAGAGGACCCCGTGGATGCAGAGCCCTCGCTTCTCCCCGCCCCCAGCCAGTGAGTAGCCAGGACGCAGGCGGCGAGGGAGGGCTCGAGGGTGTGGGACCGAGGGCGCCAGGCCGCGCGCCGGCGCCTGCTTGTCTCGGGCTTCTTCGTACCTGCAGCTGGATACCTGGAGGCTGAGCGGCGGAGGCGTTGGCGGGGAGGCCGGGTTTGGAGCCTCTTCCCACTCCCACCAGTAAGAGACCTGGCTGTGGCCCAGCTCGCGGTTGGTTTTCAGCGCTCTGTGCCTTGGCGCGGTGACGCTGCGGGTCGAGTTCACTTGTAGGACGCTGGTACTCGGGCACCCTTTTTTCCTGCCTCTACCCATGACCCCAGGAGTCCCTGTGGTCCCATCCGACCCGACACTGTGCTACTTCACTTGACCCCAAGGGATGGGTCGGTGTGGCGCGGACATCCTGACCCTGTGCGCGGAGTTTCACTTTCTCATAGAGGAAGCCTGCCGCCCCTCTCATTGAAAGTAGCTCTAGCCAAGAAGTTCTGAAGTTCTGATGAGACTCCTTGCTCCCCATCAATTTCGGGGCAAATACTTGGTGCTTTGGGCAGATGGATGATTTAGGGGAAGGGGCGCTAAGTTTCCCGTGGAGGGGGCGGGGCAGTGAGGGGAAGGAGCCCTCTCCAGTCGTGCCTGGCGCTCCGCGACGTCTCGGACTGGGAGATCCAGACGGACTCCAGCAGCTAAAGGCGCGTTCCCGGGTGGTTCCAAGGCCTCGCGGGCCCCTGGCTTTGCATACTCGGAGATATTTCAGGAGCACGGGAAATTCCCAAGTTTTCCTCGTTTCCTCCGATTATTTTACACTGCATAATAGCAGCACGAATTCAATGGCGTGATGCTGAGGAATGATTTTTATCTGGGGATTAAACTTCTTTGAAAAGCCAGCCCCTCCCTGGGCCTAATGGCCAGGGAAGGTGGCCTAGCGCTGGCTGGGCTGTCGCTGCTGCCCAGACTGTTTTCCTCTGTGCCCGCCTCTCCCGCACCCTGGCGGAAAGCAAGTCCGGGGCCACTGCTTCCCGCAAAAGCCTCGAGCGGGAAAGAAGGGGGATGTTAACTCGAGATTTCGTTTGACTCACATCCTAGTGGCTTGAGAACCCGAAGGATGATTTTGTTTTGAGTGTTTTTATTTTTTAAAGCGCGAAAACAATGCATAGTTAGGCAAAACCCGCATGGTAAAACATCCTCAATTTTAATTTATTTCCAGCAAGGAAACCTGCTATGGGAAAAGCATCCTCCTGGGGACTTGAGAATTTGGCTTAGGGCCGTGGATCCTAGGACCCCAAAGTCAAGGCAATCCCTATTATCCTGGGAATAATTCGTTGGGTGTTTTGTAAGGCGGTAGTGGCTGCTGTAGCAGGCCCTGATGCACAGAGGCCCAGTCCCTGACCTAGGCCTGGCTGCGCCTCTCTGCTCATCCTTGAGGTATATTTGGAAGCCAAAAGAAAAAGAAAGATGGTCGGGCACCACTGGTCTTTGCAAACTGAGCCACAAGTTGTGGCACCCACGTCCCTCTACTCAAACAGTTTGGGTGTGGCCCAGGGCAAAGGTCCCACAGGTGGGAGGGAGAGGACCAAGAGAAAACTGAGACACTGCTCCGTGTGGCTCTTTACAGACTTAGCTGGCCACAACTGATGGTCAGGATTCTCCACCTTTGGTTTGCAGAGTCCTGTCCCTGAAGCCCTGTAGGAACCCGCTGTTCCAGGGAACTGTGGGGATTTGGAGATCTGGATTCCATGCCCCACTATGGCCTAGCCCAGAGTTGAGTGCTTGGTAGGCACAGAGAAATGCTTGGCCAACGCATGAAACTCAGTGTGACCTTGGGCTGAGTACAGGGTCTCTTTCCGCACGTGCCATCATCTGCATTAATACCTCCTTCCTTCTGTGCTTGGCGAGGGAGGAGGCCCTGCTGCGGCTTCCTAAGCTGCCATTGAGCATAAAGGCGGCATCACCTCTCTACCCAGCTCTTTTCTAGCTTTGAACGTGGGCGTCGGCCTTGAACCTGAGTTCCTTCCATCTGCAATCTAAGAGTAGACAAGAACTTCTTCCCTGCGGGTTTGCAGTGGGATTCTGAGAACACATTTTCAAGTTCTTCCCCCAGTGCCTAGCACCAAGGCATGTGGCGAAAAGCAGCAGCTAACATGGTTACTGACGACTGTTACCACTTTATGGGCTGACTGTACTCCGGCGCGGCTCTTAACCCCTGCCTGTTTTTCCCATGGCACCCTAGGGCGGCTGAGCCCACCGGCCTGCACTCTGCGAAAGCACAAGACCAACCGAAAGCCGCGGACGCCCTTCACCACCGCGCAGCTGCTGGCGCTCGAGCGCAAGTTCCGCCAGAAGCAGTACCTGTCCATCGCCGAGCGGGCCGAGTTCTCCAGCTCCCTCAGCCTCACCGAGACGCAGGTGAAGATCTGGTTCCAGAACCGCCGCGCCAAGGCCAAGAGACTGCAGGAAGCAGAGCTGGAGAAGCTGAAGATGGCGGCCAAGCCCATGCTGCCCCCCGCCGCCTTCGGCCTCTCTTTCCCTCTGGGCGGTCCTGCCGCAGTGGCTGCCGCGGCGGGCGCCTCGCTCTACAGTGCCTCCGGCCCCTTCCAGCGTGCCGCGCTGCCAGTGGCACCTGTGGGACTCTACACAGCTCATGTGGGCTACAGCATGTACCACCTGACATAGGTGGCCCCAGGGTGACCCACCTGTGGCACCAGCTGATCCCTCCCGCCTGGCTTCTACAAGCAGCAGGAGTCCCTGTGGTGGGGCTCCCCTGCCCTGCACCACCTGGCCTCTTCCCTTTAACCCCACACTGCTCCCATTTCCCCTGTTTTCTCCCTGAGTTCACTCTCTCATGTCTGATCCCCCCAGAAAAAGTGGCTGGAAGGGTCCTTAGTTCTCTTCCAGAATCTAGATCTACACGCTGAAATTACAGATGGGGAAACCAAGGCTGGAGAAGCTGAGAGATTTGCCCAAGGTCCCCAAGAGACTGAGGAGTAGAGGCGGGGACTCCTGCAGAGCTGCTTCCTGTCCTGATGTCAGGCTGGAAAAGCACAAAGAAATTAGTTTTGGAGGATTCTAAAAATGAGAACAGTTTGAGAGAAAGAAGAGCCTGCAGGGGAGATGGACCCCAGTTCCTTCCATGGGAAATCTTAAGAGCTTCAGGAGCCAAACATTGCTTGGGGGGCGGGGGCAGGTCATACAGATGCATTGCAAAGGTAGGTTGAAGGGACTTTTCTCTTACCAGTGCCAGAAAAAGATTGTAAAATTAAAAAAAAATCTGTTTCTATTTAACACTACATTCTCGTGGCTCTCAAGCCTCCCTTTGGAAGGGAGTCTGTGTACTATGTAATATACTGTATATTTGAAATTTTATTATCATTTATATTATAGCTATATTTGTTAAATAAATTAATTTTAAGCTACAAGAAATTATTTGCTATTTTAGTCCTGTATTTTAATATTGCTTCTTGTTTCTTCACATATGCAATAGCTTTTCAGTTTAACAATAGTTTTATACCAGCAACTTTCAAAGGCAACAACAGGATCTGCAGAGACAGTGAGGGTATCTTCAGAACACATAGGCCAGATCTGCATTAGCAAAGTCAAGTGGAGAACTGAAGCAATTACCTAGGATAATTAGGCTCAATTTTCCAATTCACTTTAAGCTGAAATCGACACTTGCTTAGGCGACCCATAACCGACTCTTTCTTTTTTCTTCCCCTTTTAACCTGTCTGTGAAAACAAAGTGAATCGCTCAAATGGTTTGATGACTGTAGACAGCTAATCCAGACAATTCCCACCCCCCACAAACCTGTTTTTCCCACAGGAGGGCGGGTAGGGGGGATGGAAGCGATTACTTTGCTTCTCTAAAAGACTGTGTAGATTTCGGAACCAATTCTGAACTGCCAGAACGTGAGTGCCTTTGCACCCCTGTCACAATCCCTTGCAAGATCCCTTGCGATTCACAAACACATAACACAACTACACACAACACAACTATATCAAACTTCAAAGAAAACTCAGGGCCACCACGCACTCTCACCTTGGTTACTGCTTTGCGGGGCTCTGCTTCCCAACATCACAAATTTGGTTTTTCTTCTCTGAAGTAAGTCAAGTTCAGGCTTCCAAAGGTGAATATATTTGCGTTTAAGTGCCAAGTTAACCTTCTGAAAATAATTCAGCAAGGATATTGAAGATAGAAAACAACCCTTTAATAAAGTCTATTAAGTTCCCCACACCTCTGTTCTCTTTCCTCTTGGGGGCCACCTGATACATTCTCACCAAATCTGCTCATCCTCTTTTCCCCAGTCTGCCGGGTGTCCAAAGTTAATGCAGGAAGCCAGGAACAACCTCTTCTTCAGCCACTAAGAGGGTCCTCCAGTAGACTAAGGGTAACTAGGACCCCAGTACCTGGACTTGGGAAGGGGCCATCATTTCTACAGATAGAGAAAGAAAGAGTAAAAGTGGAGTCTAGAGCACACTCTGCTTTTCTAGTCCCAGGGGCTCAAGGTTGGCCTGGGACTCATGAGAGCCCAGGGTTGCCCTTCAACCTGCATGAGCTCTACCCTGTCTCTGGACAAGTTCAGGGGTTCGCTGCCCTTGGACTGAGTTAAGGTCCTGTCCCTTGGGCTAGGCTTATAGTCTGAACTTGTCCTAGCACCTTTTCTGAGAGGAGAAAGACAGCTTACTGTGGAGCTCAGTTCCATCACACCAGACAGTCTGGGGAGACCCTGGGCCTTGGCCTCCAGCCTCAGTCTTCCAGAAGCATCGCTGGGACAGGGACCTGGGCCTTCTCATCCCTAGTAGTGCAGAGTTACACCTACAAGATCTCCAACCCCATGTGGCCCTTTAAAGCAGTGTGGAAGTTGGGGAGCCTGCTGCATCTGGCACACACTGAGTTTCCCCCTTTCTTTTCTCTGATTTAAGCAGTGCAGGGGATGACCCTGTGTAGTACACCCTGACCCCCAGAACAACTCTTCTGGGTTCCTTCCTAGGACACCACTGGGGACTTCAAGCTCGAAGTCAGACAAGCCCGTGGGGTTTGATGTGATTACCGCCTGCCTGCCACTTACTGATAGCTTGACCTTGGCAAGATCATGCCATCTCTCTGTACACGCGTTTTCTCACCTGCCCAATGGGTCTAGGACTCCTCCCATTCCCCACCCCCAGTATTTAGGGTTAGTGTCAAGGGGTCCCTGCACGGGAAGGCTCCCATGGAATCCCCGGTGGAACTGAGTTTTCCCAGCTCACGGTCTTCGCTGGGCTCCTTTCCGTTCATCCGGGATGAAGGAATGGCAGGACTGGATTGGATGTCTTCTCGGGCCCAGGCTCCGGGGCGTTCTGGCTCCCCCGAGTTCGGCAATTTAGAGTCTAGGCAAATTTAGAGCAACATAATTGCGGTAATGAGCAACGGTTCGCGCTCTGCAGACGCGCGGAGGCTCCAGAGAGGCGGTAGCTGCAGGCGACGCGGGCGCGCCTTCCCGCCCCTGCGCTGGGGCCGGGTGAAGGGGCCCGCCGCCCTGGGACCCCCGCCCGCGCGCTGTTCCGCCCCTGGCTGCAGGCTTTGGGTCGGGGTTTCCCTTCACTTCTGGGCCCCTTCGTTTTCTCATTTTTATTTCTCTCCGTCCAGCCCTTTCTTTGTTCCCGGTTTTGGTCTCCGAATTCCCTTTCTCGATAGGGTGTGCACACAGAAGGTGCTCAATAAATGTTTCCTGGATCGAAGCGGCTCGTTGGTGTGGGATGAAGATCCTGAACCACGTTCAGCCGGGTGCAGCAGGAATTCGCCGCGGTGCCCCGGGCGCTCCGCACCCACGCGGGTCATCCAAACTCAGTTCCCTGTTTATCAAGCGAGGGCAGGGCGGGCTGGGGCTTCCGAGGCCAGGTCCTTCGCGGATCAATTTACTGCTCGGGCAGGAAACTTCGGAGTCGCCACCTACCGCGCTGTGGGGCTGTGCTGGAGAGGGGCCGGGAGCTTCCTCCGAGCCTACTGTGTGCTGAGAGTTCGGGTGCACGCCGCCGGCCCTGGACTTCCATCAAACCAAGGAGATTTTTACAGCCGGGAGGACTGCGACCCAGGGAGTGCGCGGTTTTCTCAAGGTCACACAATTAATTAAGGGATAGAGCAGGGATTCGAACAAAGATTCCACTAGGGATCCACGCTTTCCCCCCACTGCCCACGTCCCTCTGGTTGAGGGTCTCCTAGTGCTGGAAGGGTTCTTCCATGAGGACGCCTGTCCCCGGAAAATATGCAACCAGGGATCTGGGCCTTAGTTGTGAATTGAACTCCTTCGAGTCCTGACCAAGCCAGCGATGTCCTTTGGTGAGAGGGATGTCTCTCACCTGCCCACCCGCTGTCTGCGCGGTTTGCGTTTCGCTGGGGAGGAAACCCAGCCTCTATCTGCAAACTCAGCTCTCGACCGCGCTGGCAAGACTAGAGCGGCCCGCGGCGTGGAAGCCGGGGCAGGAGCGAGGTTAGCTGGCCTCAGGGACCGGGGCCGTCGTCCCGGCTCTGGGCCTGCAGACCCGGAAGGCTGGGATCGCCGGGAGAGCTCGCGTGAAGCGCGCCTTGTTGGAGGGCTCGTCTCTCGCTCGCAGAGACCCGCGGATGAGCGCGCAGATCGCGCAGGAGGCCTAATGAGAACCGCGGCTCTGGAGGCGGGGGCCGCAAGCACGATCCCACCGCTGTGCCTCCTTTAGTGACCGGAGACCCCGAGGTGAGCCCAGCCTGGCCCTGGCCTGCGCCCCGCCCGGAGCCCTGGGGGGCGCAATGGGAAGCGGCGAGGAGAGGCCGCGGCCGCCTTTCAACTCGGTGGCTGGCGCCGGCCTGGCCGGGCCCCCGGGCCGCGCGGTCTCCCTTGGCTCCCGCCCTCCCAGCCGCTCGCGCTGCCACACAGCCCCGACAGTCCCCCTGGCGCCCCGGGAAGCACCCCATCCCCAGCCGTCACAACCGATGCCCACTCTGCAGGGCAACCCAAGCCCCCGCCCCACGCTCTGCGAATGCCTTCAGCTCTAGTCGACAGCTCCCCCTCGGCAGCGCACACCGCGCCCGCGCAGGCCTGGGACCCTCGCTTCACACCCGCCTGCCTCCTGCACAGCGCCGCCCCGCGGCCGAGCCCTGCGCTCCGCGGCCCCAGCTCCTCCTAACCCGTGTGTCCCGCGCTGGACTCGGCTCCCTCCACGATGATGCACACATCATCAACAACACACCACACCACACACACACACCCGCACAACCAATCCATGCAACACACATGCCCAGCGCGCACACAGACACCCAACACACATGTCCAACCAACCACATCACATAAAAGCAGCACACATCACCAACTACTCACACCGCCCAGACACACAGCCAACAAATAGCACACGCGCACAACTCAAACCAAAACATACCACCAACACGCACACCAACACCCACAGTCAACACACACATTCTAACTTACACAGCCCAGGTTTATGGAGAAAAACGTTATCCCCTCCAAGTCACCTCTCAATGTCTGTGCAGGAGTTCTGAGATCTAAGACCTGGTGACACATATAATCTTGGGGATAGGTGGGGAGGGACATTTAGAGATAGACACAGATGGGGAGAGATATAAACCTGGAGAAACAGACACAAAGACTGCCCCCAGAGTCAGAGCACGCTCTGCAGAGTTCAACTGCGGAAGTGAGATAGGCAGCCCAGTGCCTGCTGGGTGTGGGCGGGAGATAAGCCACCCAAGGGTGCGGGGTGATAGGAGGGTGTGGGACAGTCAGGCTCCCAGACACATATGTGGAGAGGGGGGCAGTCACAGAATGCAGATCTTTTACTAGAACAGTTCTAGCATTGCCTGAGGGAAAGTTGGGAGCCCCCTTCCAAGTAAAGCTCTACTCTCTCCCAACCGAGGGGCTGGCCAGACCAGCCTGCTGCACACCTTGAGCCTATGCAGAGGGTCTCAGGATGTCTTACTTCCCAGCATCAGGTCTGATGTCCCACTTAAGCTCCTGGGGAACCTGGTCCAAGATCTGAAATGTCTGTCCAGCCTCTTCTCAGACTGGAAAGTAGTGCTGCCAGGGGCAGCCAACAGACCACCAGTTGTGTTGCCTGCCTGGAGTTAGAATCCTCAGGGTTTGGCATTTACTAGCTGTGTGGTTTTGGACAAGTTACTTAACTTCTCTGAGCTCCAGTTTCCCCACATATAAAGTGTGGAATTATAACGATGTGAAAGGCTTTGTGAGATGCTTGGCACTTCCAGCAATCACCGCTGATTATGAGTACCTAAAAACAGTACATTTCAAAGCAGACAAGGTAGTATCTGTGCCTCCCCAGGAGACTCCCAAAGAGTCCCGGAGAGTCCAAGACTGAGCAGGGCTCAGTCCAGGTTTACCCTCCTCCTCTGGTGACCTCTATCTAGTCTTTGTGCCTCTTCCAGGCTTTGAAATCGGCCCTAACGCCGCCTCTCCCAGCTTAGCGCACCTGGACCGGTGCAATAAAGACGGGCTGTTGGGTGATAGTTAAAAGGGAATGCAAAGGCCTGTCCTCAATGGGGGGTGAGGGAGCCAAGATGTCGCCATTAGGGTTCTGGATCCCACGATCTTAATCCCCGCGGGGCAGCAGCCTTGCGCAGCGGATGTTACGGTCCACATTTCGGGCGAGGAGAGAGTGGCTGGACCCAGCCACAGAGGCCGCCTGTCTGTGCCGGTGCAGGTATTGAAAGACTGGGCTGCGACCCAGATGGGGGTTTTTCCGGGCAGGAAGCGGATCTGTGCGGGTGGGAGCGCGCTGGTGCGCAAGGGCTGCAGGCCTCTGCCGTGTCTACCGAAAGGGAACGAGATTCACGCGACCCCTTCCCGGCCACTTCCCTGGTTCGCCGTCCAGAGCTTTCCGGACTTCCTAGCGGCGCTTAGCCTCTGCCGCCTCTCAGGCCAACTGGAGCGTGGGCGGGACCTCGCGTTTTGCGCCGCCTGATGATCCTACTTTAAAAAAAGATACCCCCGTTTTCTCTGAATGGTGTCCCTTCCGCTCCCAGCTCCCAGGTGGCAGGGATGGAAGGGATGGAGCGAGGGTCTTTCGCTGGAGACACTGCGCGTCCAGGCCACACAGACTGGAAGCCAGTGTTTGGGCCTCTCAGGCCCCATCTCTTAACTGGGCACAATGATGAGCCCCGTATGGCCTGCGAGGTGGATGCCCAAGAGGCTCCGTGGACACCCCCACTCTGTCGTGGTAGTGGAAGGTCGTGGCAGCTGTTCTCCCAGATGGGACTGCAGCAGATCCGTGGGTGTGTGGAATCCTGGCATGTGCAGGACCTGGCTAAAGTCACCATGCCAGTTACAGCATCGAATGCCGCTGGCCAGGCGTGCTGGCACTTTTGTTATTGCCATTCCGTAGAGGGGGACCCCAGACACGGTTGAATAGCCCAGGCAAGTCGCCAGCTAGTGAGGCTGGTTAGAGCTTTTACCCCAGGCAGCCTTTGCAGGGAGGTGCCTAGAGCTGGAGCTTCTCCTTCCTGGAACGGGGTAGGCCCAGGTAGGGGCAGAGGAGGCTGGGAGTGAGAACTTGCTGCCGAGGGCCACTGGGCCACTCCACTGGCAAATTGGGTGTAACAGTGAGTTAGTGTCTGTGGGGATCCTCTGAGGGTGTGGGGGAGGCGTGTTTGAGGCCAAAGGGATGTGGGAGTTGGGAGGAGAGGGGTGTTCTTGTCCTTTAGTCAGGACAGGAAGGATGAGAGACATTGGCTCTGGGCCACTGTGGACCCAGAATCAAGACGCCTCTTTTAATCTCCCAATGACACAGGTGAGGAGAACGAGGCACAGAGGGCAGGTGGCTGGCCGTAGGGCACACAGGAGTCTAAGACCCCACCTGTGTGTGCCACCAACCTCACCACTACCTCCGGTGTGAGAACAGAAGCGCATCCAGTGCCCACCAGGCATTCAGGAAGTGCCGCAGCCCAGGCCTGGGTGTGTTCCTGAACTTGGCGGAATCCCCTTCCTGCCTCCACTCTAGGTCTGGGTGGAGAAGTCCCCTGGATGCCATCTGGGAGATGTGCCATTGTCACCAGTGGGACAATATTCTCAGATGAGAAGCAGAGGCTGGAAGGGGTCATGCAGTATGGTCAAGGTCATGCGGAAAGTCTGGGCAGAGCCAGAATCCCTTACTTCAATCCAGTGTGATTTCATTAATTTCTCTGAGGCACTGACCAAGCGCAGCACACTCACAGGTGGGAGAGTCAGGTGGGGAAATGCTCCCAGGAAGAGTAAGCGGATTGCAAGGATGGTAGGGGCTTGTGTTGGGCAGAGTGGTCGGCACAGGCCGCTTTGTGGAGGACTGAGCTGAGACCTGAAGAATGGAGAGGAAAGGGAGTTCAGAGAGGAGCCGCCAAGAGAAAAAATCTCCCACAGAGAGGACCCCGCAGGTGCAAAGGCCCTGACACGGTGAGAGGCAGGAACTGGCCTGAGCGTCTGTCTAGAAGAGGGGCCTGTGGGTCCTAGGAGGCCAGAGATGCCTGCACTGGAAGGGGCCTGGGACCCCACTTACAGGGGAAGGAGTGGCAGCCCCACTGGCTGGTGGCGGCTGCAGAGGTGCCTTTCCCACAGTAAATTTGTCCCCTGCAAGGTCCCGGAGAAATGTTGCAGCCTCTGGGAGTAAAGGACCCAAGGGTGTTTCTCTTTCCCACTGAGCTCACCTGAGCTCCCGCTCTCCAAGACCCAGCGCCCAAGTGCCCAGCTCGTCCTGGAGCCTCCGGATGGGCTTTGCGGTCTGGGAGTCGGGCCGCTGGGCCTCAGCTGCCGGAGAAGTCTGCTGGACACCCCACCCAGTCAACCGCAGCTCCCAACTTCGATCGCTTGCCCCTCCCTCTGACACCCTGCTCGGCCTTGCCCAGCTGTTCGCCAGCTGTGTGCACCGCCAGACGTGTGCTCTGGGAGCTCCAGTCCTCTTTTGGGTCCTTCCCTGAGCGCATCTCGCAACCTAGAAAGAGCAAGGCCTGGTCTCCCGCACAGTAAGGGGGTTGCAACCCCCTGACTGAGCGGGTGCCAAGCTGCTAACGCTTGACCTGCATGGTGCCATTTAATCCCTGCAAGGGCCAAGCAACATAGGATGACAAGGACCATCCCACTGAACCCAGGAGCAACTGGGGCTCAGAGCGGAAGGCACTTGCTCAAAGTTGCACTGGATGAGCCAACTCAGGAAGGCAAGCCTGTGGCCAAGGGCACTGTATTTAAGGAGGGTTTTGCAACTGCAGCTGCACATTCAGGGAGGAAGGCGCTCACCTAATTCTCTAAGTAATTGTCCTTGAGGGTAGTTCCTATGCCCATTTCACAAAGGTGACCTGGATCTTAGATTCTCCCTGGTCTTCCGCCTCTCCCAGCACCCAAGATTCTATTCATGCTTCAATTTTTGCACTGGGTACATCTGTCCATATCCCCCTCTTCCATGAGCTCCCTAGGGCAGGCTGGGTGGATATAGAGTCTTAAAATTTGTATGCCAGCAGCCAGTATGACTTGTGTGGGAGTCCATCCCCACAGTCCCCAGGGAGAGCTTGCTCTGAGCCAGGTGCCCCACAGGCGTTATCTCATTGAATCCACACCACCACTTCCAGTGGGAAAATGTTCAGTTTATTCCCTTTGAGGGGCAGGTCAACAGTGGTCCAGAGATGTCAAGCAACATGCCTAAAGTCACAAAGCAGTTACCTCTAGAGCCTGGACTCTAGACTCAGATCTCCAGTTTTCCCAACTGCCTTGGGGGCCCTCCCAGGGGAACTTCAAAAATTGGGGCTGAGATGGAGATGTCACTGGGCAGTGATGTGGGCAGGGACGCAGGAGGCAACTTAGTGGCCCTCTTGCTGAGCTTCTGCTCATAAAATGCTCCTTGGAGAAGCCAGGCCTCCCCTTGGTTGAAATCCGAAGTTCCTCCCATTGGTAAATTACACTGCTCTGGCCTGGGCAGGCGGGACCCAGCACAGGGATTACCTGGCATGATAAAGTTCTGGTTTTGTGGGCGGGGAGTTGGCAGGTGTACCCCCTGAGCTCTAGTATTCAGAGTGGTGCCTACACTGTGACCCCATTTCCAGAAGGCAAGCCCTAGCTCCCAGGCGGAGGCTGGGGTGGCAGCTCAGGATGGAGGGCCCTTAGGAGGGCCTCTCCTCACTCTTCTCTCACCCCTCGCCCCTAAATTTCTTGTCCTTCGACTTATTTTCACTGTGATTTATGTGATTTCTTGGGTTAAAAGGTGTAAGGTAGCTACCCTGGCTCCAGGACACTGATTAAGCTGGTAACAGGCACGCTGGGAGAGGCGGAGGACAGTGCGTCTCAGTGACTCTTTCCTCAGAAGCTCACAGAGCAGAAACTGCTCACAGTAAGGAGATGAAAAGGTTTGCCACCGAGCTAGGTAGAGAATAAAACAGGACGATGCCCCAGTCCCCGAGGAGGGGAAATGGGGCATTTGGGGTAGAACAAGGGAATTCCAGGCCAAGGGAGCCGCCAAGGCACAGTGCCCACTCAGTGGCGTGTGGAATCATGAGGTGGAATGTGCTTCAGGGGTGATCTGTCTAACTGAAGGGCATCTCTGCTTTGAAACCAAACCTCCTTTCCCCTGATTGTCGTCCCTAGTGGGCAATGGGGATAGGTAGGTGCTCACTGTGCCCATTTTATAGGTGAGGTAACTGAGGCCCCATGGCTGCCCACGGTTGCTTGGTGGGTGGGGGTAGGTCTGGGGACCCAGCGTCAGCCAGGTGGAAGCAGAAAAGTGAGGGGGAAACAGAAGCAGGAAGAGACATGGAGTCTCACCACAAATTAGTGAGACGGACACAGCACAGGTGTAGTTTCTTTTTGCCAGACGAGAAAACCACCAGAAAGATTGCCTGAGTCTGCACAGTGAGGAACAGGCCAGCATCAGAGCTGGGCGTCGGGATCCCAAACCAACCATGGCTTCTGATCCAGCTGAGGCCCTGCACTGCCTCCCCCCAGATCTGCTTCTGGACCACAGCTGACTGATGTCCTCTTGTCCACAGCTTGGAAGAGCTGGAGCCTTAAGATGCACGAGAGAGGCAGGCCCTGCTTTGCTGCTAACCCCAGGCCAGATCACATCTGCGAGGCTCTAAAGCTTCACAGGGTTTTCACCAGGTACTACTCTGAGCCTGGGAGATAATTATGGATGAGGATTTCCAAGAACTGCTTAGAATGTGGGCCAAAGCAGGAAATCCAGCTTGGATGCAATTATGGTAAAAGATCAGCAGCACCTGGGTGCTTTACTGTATGCACTTGGGGGAAAGGAAGAGTAATTTCTAGTTGCTGAGCACCTACTGGATTCATCATGCCTGATCCTAAATTTAGTATTCATGTCAACAGCTTAGGGAAGTAGGAGTCTCACTGCTGTTTTTCTGAGAATACTGGATTTTGGGGTGAGTGAGTCAGCTGTTCAAGAACCAGATCTGGGATTCAGATTAGGTTCTGTGCAGCTCTCAGGCCTGGGCTCTTTTAAGGCACTCACACCAAGGGCCTAAGTTTGCTTCAAGAGCCATTAAACACATAAATGCCCTTCAAAAACACTCTGGAAAGTGGCTGCAAAAAAAAAAAAAAAATCAAGTGTAATACTTGAAGGAGAAAGAATGTTTAAAAAAAAAAAAAAGCAAACAACAAACTGAGGCTTTTCCTTTCCCTGTGTTGATGGCTTTCGCTGGGGAACATAAAGAAGCAGAGACTCATAAAATCAGCCCTCAGACTTGTTCATAATGGGCTGGTAAGAGAATGCTAATGAAATGTTATGAGTTTTTTTCTTGTTAAAATCTCATTTCAAATAATTCCGTTCGTCATCCACTTTTTTTATGAGGAACGAAAACAAATGTTTTCCGAAGCTTCAAACCAAAATCTTTGTGTGGGTTCCTTGTTTTGGACCAAATATTTCATGTCTTTTCCCAGCTGGGAATTCTTTCCCTGCTCTGTCTTTTGGTCCAAGTCCTCCCTGTCCTTCTGATCCATGTTCCTTCTCTGCTGACCTTAGAAGCGGCCCTGTCCCCAGTGATGGTCAGAGTCCTGGGTTCAAGTTAGGCTGCTTTTCTTAACCATTGAAAATTTAGTTTTGTTTTGATGCAACCATACTTAAACACATTTACACTGTGTTTAAGATACAGCATACAGGGCTGAGGATTTAGCTCTGTGGGAAAGCCTGGCTTAGAATGTGCAAGACCCTGTGTTCAATCTGCAGCACCAAAAAAAGAAAAAAATATATCGAACATATTTTCTACTCTTTTCCCTAGAGATTTTCAGTTTTTAAAAGCTGTTTGTAAAATTAATTTAGATCTTTTTTAAATTAAAGAAGCCATACATAGTTTTGAAAGTAATGGTTCTAAAAGTGTTATAATGAAAAAAAGCAGCCCCTACCCCACCTCTGACCACCCCAACTCTTTTCTCCAGATGTAAAATTTCAAATTGTAATTATTTCTTCTGGCATTTTTTTTTAACCTCTTTCTGATAACATCTCTACATAGAAAATCCTTGATTTTTCTGGTACATTTTGTTGATGGATTTCCTACTACAAAGATGAAGATGTACTCTTCTGCTTCCCCTAATTATCCTCTCACTATTCTAATTAAAGTCTCATTTTTTTTGTTAAGTCAATATTCAGAGTTTACTGTTATGACCATGTAAACAGTGTTCACAGTCATGCCACACAATATGCTAACTTTAATTATACTTCCTGTCTTGTATAACCTTTTGTTTTTCCTGGAGTTAACAATTGCCATTATGTTTTATTTAATTTCCTACTTGCCTGTCATTAATTAATCTCCTTACTCTTTCAGAACTGGAGAAATATTCTGGCAAGTTTGCACCATGCCAGGCAGTCTCCTCTCTTAGTTCCATGTTTTCCTTGGAGTTATTTCTCCTGGAGAGACCATTACTCTCTCGCTGCTGGTTGTCCTCTAGACACTGCACAGTTGTCAGTCTTGAATTTCTCTTCTTCGTTGTCACAAGAGTCTCTTATGCTTCTCTCCTGGGCTGCATCCCTAGTTTATTGGGTTCTATGCCTTCCATTTGCTTGGTTAATTTCCTGTTTTGGTGGAACATATCTTTTGATTGCTTCCTGAAACAGGCGCCATGGGAGGTAAAACGCCCCAAAATCTGCACGTCTGTCCCCACTTTGCCCATACATTTCAGGGATTGTCAACTTGAGTAGAATTGTGGCTCTTCTGACTATGGAACCTGTTCAGCGCTCTGTAATCTAACCCGCTCTTGGCACTCAGGTGTCCTTCTGATGCTTATTCTCCTCTCCACGGGACATTGGGGTCTCTTCCTTATTCCTTTAGCTCAGGGATTCCATCATTCCTTGGCACGGTTCTTTTTTATTGTTTGTGTGGGACCCGCATGAATCCTTTCAGTTTAGAACCCTCAGCCGTCAGCTGTGGCTACCCGGGATTGCTCATCTAATCATTTATCTTTTCAGAATTCTTATCACATCCTGTTATTTGGATCTTAGGCTGCTTAGAGTTATCTTTTAATTAAAAAAAAAATCTTTCAAAACCTCTTCTCTCCTAAGTTCTACTCTAGGAGATTTCTTCTATTTTGTCTCTACCTTTTCCTTGATGCTCCCACGTTGGTTCCCATGCTGGGGATACTGAGGAGCTCCTCCATGCTCCCCGCATGTCCTCTCCCATAGCATCCTGCCGCCCAGGGGCAATGCTGTCTCCCTCTGAGGCTTGGGATCATGGAGTTGATTTTGTTCACGGCTGCTGCCTCGCATCTCTTCTTTCAGTTCCTTTGGCTTTCACCTCCCTCTCTTGTGTCAAGAGATGTTGCTGTAAAGGCTGGTGATCTTTGCACAAGAAAGTTGAACCAGGGCTCCGTGGGCATGAGCTGAGCAACCAACAGGCACGAAGGCAGTAGTCAGCCCAAATGGCAGTGGGCAAGTAAGTGACAGAGCACCTGGCACTTGCGCCCAGGTGGGATATGGGTCTCCTGACTCTAAACTCCTGTTTCCATTTTTTTTTTTTGGTACCGGGTATTGAGCTCAGGGGCACTCGACCACTGAGCCACATCCCCAGCCCTATTTTGTGTTTTATGTAGAGACAGGGTCTCACTGAGTTGCTTAGCACCTCGCCATTGCTGAGGCTGGCTTTGAACTCGCGATCCTCCTGTCTCAGCCTCCCAAAGTGCTGGGATTGCAGGTGTGTGCCACTGCGCCCCGGCTCCATTTTTGTTTTCTTTTTTTAATGTGTACCTCTGAGACCTGGGAATGCATTGTGATGGCTGCATGTGTGGGCTGAGGCAGTGTGGCCAAATCCCACATTCGAGTCCCACATTTTTTATCTAAAAAATGAGACAGAAGAAAATCAACCCATTTTAGTGAAGAAATTTTTTGTGCCTCTTCCACATCTGGCCCCACACTCTCTGCTGGGGCTGGAGGGACAGAATGCTCCTTGCTACTGAGGACGGAAGGAGCAAGTGGAAGGAGGGGAAGGAAAGGAACAGACTGTGCTGAGCTAAACCCCAGGCGTGCCCCTCAGCCAGAGCTCACATACCAGGGGTCGGCTTTCAGGGTCTTCTGGTCAGTTCCCCACAACTCTGTCTCAATCCTGGGCACCTCCCTGAGAAGGGCTCTGGGCACATGTGTGGCAGGAGGATAGCTTCCCCATGACATGGAGCCGGCCATCTGCCCTCTGCCTATGGGGAACCTGTGCCATACGGACAGAGGATCTTGACTTGGGGAAGGTCATGCCTGGCTTCTGGACTGCCCCATGGGACCTCAGCTTCTGAACATCTCTGAGCCTCAGGCCCTCATCTCTAAGGTGCGATGACTACAACCACAACAATAACAGCACCTTGCAAGTTTGTGTAGTTTAAAAATGACAGTGGGCGGGAACATGCCTTATAAACACATCAACACCAAGTAAACACCCCATTCCCCACCCAGTGTGCCCTCACACTCCCTGGACGGCTCTCCACTACTGGCCTCTGTCAGTTTTAGTGCCTGTCTCTATTGTCAGGATGAAAGTTGCCTGTGGACAGGTTCTCAATACTCCACTCACCGTCGAATTTGGTTTCCAGCTGTGCCTGACACATAGGGGCTTAATAAATATTGGGTCAATGAATAATGTCATTGTTAATGTGAGATTGCATGAGATAGAATCAGAAAGTTTTTCATCTTTTGGATTTGCACTGTTGGTTAGGTTTCATCTTCTGGACATCTGTAGAGACCCTGCACTGCGTCTCCCTTTCTCTCCTGCCCATGGCTCTTTCATGCCCAGGCCTGCCCAAGTTCTGACTCTCTGGGCTGGGAGCCCTCTTGACCCCAGACTCAGGCTCTGGTACTGCCCAGTACTGGTCTCAATGGCAGACTGGAGCCATTGCAGGCTGAGGCTGAGAAACATCCTGATTCACGAGAAAAGGATGTCAGGAATCCGAAAAAGAATATGTTTTGGCTGGAGCCCCGCCCTAACCTCTCTTAAAAGGAAAGGGAAGGATTTTTCTTTCTTTTTTTCCTTCTTTCCTCTCCCTCTCTCTTTTTTTTTGCATGCAGATTATCTGAGAACTGCTTGGCACTTGGGAATTTTCCATTGGCGCAAGCTGAACCTACTGATGCCAAGAAAGGAGAGAAGAAACTCAGACAAAACGGGCCCCACTCTCCTGCCAATCTCAATTTGGTAGACTTTTTCCATCCTTGGGGCTATTTGTGAGAAATTAAGCTCCGAGGCCTTCTAGGGAAAATCTTTGGGCTTTTTATTCTCCAGTGTGGAAATTCTGCACATTTGAATATTAAGTGGTGACTTGAGAAGGGTACAGAGTAGCAAGGCCAAAAACGTTGTGTGCACTTATTTGTTTGTTTTTCTTTTGTCCTAGGGAGGCAGTGTGGTTTCTGCTGTCTGAAAAGGCTTAGTCAAACTGTGGCTTCGCGACCAGCTGTGTGGAATGGAGCACCCCATCCTCTCTAGAGCCACAGCTCCCTACTCTGTAGAAAGACCCACGGTGCCTGCTGCATCGCACCTTTGTGAGGAGTGACTGCGAGTTCCAGGAATGTGCTGTGCCTCCTCTTTGGTCTGTGTGAGTCTCTTATCAAGAAGGACTCAGCAGAAATGGTATTTTCCCGTAGCAGCTCTAGGGTCACCTGCTCCTCACCTCTACTAGACTTTTCTGAAAGCGAGGGCGGGCCATCTGGCCCAGTAGACTTCCGGGTGTGGGTGTGAGGATGATCATCAGCAGCCAGAATGGTGTCGCCCACTAGGATGAAGTTTCAGTTACTCTCCACATTTCTTTCCCTTTTGAAATTCACTGGCCTTTCGGGAAAGAACAATCTTGATAGAAACTTTGAGTCATTATCAAGTGTGCCACAGGATATTAAAGAGAAGCAATTGTAAAGAGATCAAAAACCTGTGGGAGATAGAGCAGGCTAACAACCTGCCCTTCCAACAAGTTGACCTCACAGTTGTGCCAGGGTGGGCAGGGGTGGCAGGCACAGTGGGTGTCTGTCTCCAGACTGCCTTTGCAGTCAGAGCGATTCTGCTCTGGCCCAAATTTGCAGCTTCACCAAGTACAGCAAAACCGCAGCCATGTACTGAGCTCCCTACTTAGACCAACCCCCGCCCATCTTCCAGCCTGCTTTTGGGGTTCTTATCCTTCAACCACGGGCCTCTCGGAATTCTTCCCAGCCATGTCGCCCTCCACAGAAGTTTTGTGATCATCTCATCTTCCTGTCCCGGGGATGATTTGTCCCTCTCCTGGGCTGGCTTCAGGGGGTGCTCAGCAGCTGCTCCTTTCTCTAGTTGTCCAGGATGTCCAAGGGGCTACCTGCTCCTTTCAGCATCCCCGAGACCAGCGAGGTGGATTGTGTAAGCAGCAGCCAGCAGCTTGAGGTCCATGAGTGCTGGGGCCCTGTGGGTCCCACCCCATCCCTCAGTGGAAACTCTTTCTTTGTTTAGGACTTGAACTTTAACAGTTTCTTTTTGTTGAGGAAACTGGCTGTTTATCACCACTTATAAAACACATACACCACAGGCCTGGCACACGGAAGGCATTTTGCTGGAGGCAGGAGGTACAGTGTCTGTAAGAGTGGGCTTCAGAGCCACGCCATTTCAAATGCGCCCACTGCCTGCGCGGGATGCTGGGAGGTTTGCATGTGCCCTCCGCACCTGTCAGACTTACTGCCAGTTCTGAAGACTAAGTGGGATGTGCTTTCAAAACTCTGGTGCTGGGTGTGGCGCGTCGTGGTGCAGAAGAGTGGCCCCTCGTGTCGCCTGCACCCTGCTCCCCAGGAGGCATTAGGTTTCATGGCAAAGGGAAACCATGGCAGGGGGTGGCGGTGGGGGCATTCTGGCTACTCATCGGCTGCCTCTGAGACAAGGAGATTGTCGTCGATTATCTTGGTGGCCCTTTACAATCACAAGCGTTTTTATGAGTGGAAAAGGGAGGCAGAAGAGAGCTCAGGAGATGGCAGCATGTCAGGCTCTTGCCCCAGAGTTGCGCTGAAGATGAAGATCAGGAGCCGGGAACGCGGGCAGCCTGCACAGGCTGGAGAGGGCGGTGACGCAGAAAGGAAGGCAGCCCCGCTGGCCCCTGGAGTCTAGCCCAGCGGGACCCCTGCTGGAATCACAACCTGCACAACTCGGAGGACATCTGTCGATTCTGACTACTAAGTTTGTAGTGTGTTACTGGAACAATAGAAAACCAATACACCCCATGGGTGCTGAGGACATGAGAACAGGCTGTTTTCCCCTTGCCATTCAGACAATTCTTGTCGCACCCCCTAGAGGGCAGAAGCATGAAGTCCTGGTGCTCAGCACCTGCCGAGCACACTGCAGGCATCCTAGGACAGGTGCATTCATAATAGCTATGGCAGCATGGATTGTGTTTCTGATGGGTGGGGGTGTGACAGGCTGCACAACGGCCCCCGCAGATGTGCACCTCCTAGTTCCCAGAATCTGTGAATATGCCACCTTAGGCGCAAAGGGAATCTGCACAGGTGGTTAAGTTAAAGGACTTGAGAGAGTATGATGGCTAATTTTGTGTGTTGACTTGACTGGAGTACCCAGTTAACCGGTAAAACAAGGTTTCTGTGTGTGTGTGTGTGTGTGTGTGTGTGTGTGTGTGTGTTCCTAGAAGAGAACACCACTGGGATCACACTGAGCTGCACCCTTGCCCAACCCCAAGGTGGAAGAAGGGCACATTTGCTTCTGTTTGAGTGGGGACATCCTCTTCTGCTGGGTGTCAGAGCCCCAGGCCTTTGGATTCCAGGCCTTACAGCAAGATGACCCCTTTTCAGCTCCTCGTCTTTGGCCTTGGACTGGAAGTTATACCATCAGCTCTTCTGGTTCTCAGGCTTTTGGATGCAGACTGAACTACCCCATGGGCTTTTCTGGGTCTCCAGCTTGTAGACGGCATGTTGTGGAACTGAGCCCCCATAATCACACGAGCTAAGTCTCATCATACAATCCTTCTTTTATACCTGTGTGTATCCTTGTTGTTCTGTTTCTCTGGAGAACCTGACTAATAGGGTCAGTCCCTCACTTATGATGGTTTGACTTTCAGTATCTTGTTTTATAAAGATGCAAAAGTTCATATGCATTTAGTAGAGTCTGTACTCGGAATTTTGAATTTTGATCTTTTCCCCTGCTAATGACCTACAGGGCTATGGTCCCCCCGCCCCCGGCAGCAGTGGCCTCTGCAGCGTGCAGTTCTGCTAAGCTGTGGTGCTATGTTAGGTGGATTGCATGCATTGTCAAACTTACACTATTTTCAGTTTATGATGATCAATGAAGACATTAGGTCCAGAAGCCTCTATACAGATAGTGTTCATTTTTTGGTTACTTTGTAACAATATTTTCACAAGTTTAGCATCTTACAACAATATATATTAGCCATCCCATATTTTCTGGGTTGGCCCAATGTGACCATATCAGAGGGAGGCCGAGAGGAGAGGCAGAAAAGTGAAGCAGTAATGGAGGTGGAATTTGAAGACACGCTCCTGCTGGCTGTGAAGATGGAGGAGGGAGGGAAGGGCCTCCTTCCTGCCCACCCAGTGTGCATTTGAAAGGTGGCGTCTTATCTGTTCAGAGGGGGAAACAAAGGCTGAGTTGGGTATGTCTGACTATGTGGCCCTGTTACCACAAACTCGGCAGCTTAAACTAACAGCTTATTATCTCCTAACTTCTGGGGCCAGGAGTCTGGGCCAGGTTGGTGGGGACTCTGCTTCAGCCTCTCCAGGCTGCATCAAGGTGCTGACTGGGCTGGCGCCTCATCCCTGGATTGCCTGGGGAGGGGTCCCCTTCCCAGCTTGCAGGTTGGACTGTTTCCTGAAGGCTGCTGGACTGAAAGCCTTGCTTTTGTTTTTGGTTGGGGGCTCAGTTCATGACATGTGCCACCCTCCATAGGACAGCTTACTGCATGCATGCCTGTTCACGTCCAGAGACAGAGATACAATTGTAGGTAAATTGTAGGTAAATTGATCCTAAATGTCACAAGCCCTGTGCACATCCAAGGGGAGGGGATCACACCAGAGGATGGACATTGGCTCGTGGGGGGTGCCCTAGACGAGATGGTGAAGAGGCAGAGGCAGGAATTTTGTGACTCTAGGTCAGCAAGGTGACATAGGAACCCCAAATATTGGTTCTGGAGAATGTGCTTTGGTCAGATCCCAACTAGGGCACAGCCTGGACTTGGGAAAATTGCTTAGCCTCCTGAGCCTCAGTTTCCTCATCCATAAAATGGGAATGGTAGAGCAGCAGTGTCTCTGAGGTCTCTAGTGGATCCTGAATGCAGAGAACTCTGCTCTTGGTCGGTGTCATTTTCTTTGAGACCCTGTCTGGCTCTTTGTTTTGTGAGGTAGGGTGTCGGTGACTGGATTCCAGGAAGCAGTCTGCTGTGCAGTGCAGGAAGCTCTTGTCTCCCAGTATCCATCCTCCTATTTCCCTTTGGAAAACAATCACCCCATTTTTGCTAGGGACATGATCATCTAGATAAAACTATTTTTTATTTACCCCTATGCGACAAGAACCACCATGAGACCAAATTCTGATCAAGGGGGTGTCAGCACTTATGTGCTGACATGAGTCCCCCTCCCTCCTTCCTCTTGCTGACTTCAGGACAGCTACAGGAGCCAGCATGGGCCCAGGTTACATGGTGGCAGAAGATGAGACAAGGCGGCCTACTCCCTGCCTCCTCCTGGACCTGCCCTGGACCATGCACCTCAATTCTGAGATATGTGAAAAACCAACCTCTTCCTTTTGAAGTCACTGTACTTGAGAGTTGCTTGCTCAACAGCCTCATCTGGATCTTATTTAACACGTGGCTCTTCCCTGGCCTTGGCTGTGAGGAACATCACTTACGGCCCGATGGAGAGATGAATGGAAGGGCCACATGCGTGCCCTGCCTGAGCCCGGATCCCAGGGAGCAGAGCCCGGGAGGGGCGAGCTTTGGTGTGAGGCCTTTACTGGGGAGTGTGGCCCTGGGACTGGCTGTGGGGCACAGCAAGGAAAGCGGCAGGGAAGGATTCACTGGCCCCACCACTGGGGACTGGCCATCTGATCACCTGCAGCTACCCCATGAGAGTCACCTCAGAGTGATCATCCTGGGGGGTCAGAGCACGGCCACTTGCTGTTGGCGGCCACCCCTTGCTGGCCAAAGGTCGATCCACGTGGTGTCAACCCCTTACAGTTCTGGGCAGCACAGGTGGTTTCCTGAGCACAGGTGGCAGCTGAGCCCAACACTGGGCACCTGGGCATAAGGTGATTTCCTGTGGCATCTGAGCCCCATGCTGAGAGACAAATGCCAGGGTGAAATGTGGTCAGCTTGCCACTGCTGGGCACCGGGTAGAGCCTGTGCAGACCCGGGCACCATAGCCAGGCCTGGGGGCAGACCAGTGAGCCACGAGGGCCAGAAGGGGCATGGAGGCACTTGGGGTCCATCGGAGGTGGCGGGTCTACACATCACCCCCAGTCCTCCCACCAGCCACACTGTCCCCTGAACCCAGGCTTGACAGCCTGCACTGTCTCCAGACCCTCCAGGGGAGCCTCCCCCTGTCTCTTCCAGCTTTTGATGGCTCCAGGCATTCCTGGAGATGGCGTCACTCCAGTCTCTGCCTCTCAGCTCACGTGGCCGCCTCTGTCAATCTTTCTGTTCTCTCCCTTCCCATCTCTTGAGGGGACTTGTGGGATTTAGGGTGCCTCCTGATCTAGGATGATTCCTTCTCAAGATCCTTACCTGCATTACATCTGCAAAGACCCATATTCTGAGGTTCAAGGTGAACATGACCTTTGGAGACCACCATTCCATCCACTACAGCCACTTAAACAAAAGTCCATCGGGCATTTCCTCTGTTAAAACAACAGCATCCATGGCCACATGTTAAGAGCATTATTTTCCCCAGTTATAATTGAAACTGACAAATTAGATAAGCCACTGCTACTGCTTGAGAACGCGTGTCCTGACCTCTGGACACTGCTTTTTCCCAGAAGGGAAAATGAGCTGGTATACCACTGGATGCATGCAATACTAACCTGGAGCTTCTGCCACTGTGGGTTCTCTCAGGGCCACCCCAGAGGGGTCTATGGGGTGGTGGCTGTCCATTTTTGTCTCTCACCAAGGTATCGGACTGAGCTCCCTCCGTCTTAGGGAATACCCATGCGTGGTGTGAGCTGAGGGACAGCTGTTGATGAATAGTGGTGGGTGGCATGGGGTCTGTGCCCTGGGGACCTGTTTAATCTCCGTTTCAGCTGCACCCCTTGCATCTGAGGAAGGGTGCTGCAGGGCATGCCTGACCTCAAGGCCTGGAGAGTGTGACCGCCTATAGCATGTGATGGACAATTCACCTGCATCATTACCTGATGTCCTAAGGTCACACCCTTTCCATCAGGGTCTAATGCCATGCTCCCTTCTACTTTCCAAAAGGTCAGATGACAGATGTGCAGATGGCATGGATTTACTCCAGAACTCTAGGGGTCTGCACTCTTGTATTGGTGTTTGTAGATATGCCACACAGTGGGGTGTGAATGAGGTCATCAGTAGACCAATATGATATTCTGAGCTATGTCCCAGATGGCCCATGTTCCTTCAACCTATGTTAGCACAGAAGGTGGAAGAAGGAACTTGGACCTGGGGAGAGCTGTGACTGTGTACTGTTGCCTCTCCCATGTGAATGCATTCTTTTCCTATTACAGTGTCTCTAGATCTATAGGTCCCTGGCTCATGTGATCACTGGCTCAGGGATGCTTCTCCCACAGCCTGGATCTGCTGCTGAGCTATTCCCTGATCACTGTCCATTTAAAACTAGCAGAATTTCATGTTGCCTGATAAGTAGATCAAGCTGTATTTCAAGTGTGCAATATGCTGATTTCATAGCCCAAAGCAATCTACCAAAACTTGTGCAGGAGGTGCTAAGAGGCGTGCGGTTCAGTAGCCTGTGCCTCTCTGAGGGGATGTCCTACCATATCCTATCTCTCTAAACCTTTCAAAACTTTGAGTATATGATGGTTGTTCTTGCTCTTTGGAGTTCACTCATCTTAGCAAGGAGTCAGATCCAATGAATATAAGGCCATCAGTATGGGGGGCAAATATGATATTCTGAGATATGTCCAGATGGCCCAAGTTAGTTCATGTTGGGACAGGAGGTAGAAGAATGAACTTGGACTTGGGGAGGTGCTGTGAGTGTGTACTGTTGCCCCTCCCATGTTAATGCATTCTGTTTCTGAGCTGTTTTCCTAATAGATAAAAATAATTCATTCTGCACATCAATAGCCACAGAACACACAGCAGAAGCTGTGCTAAATATGTTTCAGTGAAGACACAATGTGTGTCTTTGCAGCTGCAGTAGGCCTACTAATTGGCTACATTTGTGATAATCCACTGTTGACCACCATGATCTAACCCATTTTCCAGAAGAGGCTGGTGAATTCAGCAGGGTTATGGCAGGGATTACCACCTGTTTATTCTATAAATCTTTAAGGGTAGTACTAATATCCCTGTATGTGAAATTGATTTTGATTTGTGATCCTTGCCAGAAGCAGAGGCTGTTTCAAAGACCTTTCCTACGACAACAGTTCTTACTCTACAGCTCAGGGAGGCAATGTGAGTGAGGGCTCCAACAATGTAGTTGTTATGGTTATACTTTGAGTACCAGGGAAATTACTAAGCAGGTCTACTGTGATGTGAACCTGAGCCCAGACTCCACCAATGCCTGATCCTCTTATACCTCTGTGCCCAAGGGAGCCATGATGACACTTTGGCACTTACCAGTGTGACTTAGACCATGTATTCAACAATTCTCAAAATATTTGGACAATTCCTTTCTTTAGTGTATCATTAGCCAATAAAATATCTATAGACCAGTTTTGGAACTATCTGAGAGAATCATTTCTATACATTCTTTGGTGTTACATGATCTTGACCATGGGAACTCAGACTATTTTATAATAAATGAGATTTTTGAGGATCCATTCTTAAAAATGGGCAAGGCATTATGCCTTTCTATTGGAGTAGCTAGTACCACATTTCCAAGCATTCTTGACTTCTTTTGACTATATATTAAGTGATGCCCTTTATTGGCTTCCTACTTGTTTTACTTTAGGAATACCAAGTCCTGTTACATATAAGACATTTGTGAGTTAAGGATTCCTAGGTGCCTATTGAGAGTACTTATTCCCACTTGTGCTGCCAACTCTCTTCTGCTGTTTTGGGATCTTATCGTCCCCGTTGTGACTGCTATGTATCCTAGTTTATAACTGCATCTTCTCCCATTAGCCTCAGATTACAGAGGAAAGCCACTCAGGAGCTTCTCAGAAATGCCTCTCCCTACTTACCAGTACATTTCATGTAGCCTTGGTAAATAGAGCATCTTTCAAGCCTTCCTGGAGACCAGAGTCAGCCATCAGCTTTCTGGTCAGATGTAATGATCCTATGGCATGTCTACTTCTCTTAGTTTTTGATTCTTTCTTTCAGAGTCTTTGTGTTAGTTAGCTTTTCACCACTGTGATAAAAAAAAAAAAAAAAAAAAAAAAAAAAAACCTGGCAAGAGTAACTTAGAGGAGCAAAGGTTTAATTTGGGCTCATGGTTTCAGAGGTCTCAGTTCATGGTTGATGAACTCCATTGCTCTGGGTCTGAGTGAGGCAGAATATCAGGGCAGAAGAGTGTGGTGGAGGAAAGCTGCTCAGCTCGTGACATCCAGGAAGCAGAGATAGATAGATAGATAGATAGATAGATAGATAGATAGATAGATAGATAGATATCAAGAGAACAAGATGTAATCTCCAAAAGCATATTCCACAGAGACCTAACTTCCTCCACCTATGCGCTCTACCTGCCTACAGTTACCATCTAGTTAGTCCATTCAAATTATTAATCCCTTAAATAAATTAATCTGATGATTAAGTTACATCTCTCATAGTCTTATCATTTCATCTCTGATCATTCCTGCATTAACACAGGAGCTTTGGGGGACTTCTTATATCCAAACCATAATATTCCACTCCTGTCCCCCAAAACCACATGTCCATCTTACAAGGCAAAATGCATTTAGTCCCCATAGTCTTAACAGCCAGCCTTCTCAGGAGCTGCCGTGGGGATTCCAACCCTGCTGCACTTTGCCTGGCCTCCCAGGCATTCCTTTAAAATCGTGGTGGAAGGCCCCACAACCCCTTAACTCCAGCATCCTAGAGTTCAGCAGAACCAGAACCATGTGGATGACAACAAGGCCTGCCACAATTTCCAGCAGTAGGTGACCCTCCTTGGGCCACAGCTGCAGTGACCTCTGAGTGCCTAAGTGGCACATGATTCTTCAGGAAACGACTTCCTAGGCACCCCTGTCTAATCAGGGTACACTCTAGACCTCTTAATTGAGTTTTCACTTCTACACTCTTGAGCTTGCAATGGGTGTGGTCTTGCTGATTCTTGAGATGCCTTTAAGGCATCTTTCCCATTGTCTCTATGCAAAGTCCTTAGTTTCTCTTTACTGGTAGTTAGCTCTTCAACAACCATAGCTTCCTTGGCCCCAATCTTACATGTGCTTTTTATGGCTCTAAGTTTCAAATACTTTCCATCTGCTTTTTGAAACTGATTCTCACAGCAAACCTAACTAAAAACTTCCAGAAATATCTATAGCACTGCCTAAATGCACGAAATGAAATTTCCTTTGCCATAGTACTTAGTGCATCACTTTGAAATTCAGCCTCAAAGTCTCAGCACATGGTGAAATGTAGACAAGTTCTTTGCCAGAATGCATCATGGATGACATCTAGGACAATTCCCAATAAAGTTCTCATCCTTCTCTGAAATCTCATGAACACAGTCTTTAATGTCCACATTCCTATCAGTAGTCTGGGCTTCTGAGTTCCCACCAGAATCACCCATTAAACTCTGATTACAACATTTTAAGGCTTCTTTATCCTTTATCCAAACTCCTTACACAAACTAGCTCCAAAGACTTCTGAACCACATGGTGAGGTAATATCACAGCTATGACCCAATTTCTCAGTACCAATTTCTGTGTTAGTTGACTTTTCATCGCTGTAATCAAAATACCTGACAAGAATAACCTAGAAGAGCCAAAAGTTTATTTTGTGCTCCTAGTTTCAGAGCTCTCAGTTTATGGTTGGCCCAGTCCATTGCTCTGGGCCTGTGGTGAAGCAGAGCATCATGGCAGAAGAGTATGGCGTAGGAAAGCTGCTCAGCTCATGGAAGCCAGGAAGTAGGAAGAGGGAGGAGCTGGGGGATATAATCCTCAAGGTCAAACTCTCAGAGACCTTCAGCCACATCCCATCTGCCTGCAGTTACCTAGTTAGTGCATTCAGATTATTAATCTGGCAAAAGAACTATTCTGCTGATTAGTTAAACCTCTCATAATCAAATAATTTCACCCCTGAACATTCCTGCATTAACACAGGAGCTTGAGGGACACTCCTGTCCAAACCATAACAGTCTTCTACCACAGCTCTAGCATCTCTATGTAATTAGGCTCACCACTTTTTCTGAGCTTCCAAGAACAGAAATTAGAATTATCTCCTGAATCCCTTGCCAAGATATTAAATCTTATAGAATGGGAGCAGGCCCCATGTCAACAAAATCCTCCTTATCCAGTTTATATTCCATCTCCTTGATTCAGGACCTTTCAGGGTCTATTCCCAAGATGATTCTCAATATCCTGCTGATGTATGCTAGCCAATCTCAAACTTTTGGGGGACAAATTACCCATATAGTTCCTTTGAGGACTTACCACTTCCCCATTGGGGATGTGGACCTAATCAGTGGTCTCATGGAAGAAGGGGAAGTTGGGAAAATGCAGAGGGGCCCAGTGTTGTCTCGTAGGCCATCCGCATCACTTGAGGCCCCTGTGCAGTCTGTAAGCAGCCAACCCCTTGACCTTCCCACAAGGGAGATGGGCTGCTCTGCAGGTTCTGAAATTAGAAGTCTTGGTAACATCCATTTGGATATCTCTACTTCCAAACTCAAGATGCCATTCTGTTTTTATCATTGCCTGACTTCAGCATAGGAGCCACCCAGGCTGAAGTCTGACTTTCCCTGAAGTTCTGCCACCTTGTGGCTGGTCTTCAGCTTGACCTGACTTCCAGTTGCAGAGATAGAAGCCTCTGAATCTGTCAAAGGGACGCTCTGGTCTCACGTTGGTCTTTGACTGGTGACTCACTGGTCTGGGCATCCTCCCTTCCACTCATCAACAGTATTGAGCAACAGCCACGGATCTAAGTCACAACTTCTCCACCTCTTAGTCAGTTTGGGCTGCTATAATAAAAATGCTACCAACTGGTGGCTTAGACAACAGAAATTTAGTTTTCATGGTTATGGAGACTGAAAGTCCAAGATCAAGATGCTGAGTCAAGTCCTGTCGCTAGTGAGGGCCCTCTTCCTGGTTCGCAGATGGGGGCCTGCTGGCTGCATCCTCACCTGGCAGGAAGATCATCTCACTGGTGTCTCTTCTTAGTAGGACACACATCCTATGATGAAGCCTCGCCCTCATGACCTCACCTAACCCTGATAACCTGCCAAAGGCTCTTCCTCCTGATGCCATTGGTGAGGTTTGGTGTGGAGGGTGGTGACAGAGAATGGGACAGAAGTATCTGAGATTGGGGTCTCTGATGAATTCATGGCTGTGGCCTGCTTGGTGCCTTGGAAAGTTTCTGTGCAAGATACAGGATGCCTAGCTACTGTGGTAATGCCCTCCATGAGGAGGCTCTGTGCTAGAGTCTTATCAGCCTCGGCCTTGGTCTCAGACACACAGCTCCTGGGAATACAGGAACTCTCCTGCTAGACAACCACAGTGTTTTACCAGCTCTGCTGCTCCTGGACCTGCCTGTGTAAGAGTCACTTTAAACAATGGACTTTCTTGAGAGCTACACACAGCTCCTAACATTGCACATTGCAACTGTAGATCATAACTGTGGAATAAGCTGCATCACGTTGCTAACTCTGTAACTTTCATGAACACAAAGAATAATTCTTGCATAGTCTTTAATCTGATAATAAGACACATTAAATAAAGATTGCTGGCATAATTCTTTAGACCTGATTCTCCATCAGAGAGCAGCTCTCCACCTGACCTCAGCTGATATCTTCACAATCTGAGTCTGTGAGTTTTTATTTTTCTTATGCCCCCTCGCCCCTCTCCGGAACCTGCTAGATTGAACATACTGGTTGTGGCAATTTGGGCTTCAGTGTATGAATTGGGGAGGGATCCAAACACTCAGTCTATAGCCCTTCTCGAGCTTCACACATTGCACGGGAGGATGCTTCACTATGCATTGCCCTAGTGAAGACAGGTAAAGTCCTTATCAACTGTGCAGCTACATCATGCCAGGGGCCCCCATGACCAATGAGGGATCCCGTTGCCATCTGGCTGATAGGGGATCCAACTCCAGATTCCTGCCCCTAGTATCTGTTTCTTAGGACAACTCCTGATACCTACTGTGTTGGATTGGGCTCCCCAAGATCAGAGTCCGAGATAAGGGCCGTTGTATAATCCAGGTATACAGAGAGAACTTCCAGACAGAACTGGGAAGAGATCAAGAGAAGCCAGCAGGGCAGAGCAAGTGGCAAAGCTGTGGGTCAGCTAGAGCCTGGCTATAGTTACATGCCAGGGGAGTTCTCACTGTCTAGTTTTGAAGAAGGTGGATGAAACTTTGTACCTACAAGTTAACAGAAGTTGGCTACAGACAGACTCCAGCCAGCATTGGGACTGGGAAGAGCTCCTCAAATATATTCCCAAAGGCTACAGGCAGGTCTCCAGAGGAGGGGCCAGCTGGGCCAGCTGCAGTGGAGGCTGGGGTGAGGGGTGCCCACCCTGGTAAATGAGGTCTACCTGGGCACAGTCAGCAAAAGCTACTGTTTATCTTTGTGTCTGATTTGGTTCTTCTAGTCAGTGTCTTCATTAGCACTTTTAATTTTTGTCCTAGAAATCTGAAAATGAAAAGCTACAAGTCAGATGATGACCAGGAACAAAGGACAGAATGTAAAAGGAACTGGGTTTGGCTCCTGAAAACACTTGGCTCAAGAGCTGTCTATCTGTTAGCCAGAAAACACTGCCATCGCTCTGTGCTTTACAAACACTCTCAAGTATTTCTGATTCTGGGGATCCACACAGTGTGCAGAGGGGGGGTTCACTGTTCTTGGAGGAGTGAGGTGGTTTTTCCAAGTGACAGAGCTGGCCGGTGGCAGAACCAGAGAGAGGAAACGGGCTCTGCCACTTTCCTCTGGCTGTCAATCATACCTGTCCATTGATGTGCTGTCTGTCGACTTGCACCCCGCTTCATGCTGAGCGAGACACAACCAGGACGCGTGTGCTGTTCTCAAGCTGTAATCTGAGGCGTGGGTGATGGATGGGAGTGTTCTCAAGGTTGGAAAACCAGTGCAGGAGTTCCTCTATGTGCAGATGCCGTGGCCAGGCGGTCAGGCGGTCAGGCAACTGTGCTTGTCGTCGTCTTCTATGTCCGTCCCTTTCCGGGTTTAAATTAAGGTCTGCTTTCCCTGCCCTTGAGAAACTGGCTGGACGTTTTGACTCATGGAAACACTTGGTTCAGTCACCAGCTGACAGCTGCTTGGCATCAACACAGGAGATGATATGTCCTGTGCACAGTAGGCAGGTTTTCAAACTTCTCGGCCTGGAGTGGGGCGAGGCGGGCTGTCCAAAAAGCTGTCTTGTGGAGGTTTCGTCATGTGCAGCTGTGACACACTTTAGTGTCTCACTGAGTTTCCGCTCTCCCAACTGGGCCAGTGACTGTATTCTCTCCCCTCTCCAGATGACAGAGAACTGCAGACGTGGGCGTGCGGGCGCCATCCTGCCCCCACCCTGGCTGTGGAATCCCTCCACTCCTGGTCTGGACCATGTATCGGAGCTCCTTTCTGCTTATCCCCCAAGAACCCTCTCTTCTTGGAGCTTGCAACTCCAAAATGGGACCATCCAGCCCGGCCCAGCTCGGCAGCCCGCCTTGCTCTCTGCCTCACCCTAGGGTCGTTTTTGTAGGCTCTGTATTTCTTTAATAGCTCTTCCATCTGTGTGGAGTCTAATCTCCCCCAGGGCTGGAGCTGGGTCGGTCCTGCTTGGTCCTGCAGCCCCGGAGCCCGGCACAGAGCAGGTGTTCAATGGCTGAAGGCAAGCTTCAGGCTTTCCTCCCTCAGACCTCAGGGCCCTCCCCACTTGCTCCTCCCCCAACAACCACTGGGAATAGGGTGACAGCTGGCATGGGAGATGACTCTCCAGGATGGCATGCCACATGCCGACAGATTGCCCAGAACTCACATGAGGGGGCTCTCAGCCCCTCTCACCACCCTCTCAGGTGCTGCTTCTCTTGCCCCCACCTGGGATTTCCCGCTTACCACCACTCTGGCAGAGAGCAGGTGGTGGCCAAGTAGGGGTCTGGACCAAGGGCTGTTGGACCAAGGGCCATCTAGGGGAGGCAGGCATGAATAGGACAGTGAGTGCTGACCTGCACCCCCCGTGATGTCTCAGGATGATACCAGCTGAGAGCAGGGAGGGAGGACCTGGGTCAGCAGAAGGGTTCTCTGCAAGCCCAGCCCACCTCTTGGTCTGAGGAAGGAAACCGGTTTCTAGCCTCATCACCAGTGTGTACAGAGAAGGGGACAGTGTCACCACTCAGTGTTTGTGTCCTTTCAACTGCATGTGTTAAGGTCTTAACACTCAAGGTGAAGGTGTTAGGACGGGGGGCCTTTGGGTGATGGGACATGGAGTCCATCAGGATGTGATCAGAGTCCTAGTAAGGAGAGCAGAGAGCCACCCTGTGAGGGCCGCGGGAGAAGTCCACCATTGCAGCTCAGAGCAGGGTCCTCTCCAGAGCCCGACCACAGGGCACCTTGATCTCGTCCTGCCAGGCTCCAGAGCTGCAAGAGAGGAAGTCTACTGACCGAGCCAGCCAGTCTATGGGACTTTGCTGTGTTTGCCTGAACAGACCAAGACAGGCGGACCCGTGTCAGAGCACAGGCCGGGCACCTCTGTGTCTCCCTGTCATCTAACAATCCATCTCCAGCTGCCCTCAGAAGATCTAAGATAACTTCCCAATATTGGGTTAAAAACAGGCGGAGCGGGGGCTGGGATTGTGGCGCAGTGGTAGCGTGCTTGCCTAGCACGCGTGAAGCACTGGGTTCGATCCTCAGCACCACATAAAAACAAAGATATTCTGTCCACCTAAAACTAAAAAATAAATAAATAAATATTTAAAAAAAAAAAAAAACAGGCGGAGCGGGGAGAAATCAGGCTGAGGAGAAGTAACGGTGGGAAGCGTCAGAGATGAGAAGGTAAGCTTGGTCCACGGCATCGGGACACGATGTCAGGACGCTTGGCAGAGCCAGGTCTCAGCTTCTGCTCTGGCCTGTCTAGCAGCCAGTGCTACAGACATGTGAGCGGTGAGGCCCGTGATGTCAAGGGCCTGAAAGGTAAGACTAAGCCAGTCGTCCAGACGCCTGGGCAGGGATGGCAGCGACATAACCCTTTTGGGTCCTGGAGCTCAGAGAAACGACTCCATGGACACTGGGAAGCAGAGAGCACTGTCCTCATCCATGCCATCCAGTGACTGCAGGGGCCTGGCTCCTGTGGTAGCCCTGAATGCAGCAACCAGTCGCCCGGCAGTGGACATTCAGAGTGCTCTTCAGGGGGAATGGGGGGGCACGATTCAGAGCGTCCGGGGGAATAGCAGGAGTCTGCCCCAGGAACTCCTCCATCAGACTCGGTTTTCTTCTCCGCTGCGCTTCTGATACTACTGGGGGGTGGTCCCTGTCGTTCTATTTTATCTTGCAGTAACACACCCACCAGTGCTATGGCTAGCCCTCCCAGGTGGGTCTGCACTGATGCTCCTGCCAACCCTGGGGCCATTACTCTCCATTTCAGGGGAGGCCAAGAGGATTGTGACGGCAGGAGTACTCCACCACAGCTCAGGGGAGGCTTGATCCTCAGTGTGGTGGGGCTTGGGGGAGGTGCCTGAGCCTGGGGCAGAGCTCTCTGGAGGGCATAACACCCTGCTCTCTTCAGTGAGCTCTCACTCTAGCAGGGCTGGATTTGTCGTCATGAGAGTACATGGTCATAGCGTAAGGCTGCTCTGCCTCTAGGTTTTATCTCTGCCACATGATCTGCTTGCCAGTCCACTGTCTACCATGAGTTAAAGTAGCACAAGGCACTCACCCAGATGAAACCCCCTGATCTTGGACTTCCAGAACCATGAACAAGATGAACATTTATTCTGTATACATCACCGAGTCTCAGGTATTCTGTTATAGCAACAGAAAATGAACCAAGACAAGGGTCAAGTAACTTGCTCCACTTTCTCAACCAGCAAGAAGCAGCTCTGACTCCAAACTTGGGAGGGTCTGACTCCAAAGCTGTGGTCCTTCCCACTCCATCCCCTCAGGAGCTGTTCTTCAGGTGAGCAGGCCAGTAAGGGAAGAGCAGAGGGTTTCACTAATCCTACAAAATGGTGGCCAAGCCACTACCACTCAGACGCAAGGGCCCACTTTCACTCCCTTGCAGTCCTTGGGACTGTGGAACAGCCTGTTTTTCGGGCTGGAAGGCAACCAGGATGCATTTCAGTGTTTTCTGAGAGGCCTCGCCCTTCTCACCCTTGCCTTTGTTTGTGGCTCTCCAGTTTTCCAAACCCAAAGCCTTGATTGACTGTGGGCGGCTGCCAGGCACATCTGGCACAAAGGATATCCAAAAGAGTCAGTCATCCAGGTGTTGGAGAGACCAGCCAATGGGTCATCCGCGGTCAGATGGGGGCCTTCTGATTGGCCCCTGCCTGCCCCCCTTATCTGTGGAGCCTTCCTCCTGAGGCCAGGCGATGAGGGGGAGGCCGAGGCGGAGGGCCTGGGCCAAACATTTGGAAACGCTTGCCTTGCAAAGACGCGGCCAAGAAAGGAGAGATGCAAACATTTCTTCTACCCACACGATTCAGGAAAGCTTAGCTTGGAATTTCCTAATTTTTATGCTTAATTGAGATAAAGTGTTGTGTGCAGAAGAACTTCCATTTGGATCGCTGAGGTAAGACACACCACGGACTCCTGGCACTGGGAAGCTGGTAGAAATCATGCAGGCTCCAGAGTTTAGACAGATGTGGACATAACCCAGAGAGGGAAAGGGACTGCACAGGATCACAGAGTGGCCGTGCTGAGACTTGAGCCTGGGCCTCAGGAAAACTAACTCTACTATAGACCTCGTGCTCAACATGTCCTGGCTCTCAGAATGGAAGGGGACTCCTTGACAGAGCGTGTGGGCTGAGCTGGAGGAGGCAAACAGAGTCCAAGCCTCGTTCAAATGTCAGTCACACTGTCTGAAGACTGCTGGCCCTTCGTTCCCAAGAAGCACCATGGTTTTGCAAATGGACTTGTTTAAATTAAGGTTCAAAGCCAGTCAGTTTGCCTCGCTTCCTTGGCTTTGAGACATCATCACGAGTAATCCTGTTGTGGGCCTTCTAGTGTGACAGATGAGGAAACCGAGGCATACAAAGATTATGTGACAAGCCCTGGGGGAAAAGCTGGGAGTGGCCTCCAGCTCATTCCCTCCCTCCCTCCTTGGGGCACCTGCAAGGCTTTTTAGCAAAGAAGGATGACATTGGGCATAGCCAGGAATCCACCGGAAGTACGATTCAACCCAAATTTCATGAAGGGACATTCACATAGCTAAGGGAGGATTAGGGAAACCCGGAGGGGACGTAGGGGCCCGATAATGACCTCTGAGCCTCAAGACACAAGGGGCACAATGGTGGTATTAGAGGTCAGCAGTGGGGACCAGGGGATGCCCTAGTGTCAGCCACAGCACGAGTGTGCCTGACCCCTGGAGGAGCAAGCTTGCAACCTGGACGTCGGAAAACAGATCCCATCCCTCCTCTCGTCCTCTCTCACCCCCACCCGCCAGTGCCTTCACTGGTTGACCCCACCTGGAAGGCAGGGTGCAGAGGACCCTCAGTGATTTGGCCTGTGGGCCAGTCCCCAAAGATATGTCTGCTTTGAACCATATGCTGTTTTCTTTAAAAAAAAAAAAGACTTAATTGCCAACATTTAGAGTTGGAGCTATCACATAAAAATCTGCATTTCTGGCTTCTTTTGAGAAACTGGGAAAATTTGATACCACGGGACCTGCATTCTGCTTGGCAGGAGCTGAAGCCCAGCCACCTGCCTGTTTGCCTGGGCTGCTGGGTGGCCCGCCCAACGCCCCCTGTGTTTTACCGGGGCCTCTCCTCACTCAAGTGTGTTACTTACCTGCCTGGGTGTCGGAATGTGTCCCGTGCTCACAAGATATGTAGGGGAAACTAAGCCAAGGACAAGTGACCTCTGCAGGGTGCACTCTGTAGGGTGCGCAGTCCCCTCCCACCCTTCTTGCCCCTGTTGTGTGTTCTTCGGGGGCGCATGCTGCAGTCTTGTGGGGCTTTGCCCCACAAGCTAGATCTGGCACTCTTGTCCTGTGACATGGGAGGCGGAGAGTCCTGCAGAGCCCAGCCTCCCCTGGGCCACACCAGAGCACCAGGTTTCACTTCTGGGTCAGCATCTCCTAGGTGCACAGCTGGCCAGGAAACCTGCCTGTCCCCTGCAGGCAGACCAGCAGAAGTCTGTGTTCTGACTGAATTTTTAACAGTGATAATCCCTCCCTTTGGTTCTGGACTCAGCCCCTGAAACGGGGCTCACACCATGGTGCCTGCCTTCGAGGGGAGGCACACTGCCCACCCAGGTCCCGCATGCAAACTCAGAATCAGTGCCCTAACTCCTGTCTGGAATCTTCTGCCAGGACAGACAGGGTCCATGCTGTCCCATCAGCCCCCACCCCCTCATCCCAGGTACCTCCTTCCTGTGTTCCTGCCCAAGGTCCTGCTTGCCCTTCTCAGCTCCAAAGACCCCTTCCCCGTTTCTGGGTCTGCAGAGGAGCAGTTGCTGTTACTTTCTGAGTGCTTCTGCAGGCCGCAGGCGGCAGGAAGGTGTATTCCCTGGCCCAAGGGTTCTGGAGAGCTGGGCCACCACGGACTCTGCCCTGGTGCTCCCTCTGCACAGCTGCATCTGTCCTCCAAGTCTGGTCACCATTTGCAAGGTGACAGGTTGCCTTGCGTATGTTTTCTTTGTCTGTCTCTCCTCTGCAAAGTGAGGGTCAGTTCAGGGCAGGGACTGAACCTGTCTTGTTTGGCGCCGTGTCCTTGGTATCTAAAATGGTGTGTGCGGTCAACAGGCGCGCATGCTCAGAACTACTTGTTCAATGAAGGAATACCTGTCAATACACGTCTTGCCTCCTGCTGGCCAGGTGTCTGTCCCTTACCTGTCCTGTCCTCACCTGTCCCCGGAGGTGCTGCTCCCCTCTGAGCTGTCAGTCATGCCGTCCCCTCTGCTGCTCACCTACACTGACCTGAACCTTGACGCTGTGCCGGCGCCCCACCCTGAGGTTGGTCACCGCCGCCTGGGGAAGTCCTGACACCACGTTCCCCGCTGCCCTGGGTTGCATGGGCTTCCACACCCACATTAATTAGTCGATGCTGTCGACCTGACGACGGAGTGTGGCTCCATGAAGAGTCTGGTCAGGAGCAGTGGCATGGTCCCCCTGAGTGCACCGGAAACTCGGGTGCCTCCAGAGAGGCAAAGGAAGCTGAGGGCTTTTAAAGGTGAAGCAAAGCCAGTTACAGAGGTTATCCTGAAACAGTGACCTTGGCTACAGGGGCAGTGTCGGTCCGATGCTGGACACACAGTGGCTGGGCAGATGTCCTGGTGGAGTTGTTTCCCTGTAAGACCGCAGTAACCTTTGCACAAGGCAGGGGCCCTGGGAGGTCTCTTGTGATGGCATTATCAGGAGTGCCCCTTCCCTGGCTCTGCCTGGTCAGGGTGGACATAGTGATTCCATTTTGATACTCACAGCTCTCACGATGCCACCAACAATCCCCTGGGTCTCCAATGGGTGGTGTGTGTCCTCTAAGCTTAAAATCTGGAGATAGGGGAGGGCAGGCAAGCAAACAGACCAACAAGCATTTGAGGGACTGGGGCATGGCTCCAGGCCCCGGGGAGGCCAATAAAATCACATCCTTCGAGGGCTGGATGCTGGCTGGTGGTTTTATGTCTTTGCCTGTAGGTGCCCAAACTCAAATGTAACCAGTCTAAGTCCAGGAAGAACAGCTGGTTCAAGTTGTCAAATTCAAGAAGAGCGGGTGGAGGCTATAGATTGGAGGCTACCAAGAGGCTAAACAACCAGAGACTCAGTCTCTTCTGCAGCCGTGCACCTGCTTCCCTTTGTACCCGTGGCTGTTTTCTTCTACTGTGGGATGTCAGGAATTCAGGCTCAGGGGCCTGAGAGGCCTGGGAGGTCTCAGGAGTCTGGTGAATCCTGGTGGAGGACAGGGTCAGCCTGGCTGGGCATGAGCTCCCCTGGGACCCATCACTTTAGCCTAGGGAGTGAGGCACCGGGCAGCAGAGATCCCACATGCAACTCTGTGCTAGGGAGATAGGGAGAAGGAAGAAGAGGGATGGATGACCCGAGGCCACCTCTGCAGTCACCACCTGGCACCTGGTCTGTAGCCAGATCTCACTCCCACCCTGGGGCCCACTGGGAGTGGCTCCTGCCTGCCTTGGGACTCAGTGCCGCAGAATCCCTCTGCCTGCTGCTGAGACTGTGCATGCCCCTGCTCTGTGCCTGGGGCAGGTGAGCTCCTGTCCAGGCTGCACCTAGACATCTCTGTCCCTCTCTGCACAGCAGAGCTCTGCTGTGGGTGTCCTGCCCTCAGCTCCCTGGCCCAGCAAACTCCTGCTGCTGAGGTGCCAGAGGGGTCAGCTTCTCCAGGCATGTGGGCTGTCACTGTTTCCATCCCCAGGTGCTTCCTAGCAGACGGGACCCTGAGGATCAGAAGGCAGGGCCAGGGCAGATTTGTGTCCAGAGCTCCTATCTGCAGAACTGCTCCATGGGGCCAAGCTGGGGCCACCTCAGGGCTGATGTCTGGAGGGGAGGTATTGTCACCTTCTCTCTCCGGTGCACCCAGCCTTCTCCCAGTGTGTAGGGGCCAAGGAAAGGATATGACTTGGGCCACAAGTGCCTGATGATGTGCAGAACTTCCCAGGGATCAGCAGGCTAGTGAAAATGAAGGACAGACTCTCAGGGGTACGTGGGCTCAGATACACACCCTTTACCTGATCATCTTGGAGGATCTCCAGAGCCCTTCTTACTAAGCAGATAGATTTTATTGGCCAGGCCGTGCTGTCCCAGAACGCTCGAGTGAATGCCCTTAGGATCAGGGTTCTGGGTGGCTTTTCCTGACTTTATTGGACACTAGCTCTCAAGGGATGAGGGCAGACCCTATATTCCACTTAATGCAGACAGAGAGACTGTCACAGGTAAAGGGAGCCTGGCCCCAGCAGCAGCCACTCAGCACCCACTTTGTACCAGGAGTCCAGCGAGCACGCTCTGTACCGCCTGGAGTTTGAGGTCAAAGGCCTGCTTGGCTGCTGAGGTCATGACTCACTGGCTTCCGCCCAGCTTGTTCGAATCATTGCCTCTGGTTGGCCGGCCAGGGCCCCGGCCCAGCCCCCTGCACAGCTGGGTAGCATTAAGGACTTGGCCCCTTGAAGCATGCCTGGGCTCCACTGGGCTTTTCCCTGGCCATTGCTAATGCGGAGGCTGATGGAAATTGGGAAGTGGGGGGCGGGAAATGCCCTTGTTTGGGGGCCACTTTGAAACGAGGCTTCAGGAAGGGTCAGCCTGGGGCAAGAGCCTCTGGGCAGTGGTCCCTGTTCCTCTGACAGGCTCTGGGTGGCCAGTTCCAAGCTGTGGGATTCTGGGTGCATTCAGGGGCTTTTCCAAGCCTCAGCATCCCCATTTATGAAAAGTGGATCTTAGGGGACCCATTTCTCAGGCCCCTGGGGAGGACTGGTGACCACGTGCATGCAGTGTCCAGAGCAACAAGCATGGTAGGTACAAGCCGCCTGGAAGACCCCTCAGCCACCGTAGGGGCTTCAGGCTCCCCTCTATGCCCCTTCATCCTCCTCCCCTGCCACCCCATTCCTCCTGGCCACAGTTTGAGGACATCTAAGTTCTCCTGAGAGCCACTGGGTGGTCCCTGCCAGCACCTCCAGCTCTCTGTCACCCAGCTCTCCCCAACTGTATCAGTCAGCTAAATACCCAACCAAAATACCCGACAAGAACAACATAGAAGAGGAGAAGTTTATTTTGGGCTCATGGTTTCAGAGGTTCAGTCCATGGTCGGCTGACTCCATTGCTCTTGGCCCGAGGCGAGGCAGAACGTCATGGTGGAAGGGTGTGGTGGAGAAAGCTGTCAGCTCATGAATGCCCGGAAGCAGAGAGAGGGTGAGATGCCAGGGACACAATATAAACCCTAGAGGCTGCCCCCAGTGGCCTAATGCCTCCAGCCACAACCTACCTGCCTGTAGTTACCACCCAGCACAGCAGTCCTTTCAAATTATTAATCCATCCAGTGATCGGGTCACAGATACCACAGTCTAATCGTTTCCCTTCTGAACATTTCTGTGCTGTCTCACATGTGAGACTTTGGGGGACAACTCATTCCCAAACCGTAACGGTAACATGCTAGGCTGGCTCTAGAACCCTAGAGCACTTGGGCTGAGGATGTAGCTCAGTCGGTAGAGCACTTGCCCAGCATGCACAAAGCCCTGGGTTCGATCCCCAGCACCACAAAGAAGAGAACCCTAGAACACCATTGCTTCTGCGACTGTGGAACGTTCTAGGTTCCAGCAGAGCCTGTGGGTCATCCAGCCAGGCACAAGTCCTGTGCCTTTGCACCCTGTCCCCTTGACTTCACCACCTGTCTTCCCTTCCTTCGCCTGTCTCCTCCTTTCCTCTTGCGAGAGGAGATGGCAGGACACTGTGCTCTTCCATTCACACACACATTCATGACAGTCCTCAGCTCGTCCTCCACCAAGCCTTCCCTAGCCATGCCCCCACCCCAGGCGACTCAGCTTGCCTCCTTCTGTGTCCCATGGAGACTTGGACACACACATGCTCTTGACAGCCCATCTCACTGCCCTGTGGCTGCACAGCACAGCACCACCCAGCTGGTCCACTCTTTGAGCCTAAGCAAAGACCGGGCAGGAAGTGGGGAAATGCTGGCCTGGAAGTCAGGAGAGCAAATCTTCAAATCTGGGTATTACCAGGCCTCAGTTTTCATCTGAGGACCTGCAGCACTGAGAAGACCCCAATCAAGCCCTTCTTGGTCCTCCAGTGAAAACCTCTGGCTATGGAAGAACATGGGACAGGCCCTTCTGCTCCAGTGTTATGTAGATCATCGCAGTGGAGGATGAGGGATAGAACGGAGGAGACCTGAGTGTGTTTCTGTGATGCTTCAGCTGGCAAGACCCGCGGGCCCCGCATTGCCTGTGCCTGTGGGAATGTGGGAGTGAGTGTAGTGACTTTTCCTCACAAGTCTCTAGGCATCTTCAACATTAATTTCTAAAGTTTCTTCAGGTAACCACAGAGGCAGGATTCCTGGAAGTGGGGAGAAGGTTAGGCCTCAGGAACTCAACAATGCACTGGCTCTGGCCAAGTCAGGCTTGCTGCCAGGCCCCAGGAGCCTAGGAGGCAGCTGCAGGGAGCCCCTGGCCCAGCCATGTGCACCAGAGACTCACATGCCGGCCTCAACTCCTTTCTCTCTACTGTCTTCTGACTATCCCAGACCCACACCCTGTGAGGTGCTGTTATGATTCGGAGATGAGATGTCCACAAAGCTCCTGGTGACACAAGAATGTTCATAGGTGACATGATTGGATTATGAAAGGTGTGATTGGTCCATTCCAGTTGGAAGGGACTCAGTGGATGGTAGCTGTGGACAGGTGGGGCATGGCTGGAGGAGGTGGGTCACCAGATGCATGCCCTGGAAGGGTGCATCTTCCCCACAGCCCCTCTCTCATTCTGTTTACTGGCCACCATGAAGGGAACGCTGCTTCTCAGCCACGCCCTTCCGCCACCACCTTCTGCCTCACCTTGGGCTCAGAGCAGTGGAGTCGGCTGACCATGGACTGAACCTCTGACACTGTGAGCCAACATAAACCTTTCCTCCCCTAAGTTGTTCTTGTTGGATATTTTGGTCTCAGCAATGAAAAGCTGATAATAGGTACCAATGGCCTGGGTGACCTCAGAGGAGACGGATGCTGGGCTTCTGTCTCCTCTCCTAGGAAACAGGAAAAGTCACTCTGCCAGTCTCATGGGGGTGCTGAGAAGACAAAAGGAGATTCAAGTGTGACAAAGAATGATTTTCCTAAATGTAAAATGGCCAGTGGGGCAGAGGCTATGAGGCAGGAGCTAGGACTTCCCAGCTGGGAGCCCTGGCATCCTTAACTGGGGACCTGGGGTGAGTAAGTCATCCCCTCTCGGGCCTCCACATCCCTGATCTGTGAGTAAGAGTCTCGGACATGCTAATTTCCAGAGCCTGGCCAGCTCCAGCCCTCCAGAAGCTTCTGCTCTCATTTCTTCTTTGCTCAGCCCCTGGTGGCGAGGTGGTTGGAAGCAGGTATTCCAGCATCCCTGGCACAAGGCTCTTTCTACAGGATGCAGCTGTGGAATGCTGGCTCTAGGTCCACTCGGGAGCATCTCTGGACCCACAGACAGAAACTGGCCTCCCAGTTCTCCAAGCCTGCTGTGGCCTGGCCTCCCTAGCAAAAGGGCTGTGTCCTTCTGATGTGGCCAGTTGCAGGAAGACCCAGGAGAGAAGACTCCTCTGAAACCGACTCGTGACTGTGAGTCCTCACAGGTAGGGTCTCTATCCCTACAGAATCTCCTCCAGGCTTGGTTTCTTACATCAGGGCCACAGAGAGAGCTATGGGGCCAGAGCCTCGAGCCAGTCACTAGGTAGATGGGGAAATGCATTCTGGTCCCTTCCTCATTCTGCTGTCTTCTAGGTGTGCAGCCTTGGAGAAGTCACTTGACACCCCAAGGTTTCTGTGTCCCCATGGGCAGAATGGTAGGAAAGAAGTTCTCCTGCCCTGCTTATGGGGTGATGGGGGCTCAGAGGAGATGATGGTGGGATGGACCTCGTGACCTGTGAGGGCTTGACAACCATGTGCAGGGCACGTGTCTCCATCATGGCCACCTAGCAGTGATGTAGACAGACTTGGACTGTGACAAGTCCCCCTTCTTGTTGCAGAAAGGAAAAGCGGCTAAGCTGGGCCACCTGCTTGGAGGCGGGAAGAGGAACAGCATCAGACCTGGCTTCCCGTCCCATTTACCACCTCTGCAAGTGAGGGGGATCCCCAAGTCTGCCATTCCCACAAACTGGATGCATCCTGCACAAAATAGGGACAATATAGTGGTGTCCAATAATTGTGTTGAGTGTCACGACCATTACGTGAGGCGATCTCAGAGTAAGGACCATGCCTGGCACAGGGTGTGCAAGGAAGCTCTTTCTTATCTGCACCCCAACTTCCTCTGTCTCCACCAAGCCCCAGGTTTGCTCCAACACCCGCGCTTTGTGGGGCGCTGACTGCTGCCCAGCACTGGGCTGGGGTTCCAACCAACCACAGTGCCTTCTCTTCTCCTGCTGTTAGTCAGATGGCATCGCTCACTCCCCAGATTCCTGGCCGAGCACCTCAGGGAAGCCCCGTGCTCCTATGCCCCAGGTGTTCCTGAGTCTCTGTGGCTCAGGCCTCAGCGGGCACAGGGGCAGCCTTCTGATAACTTCTGCAAGGTGGCCTTCTAAGGACTTCCACAGGAAGGGAACCAGAGCACTGGCGGAGCCCCAGATCACTTCCCAGAGTCAGTGTCTGTGCATTTCTTTAAAAAAGGGGAGAAACCTGTGCTGGTGTCCCTTAATGTCCCTTAGTCCCACCTTCTCTCCTCCCCTGCAGTGTAGGAGCAGCTCAGTGTGTGCCCCTGGTTCCAGCACCTGGGGACGGCCCAGCAGAGGAGAGCACTCATTTGTGAAAGAACCAGGAGTCTGGATGAAGGTGCCCCAGCCAATTCACACCTTGGGGCACCCACTTAGCTATGTCCTAAGCACTTTGGCTCCTTGTGGGAGCCCGGCTGAGGTCACTGGGTTATGAAGCAATTTACTCGGAATGGAGGCTGAATGCTCTTCCCTCTGCAGAGAAACACCAGCATGTACCTGGCTTTTCTTTCTGGCAATTAATTTTAGGACACACTCTTGAGTATAATAAAGGTTCAGAGGGCGAGGGACAGGGTCGGACTTGGGGTCATCTCAGAGGTGCGGAGCTGAGCAAGGGCCATAACAAACAAGGCCATGGGCGAGGGCTGCAGGGACTCTCCTAACTGACCCCTGGCCTCCAGCATGACCCACGACCCCTGATGGCAGACATGAGGACACCAGGGGTTCCTCCGGCCTGGTGGATGCTGGAGGCTGCGAGGCTTCCTGACCCCTCCCTGGAGAGAACGCCCTGGGGAAAGAGCCCTTCGCCATGGCTGCTTTACCACGGCTGCGTGAACTCTCCTGGTCATTGAGGGCACCCACAACAGGAGTGCAGGAGCGAGAGGGAGAGAAGACCAGTATAATAATGAAGGCACGGTGGCTGCTGTGCACAGGCCCTTTCCATGCCCTGCAGCTCTCCTGCTACCAGGCAGGCCTTGCCGTGCCCACTCTGATATGGGTGCATTGAGGCTGAGAGAGGCTGAGTCACTTGCCCAGGACCACATGCTGGGGAGAAGGTGACCAACTGTGCCAGTTTGCTCTTTTAGCACTGAAATCTCCACCACCCTGGAAACCTTCAGTTTTGGACAAACCAAGATGGCTGATCACCCTCAAGGCTTCAGGGCCAAGAGTAGAGCCAGGGCCCCCTGCTCCCAAAGCCAAGCGGTCTCTCCTCCATACCATGCTAGCTGCTGGCTTCCTCCTCATGAGAGGCCCCCAATCACAGGACACAAGGCCACACCAGCATGAAGCAGGGGATCCAAAGGAGGAAGAACTTGACCCAAGAGGCCCTTCTCCAGTCTGTTTAATTACTGCTCATGCACATTGGTAGAAGCTTCCAGAACACCTGTAGCCCTGTGCTGCTGCTGGGAATGGGAAGGTAGAGCTTGTGGTTACACCTTCCTGGGGTGGCCACCTCCCCGGGGGGAGAAGCCCCACTGTGATATCTGCGTCCCCTCTTGGCCTGCAGCTGTGGGTGGCAGAGAGCAGGCACCCGCTACAGCTCCGTGGAGCCAGCAGGGAGCTCATACAAGGGCTGCTTTTATTTAAATAGCAACACAAATGTTCAGCTGCCCTGTAATTGGCAGACATAAATACAGACAGAAAACAAGGACTGATTTTAAAAGAACAACAAACACGTGATGTAAATGTGGTAACTTTTCTCATTAGAATCAACTGTTGTCTCTGGTTATGTGACATAATCTAATGCTGATGTTCCTCCAGGGTAAGCTGCCGCCTCCTTCTCTCTCTCCATCTCTCTCAATGTCTCTCCACACACACACACACACACACACACACACACACAGAGAGAGAGGTTTTTAAGCTGCTTTCTGCTTCACTGGAGCTGTTTTGAATTTATGAGCCACTGCAGCGGAGAACTTGCTCCTTCATTGAGACTGGCACTCAATGTCACATTTAGCCGCCTGCCCTAATTATCCTAAGATTGTTTCTCTGTTTTGCTACCCGCCAACATCCCCATATTTCCAGCCTCCCTGGTTCCCTGCCTCCTCATTTCTTGCAGGACAGAGCCCAGAGGGAGGCTGTGCCTGCTGAGTCCATTTCAAGTGACTTCTGCGTCTTGGCTGTCGCCAGGCTGCTGCACTCCGATACCATGCTCCTCTCTTTGGTAATAGAAGCCTGACAATTTGCCTGAGCATGTGGCCACCCCCAGAGCAGAGATGACACTGGGTAGCATTCTTTGCAGAAAGTGTGGCTGGCTGGCTAAGCTTTACCCACAGGGTCTGATGAGACTGGTGCTGCTCTGAGTTGTGCCCCTCAAAGGACAGTCTGTGCCTTCTTCATGCTCCCTCTTTCCTTCTCAGTGGCTGGAGTACAAACGAGCGGTTGCTGGACTCTGGGAGCATTTGTTCATTCATGTAACCACAGAATCAAGCAAACAAGGAAGTAAGACTCCCTGAGGGATGACCAGCAGAAATAACAGATGATAGAAATAGACCTACAAAGACACCAGATATTGCAATGATCAGAGAAAGACTGGAAAACATCATCATGGAGATGCCAGAAGCACCAGCTAGGAGATGGACAGGTCCCTGGTGCCGTGGGGCTGCCTGGCCAGCCTGAGTGCATGAGATGAACTGCGAGTCTACCTTGGCCTGTGCTGCAGAAACTGTCTGTCTCACACATGGCCTTTCTGTGGCAGCTATTTTCATTCATGTGTCATTGTCTTCCAATAAGTGTGTTGGTAGATAGTATACATACTAGCACAAACCTTGTGTTGGCTCTGCATTACTATAACAAATACCTGACACAAGCCAACTTAGAAAGAGGAAAGGTTTCTTTTGGCTCACAGTTTTGGAGGTTTAATTCTATGGCCTGTCGGCTTGTTGTCTTGGGCCTGTGGCAAGGCAGTATGTCCTGCTGGGCGCTATGTCGTGGAGGAAGTTGTTCATTGCAGGGAAGCCAGGAAGTGGAAGAGGTCAGTGCACCCCAATCTCCTTCAAGGGCACAGCCCTCGTGACCTAAAACCTCCCACCAGGCTCTGCCTCTTAAAGCTCCTCCACCTCCCAGCGGCACTGAGCTAGGGACCGAGACCTTGACACGTGCGTGGCCCTTTGGGGAACGCTCCAGATCCCAGAGGGAGCCAGTGTTTTCAGGAATAGCTAACCCTGACTCCACATGAGGTGTTCAGCTTCTAGGGATTTGGGGTCGGAATTGGAGCATTCTTTTCCAAAATGAAGGCAGTTAAGTGACTGCAAGGGTCCAGAGATGTGGAGCTGGTTGAAGGTAGGAGGCATGCAGGGAGGAGGAGGCAGGTAGCATCTGACCTTTACTGAGCACTAAGCATGCGCCACCTCGAGCTGCCGCCGCACACACGCAGTCCCGTGAGCTATGGAGGGTTACAACTCCCACAGCACACACGTGGCATCGGAGGCTTTCTGTGCCAGCACGCTGGTCGGTCCTGCGGTTTCTTGCCTCCTTCTGTGGCCGAGGCTTTGCATAAGCTCTGCTCTCTGTCCTGAGTGCCTTTCCTTGGATGGCCAGGTACTTACACAAAGCAAGGCAAAGCAAACAAACCACAAACAGGGGGTGCCCTTGAGTTTGAATATCAGATAAGCAATGAATAGGCTCTTAGTATAACTGCGTCCCATTCAACAGGATGATGTCACACTGCATACTGCTCTTTGTTATTGAAATTCAGATTTGCCTGGGTGCCCTGTGTTTTATCTTGCCACCCTATTTCTATCCCAACCCCCTTAGTTTACCTGGGTATTTCCTACTCATCCTTCCAATCTCAGCTCATGGGCTAATTCCTCAGGGAAGCCTTTCCTTGACTCTGCCCAGATCGGTCCCCTTCATGGTAACTTCTCACCACCCCTCGCCCTCTGTGTTAGGTGACTTTCCATTACTGTAACAAAATACCTGAGAAAATCAACTTAATAACAGAAGGGGATTCTTTTGGCTCAAGTTTCAGGGGTTTCAGTCCATGACCGGTCACTCTGTTGCTTTTGGGCCCGTGGAGGGGAGTACATCCTGGGGGGAACATGTAACAGGAAGCTGCTCTCTTCAGGGTAGCAGGAAGCAAAGGAAAAGGAAGAGGGCCTGGATCCCAGCATCCCTTCAAAGGCACACTCGAGCCACCTAACTTCCTCCCACTAGGCCCCACCTCTGAAAGGTCCCACCTCCTGCAAACAGCACCGAGGTGGAGACCAAGCTTGCCCCGCGTGGGTCTGGGTACTCCCTCCAGTCCAGTGCGATCACGTGGACGGCAGGAGCACACCTGCTCACCCCGCTCTGTGCTGGGCACCGTCCAGGTGCGTGATAAACACTTGTGGGATGAAACAAAGGGAGGCCAAGTAGCTTGTCTACAGCACCCACCTGGCAAGTGGAGTTAGGATCCACATCAAAGCAGGAAATGGGAGAGAGGTTGTGGAAGAAAACATAAACTCTTTAACAAGGCCTCTCGGGCCCTGCCTGACTCTGCAGCCCCCGTGGAAGGCAGCTTGGAGGGTCGCAAGACTGCCTGAGAGGGACACAGGCTTGGCGGCTGATCATCGGGCGGTCCTGAGCTGGTCAGTTAACCCCTGCCTCCAGGTCTCAGCTTCTCCATCTGCAGAATGGTGAGAAAAGGGCTCAGTAGTAGAGCACTTGCCTTGAGTGCACAGGTCCTGGGCTGCATCCCAGTACCCCAGCCCACACACGTCCCTAGGGCTGTCAGAGGTCTGAGTAAGCCCTGTGAGGCTATAGAGCAGAGCCTGTCATGTCCTAGGTGCTCAGTGGGAACTACAGCTCTGCTGAGTCCTCCATGGGCCTGCCTCACCCACAGAGCTCTTCCCTACCTCAGGGCCTTTGCACATTCTGTTTCCGCTGCTGTTGAAGCACTTATGGCTGCATCTGTACATCACATTGTCCTCACTCGGGACCTAGGGGGCAGAACACGCCTCTTGGTGCTCTCCCAGAGGCAAGGGCAGCTAGAGGGCAATTGGAGGCCACTTGTTCATGAAGAGGAAATCAAGCCCTTTAATACTACATTAAAGCCTCTTCTTGACCCGTCGTGGTGTTAAATGAAATAAGCAAGGCACAGAAGGACGAGGCGGCAGGGTTCACTCCTAGCAGGCTCTAAGCATATCGACTCCTAGCAGCAGACAGCAGAATGGCAGGCACCACAGGCCGGTGGGCAGGTGGGTGCCGGGAGACGTCAACCACAGAATACCTAATGACAGCTAGAGAGGAGCAGCAGGTCCAGTGATGTACCGTACAGCAGGGGACCGTGGTACCCATGATCCGCCATGCTCCCGAAAAGCGGGGAGAGTAGGAGGGTGGCGCCCTCACCACTGGGTGGCAGCTGTGCCAGGCCAGGCAGCTAACTAGCTCCTCCAACCGCTGCGCGACCACCCCCACCTTAGACGTCACGTGTCCACAAGAAATCTGTACAGTGTCGTCTGTCCCACAGCCCAGCTGCGCGTGCCTGCACTGCCACCGTCGCCTCGCTGGTGGGTGCAGAAAAACTGACAGGTAAAGGGGTGGCCTGTCCTTCCTGCCCCCTCCCGGCCCCACAGTCGGCACAGGAGCAGCAGGAGTCAGGAAGGACACCCGGAATCAGCCATCGCGGTTCTCAGAGCACTACAGTCCCTTTTTATTTCTTTAAATCTGTCCTAATTGGAGTTGCACGAGACGAGGAGGAACTTGGACATGTGGAACAGCAGTGGAGATAGCGTCTCCCTCCGCTGGCTGGACATGGTGCTGAGCAGCTGAACTACAGTCCCACTGCATGCCACCAAGCTCTGGCTGTGACAAAGTCTGTCTTCCAGGGGTTACAGATGCCATGCTTACCTGGATGCCAGGTGGGGTCTGGCTGAACTCAGGCTCCTGTGCTCCTGGGGCTCCTCAGTGCACCCAGGAGCAGGCTGGCCAGCATCTGCCCTGCTCATCAGCCTTGGCTTACAAGACACAAGTTCCAAGACAAAGTCATTAACAACTTCAACATCGGATACTTCAATCACTCAGAATATTAATTTTGGAAAGATGGACTGGACGTGCTTTCTGGTGATATCTGATGCATGGTAATATTTTTTCAAGAAAGACTAAATCTTGATTGTGCTGTGTAGTTTTCTTAGAGTATGGTGACGTTTTGAAAGTGCCATGTGGGGCCAGGCCTCTGGCACCTTTTGCAGAGGAAGGCGTTCTTTCCCACGGCACCGTATTGGATTCAGGATGGACGGTGGAGTGGAAGCTCCCAGACAGAGAAGGGGGTTGGGCAGGGAGGGGGGCTGGTGGCATGGTCAAGTGCAGCCACATTGGCTGGAGGGTCTCACGTGGGGGTGGGGGGCAGAGATAATGGACCTAAGAGGAATGCTGGAGCCAGCATAGAAGGGTGTTTCTTCTAGAAGAAGCTGGTGGCCTCTGCCCATGCAATGGGTAGCTGCTGAAGATGTGGGAGACCTTGGTTCAGAAAAGGGACTATGCCACAGGGGGGCTGGGCTGGCCATGCGGCCGTGCAGGTGGCGGAGCTGGGGTCTGGGCCGGGTGGGCTGCAGGGCTGGCAGGTGGGTTTCATTGGAGGAGAATTAAGAGGGACAACCAAGAGGGCCTGGCACCTCTGAGCAGGGGTCGGAGGTGATGGAAGCTGAGGCCAGCCCTGGAGTCCTGTCCCTAACTTCTCCCCCAGCTGGCCCAGAGGTGCCCCAGGGTTGACAGTCCTCTGAAATCCCTTGAATTTGCCACTGCAAGCCCCCCTCCCGTTCTCTCTTGCTCGGGGCAGGGCACTTAAGTAAGGAAAGAAAACTCTGCCCAGGGCATAGTGATGTTCAGAAAACCCAAGGCACATAAAAAATATAGTGTTTCACGGCTTCGTTTATTTTCGGGGAAGGGACCGTGCCTGCCTGCAGGTTCTGGACAATGCCCAAGCCCACAGCCTCTGTAAACGTTGCTGGATGGTCAATAATACTAGCGCTAGTGGCCTCCTTAGGGCCTCGGCTCCGCATGCCTTGACTTCAGGAGCCCCCTGGAGTAGGAGGGAGGCCCGTGAGCGCCAGGAGACGGCCCACCACTGTGCCTCCAAGGACACTGCTGCCACAGGAAGCTGGGAGGGGGTCTGGGCCAACAAAAACACAATGTTTTGTTATCCTTTTTTTTTTAATTTTAATTTTTTTTTTTTTTGGTACTGGGGATTGAACTCAGGGGCACTAGACCACCGACTCACATCCCCAGCCCTGTTTTGTGTTTTATGTAGAGACAGGGTCTCACTGAGTTGCTTAGCGCCTCGCTGTTGCTGATGCTGGCTTTGAACTCGTGATCCTCCTGTCTCAGCCTCCTGAAGTGTTGGGATTACAGGTGTGAGCCACTGCGCCTGGCTCGTTCTTTATTTTTGAGGTCACAGCGTTGCCCATACCTGATCCTCTCATGTTATGGGACCTTCACACTCCTGGGTGACATGCTGGGCCAGCCCAGAGACAAGGAAGTAGAGGCTCCGGAGGCTAGGGGACTTGTGGAGGGCCACACAATTAGAAAACACCAGAACTTGGCTTCTTGGGCCATGTTTCCATTAGACCAGGACCTCATTCTTCCACACAAGTGCTCCTGCCAAAGAGCAAGGCAGTCTGGGGTTCTGGAGGGAAGTGGAAGGCATCCTCCAAGGAGGAAATGTAATTTAAGTTTTATCTCAATTCGTGTTCCTTGCATGTTGCTGCGTATCACAACCAAGTGTGCGTTTAACATGGAAACGATGCTTCGAAAGGCTCGTCCAACTCTAACAGATGTTCCAAGAACACCTGTCATCCAGGTCCTTCATCTAGGTCCTCGTCCCTGGGGAGGCCTTTGGAGTGCTTAGCTTCACATTGAGGTGGACTACACCGCGCCGTGTCCACCACTCTGGCCTGGACACAGCATGGGGTGGTAGATGTTATCGCCATGGTGCTGGGAACCCCAGCAGCATGCAGCTGGAGGCCGGCTGACCTGGCCTGGATTTGGCCCTGGGTCTGCTGCCCTGACTCACGGGGTGACTCAGCTTTGCTCTAGGTGTCTCCCGTCCCCTCCAGGGACCAGGGCCCCAGCCATGCCTGCTCTCCAAACACAGCCCAGCCACTGGCCATGTCACACCTGCTCACACCCCCTGGTCAGAGCAAGCACACAGCGGAACCCAAAGCCAGAGTGTAGGAAATCGATGGATTGATTCAGCGGGAAGAACTGAAAGATCACATGGTAGGCAGTGTGGCTACCGGGAAGGGCAGGGAACTGAAACCCGGAGCATGAGTCAGTCAACCAGGTTACCTGATGTCACTCCCAGGACCTGAGCAGGGGATCTGGATTTCGGCAGCAGCTCAGCCACTTCTGAGCCACATGAGCTCTGACAAAACCCTGTTCTCTCTGAGCCTCGCTTTTCCCATCTGTATGATATGAGCATAATTCCTTCTTGTGGGAATGTTACCAGAATAGAGTAAACAACTGTATGAAGGGGCTCTTCATCAGAAAGCTTTGTGAAGGTGTTACTGTTAATCCGTTTCTTGAGCTGTTTTACTTTAGTTGCAAATAAATTTGTTGTTGTTTTTGGTACTGAGGATTGGACTCAGGGATGCTTTACCACTGGGCTATATCCACAGACCTTTTTTTTTTTTTTTTTTAAGAAAATTAAAAATTTTGAGACAGAGTCTCACTAAGTTGTGAAGGCTGGCCTCAGACTTGAGATCCTCCTGCCTTAGGCATGCACTACAACACTCAGCACAAATAACATTTGACTTTAAGAAACAACAAAACCTAGGCTGTTGAATACTTTAGAACAGGGATGTTGTTATCAAAAATACTGAAAGCAACAACCACAGCATCAATAATTAAGTTACTTAATTTTAAATAATTGAGCAAGAAAAAAATCATGCAAGAAAATTTCTCAAACTAAAGAATTCAGATCTTTATTAGAAAGAGTTCTTTGAACGCTTAGCCAAAATGAATTTGCAATTGTTTTGAAAAAGACACACATTGAAGTTCATCATTTAGAAATTTTAGAGCACTAAAGATAAAGAAAAAATCTAAAAGCTTACAGAGATTTTTAAAAGATATGTCAATAAAAATGAGGAACATGGAAACCAATGAAGAAATTCCTTCAAAATCAGTAGTGGAGGAAAATATTTTTAATTTTTAATTTGATACTAAGCCAAACAATAAACCAAGTGTAAAAGTAGAATAAAGATAGTCCCAAATGGAAAAAAAAATCAAATCACAAGACAGAACACTTTCAACTACCACGGCGTAGTACTTACTTGAATGGTTGTTTGATGAATGAATGAATGACCCAATACAATGATTGTTTTAAAAACATTTCTCTAGCTCTAAAATTAGTTTCCAAATGGGAACTTCAGAAAAATACTTCATTGGGGAAGCATCCGGGGAAGCCAGACTTTTGCCTGCTTGAGAAGTGACTGCTCATTTCTGCAGATGCGTTGTAAGCGTGTGTAAATGTTTTCTACAACGTTTCCCAGCACACTCGTGTTTTCTCTTTAGCCTAATAAAACAGTTCTTATGCCCCGAGTTCCTACCTTCATTCTCCATGGCACAGTCAAATCCCCAAACTTGATAATCTTAGAGAAGAACATTTACATGTTACTGATGACCACCGAGGTATGCTGGACATTTCTGGGTGTCAGTGGCTCAGATCTCACAGCTCTGAGTGTCCACGGCTGACAGATGGGGCTCTGGGCTCAGAGAGCATGTGGGATTTGAACACAGGAACCAGCTTAGGCAGGTTCCAGCATCTTTCCTGGGCAATGCTGGCATTCAACACTTGTTACTTGATTGCTGTGTGAGTGAACAGACTCCTGTTAAGATGGTAGCAATTCTCCATGAAGCACAATGTGGGTAAACCAGATGGGGTGGCTCTCGGTACCCTGGCTCTTGGGGCACTGCCTGGCTCCCAGTCACTATCGGTGAATGTGCTTTCTCAGCATGGCGATGCTCTTTGGAACAGAATTCTCTTTCCATCCAGCTCAGGAATTTAAATTAGGCAAGCACATCCAGAAATTTCTAGAATTCTTCTGAGTTTGAAAACACTGATGTAATCCAACCCACCAGATTTTCCACATGAGAAAACCAAGCTCCAAACACGTGAGGGACTTTTCTGGGTCATCTAGCTAGTTAGTGACAGCATGTGAATTTGTCAGGAAGCTCTCTGTACCTGTCTCGCACACACTCGCACATGCACGCACACACTCGCACACGCACACACTCGCACAGAGATTCTACCAAGCAGGAGCAAGGGGCTGTGTGGTGAGGTGGCTCCTGACAGCTTCCTGCAGTGAGTGACCAGCCCGCAGCAAAGGTCCCTTGTCACCTCTGCTGTGGAGGATGCTGAAGCCCGGCCCCAGGCAGAAGGCCTCTGCCAACACTTAACGCGTTGAACCGGCAGCTGCAAACCTGCCATCTGTGCAGCCCCCGTGGGACCCACTCCCTCCCAGAGGAACCTCGGTAAGGGCACCAGGGGTGGAGAAGAGCACGGGCTACAGAGCAGGGACAAGCTGGGTGGCGAGCTGTCAACACAGGAAACGGATTTGCCATGGTGGTTTGAGGCTGGCAGAGTGCTCTCCAGGGAGCCAGCCCAGGCGTCTGCTCTGGCCAGCTGTGGCTGCTGTGGCTGGGCTGGGCTGGCCCCGAGGTCTCCCAACTGGTCCCGACAGTGGCTGCTTTTCACCCTGGAATGGGATCTTGAGTCCGACCAAAGGAAGTCTGGGCTAACTCCGCTCTGGCCAGGCAGATGGATGGAGGTATTTTTGTACCCGAACCTTTCTACGTTTTCCCTAAGACTGACGTCACCTGCTCATGGAGCACCCGTGGTATTCAATGGCATTGCTGAGGGCCATGGCCTCATTGTCTCTGAAGTGACAGTACTGAAAGTCAGAATAGCTGACGGCTGTGCACATTCACGGAGCACACTGAAGCACTTGGCATAAACTAACCTGTTAATTAGAGTTTAGGTCTTATTCTCAGGCCTGTGGTACTTGTTACACAGCCCTAACTGACCAATACAGCAAGTTGGAGTCTCTTGCTTATGGCTGCAGGCCTCCTGGTGACAGAGCCAGGACTTGAGCCCAGGTCAGCTCACTCTAGGTCCAAGTGCTGATTTCCTCACTCTGCAACTTCTTAAGCATTTTCCATTTCCCTTTCGGGATAAGAACTGTCCTACTTAGTCAGCTCCTACTTGCTGGCACTCAACTAAACAGCCAGCTGGGTCAGGAAGACGTTGGTGCTATGGGAGAGAAGGGCTGAAAGGAAGGGGTCCATTCAGTGACCATAATATTTACTTAACAGTTTCATGCTGGGGAGATTTTTTTTTTTTTTTTGTAGAAACCATAAAATCCCATGGACATGTGAGTCATATTTTAGGACCTAGAGGACAAGTAGGTCTGCATGAATCCCTTTGTACATGCCAAGTTCCAATGGATATGCCATTGGGGGAGTGGTACCTCCTGGCCTGGGCCCCGATCCCAGACCAAAATGGCTAAGAGTGCGGACAGTGAGATCCATTGCCCGGCTCCAGTCCCACCTTTACTGGGCAAGGTCTTCAGTCTTGGTATACCTTAATGTCCTGTGGCTTGAAGGGACAAAAATCTTCGTTGCCCATATGTGTGTTTCCTGTTTTACCCTCTGGGAGAACACACAAGGTGGGTGGTTCCTATGCTTTGCTTACAACATTTTCTGGCAGGTACTGAGCAATCCATTGGAGTGGGTTGTTTTTATTATGTTCTTATTTGTGTCATGATCAGATCTCCTTGAATGTCTCGACAGGTGAAAAAGGGTTAGAAGAATATTAAAAGAGCCAGGCATGGTGGTGCATACCTGTAATCCCAGTGTCTAGGGAGGCTGAGACAGGAGGATCGCGAGTTCAAACCTAGCCTCAGCACTTAAGTGAGGCCCTAAGCAACTTAGAAAGACCCTGTCTCAAAATAAAAAATAAAAAGGGATGGAGAAGGGGCTCAGTGGCTAAGCATCCCAGGGTTCAATTGCTAGTACCAAAAACAGACAAAAAAAGGAGAATAATATTAAAATAAGATATCTATGATTCCATCACAGAAACACACCTAATTTGCTGGCTTCTGTTTTGTTGTGTTATTGTTATACAGAGATGCAGCTGTCCTGCCTGGTCAGGCCCCTGTCCCTGTCACTCCCATGTGCCCCTTGCCACAGCTCCGTGTGCCCTGTCCTCCTTGTTCTCCACCTGTGGAACTTGCCTCTCCACGTCACAGCAATTCCGTGAGCTGGGTAGGTCTGGGTGGCAGAGCCAGGGAAGGCAGGGCCCTTGCTTGGGCACAGGCAAAGCCCGGACGCTGACCTGATGTCTGAGCCCCGAGCCCTTCTCTGGGCTGCTCTCCTGAGTGTCAGATTCTCAAAGCTTCTTCTCCAACCTCTGTGGTTCCTTCCAGGTGCTGAGAACATTATGATTCTTCAAAAACCCGAGGTCTGGGTTGAATTGCTGAGCAAAACAAAGCAACAAAGCAGCAGTTCGGATCCGTGCCCCCCGAGGCTGGAACGCTGGGGTCGCCCTGCAGGCTTTTAACGACTTGGCTGGGCTGCAGTGGCTTGGTGGGTTCCAACGTGGGACTGACACCGGGTTCTGCTCTTCCCCCTGCTCAGGCCAGGTGAGTCTGGGGAGTCTGCACTCCCCCATCCCGGGAAGGCGGCCGTTGGCACTTGGTCTCCCTCCTCCTGGGGGAGAGGGTGCAGGCGCCCACGTTTCTTCTTCCCCGAGGGTTTTCCCTCCACGACTGCCTGCGGTTAGTTCCTGGGATCAAAGGCTTCATTTTCCAGGAGCAGCTTGAGGATCTGACCACCTGCCAGAGCTGGGAGGATGGAGAAGTGGTACCCCTCAAGGGCACCTGCGGGGAGAGGGAGGGAGGACATGCACTAATTCTCCAGAGCTCCCAGGATTCCAGCGTGCGCCTCGCAGGGACAGCAGGAGGACCCAAACACACAATGGACAGCCACTGTGGATGCCATGCGCTCTCATCAGCAGTGACGACTGCTAGTCAGAGGAGAGGAGGGCAAGGCTGTGACAGGCGAAGCCATGGTGGGAGCTCAGATTAAACAAGTGAAGTTTAGTAATGACGGCAGGAAGGACAGCCACCAGGCAGACCCACTCATCTCAGTTCAGCTGAGAAATGGAGAGTCCTGTGTGTCAGGAGGCACTTTGGCCCTGGACAAGCTGGCATGGCCAGTCGCCCTGTGATGATGAGTATCCTAGACAACTGGCGTCAAGTCCTTGACCACCCAGCTCTGCGACCTCTTCCGACAGTGGCTGGAAGGCACCACCCTGAAGCACCTGGGAAGGCAGTTCCCAGGCCTTGGCAAATGGTGCCTCTGGGAGATGGAGACAGTCTAGATGCCCTTGGGCCCCGCGCCCCAGAACCAGCCTCCCCAAGGCCCAGGCTCACCTGTCATCCCATCACTACCACCAGGAACCTGTCACTCCATTCCAGTGTCTAGCAGCCCAGGGACAGAAACAGCAGGCATGCTTAGTGCCATTTTCAGATTAGCAGATTGAGAAATTAAGCCACTTGCCCAAGGTCACGTACTCAGGACTAAAGGCCAGGCCTGGCCACACCCACGTCTGTGATCTTTCAAGTTACCTACCATTTCTCTGAGTTATACCTCTCACAGGCAAAACCAAGGTGTCTGGCATCCCCAGGGTAAATTACCTCCACTCAACAGCATCTGTGAAGCAGCTGATGAGTCAGAGCACCCCACACCTGTGCTGAGCCATGGGGACATGGACACGTTTCCTAGGGCCTTCGGATTCTCCTGAACAGTCACATGCTTCACGACCCTGCTGAGCTGTGTGCTGTTGGGTGCAGAGGGACAATGGCTTTTGGAGTGAGCTAGTGTGTAAACCAGCTGCATCTCTTCCCGACTATGTGTCTTGGCTTCCTCATCTGTAAAATGAGATGACTGTCACCTTGCAAGGAGACGGTGAGAATTCAGTGGGGTGACCCTTATAAACATAGCACCCACACAAAACAGGAGAGCTTCCATTCCTCGAGCACTACCCTTGTGCCAGATGTGATGAACCAAAGAACTGAATCCTGAGCCCTCTGCAGGACAGGGTAGCTGGTCAGTGGGTCAGATGCCCATCGGCTGAGATGGGCTAGAACTCAGTCAGGCAGGAGCAGGGCTGGAGACAGTGGTCAGATAAGGTTTTTAGTTTAACTGCACTCTGTGCAATATTTGGCATGCACTTAGACTGATGGTTGTCATTTATCTGAAATTCAAATTTAACTGGGCACCCTATATTTTTATTTGCTAAATCTAACAACTGTGGGTCTGGCAATGATTTTCATTAAAACCAAAGGTTTAAGGCTCCTGTGTGCTCTTCCTTGGTCCCCAGGGGGCTGGAGAGTCAGCAGGAGGTTGGACAGGGGTAAGTTTTCCATTTGCTAAGCAGGGCTACCTGGGAGGGAAGGCATCTTGCAGGCTATCTTCCCATCTCCTCAGAGGTTGGTTCTTTTTTTGAATATCCCAAAGAAATCATCAGCAAATCATTCATTTTGCTTAAATTTGTTTCTCCAGCCAGATGTAGTAACACATGCCTGCAATCCCAAGTGACTCTGGAGGCTGAGGCAGGAGGATCAAAGGTTAAGTTCAGCCTCAGCAACTTAGTGAGACCCCGTCTCAGTATAAAAAATAAAACTTGCTGAAGGTGTAGCTCAGTGGTAAAGCATCCCTGGGTTAAATCCCTATCCTTTCCAAAAAATCTGTTTTTCAAGTTTTCTGCACAGGCCTGGGTATGTTCATGGGCTATATTTGGTGAAGCACATCATTTATCAGAATCCCTGCTTCTCTTGCTTTCAGATGCCAATCAAATAATTTACCTACCCCTCTACCCCCATTTTCTTGCTAGTCTTTGCTAATGTACCACCTTTTTTTTTTTTTGTATGAATATAGAAAGGAAATGTTCTCCCTCATTATCTTAAGAGGAATATTTTAGGGCAGTGATTCTCAAGGTGTGGTCCCAGGACCACCAGCACCAGCACCTGCCCACAACCTGTTTGGAAAAGTAAATGATGGGAAACGGGGGTGGCCGGCCCTGTGCGCTTCTACAAGTATCCCAGGGCATGTGGCTTGCTCGGTTTGGGAATCTCTGATTTAGGGAAACCACCTTGGACTAGGAAGCCGGGCTGGGTCCTGGCTCCAGCGTCTCCAGCGGGTGGAGCAGGGCTTCTGTTCTGTTTCCCTCTGCCAGGGACGATGGTGGAATCCATGCCCCAGAGTCCCCTCTGTCTGGTGTTCTACCTACCAATAAAGGCAGCCTGCAGGGGGTCCCTGGGCATATGCCACTGATGGGAACAGTCCTCTAGGGAGAGCACCCTGATGCTTCTGGTCATGGCCTGACAGGGCCTATTCCCTGCCACCCAGCCTGTGGGTCCCCAGCCAAGAACAAAACGACACGTGCTGCCAGCGGGCCTTGTAAGGGAGGTGGCTTGGCGCCAGCCCCCGCTAATTGCTAATTTGCACTGAAACAACAAACAAAGCCCCTCAAGTGAATGCCCTGATTATTTGGCTGATTCTCCCCCAGACTCTGTTAGCCGCCACCCAGGGGGCCGTTCCCCAAGTCTAGAGCCGTTGGCCCCAGGATTCCAGGAGGCTGCTTGGCCAGGGGCTCACCCAGCCCAGGGAAAGCGGCTTCTCTCTGCAACTAATTGGCTGGGGGAGGAGCTGGCTGTTATTCTCTTCTTTTTCTTTGCAATATTTATGCCTCACCACAAAGACAGGAATGTAATGATTTTTCTCTCTGGTGAGCACAGAGGTTCCCAGAGAAAAGACGCCTGGCAAGAGCAAGAGCCTCAGCTCCCTCAGTGTGACCCTGACCTTCCCGGCTCCTGGCCTCGCCCAGACCCGCCTGCCTCTGTGAGGGGGTTTCCATTGGTGCCCCTGCAGGTGAGACCCAGGTAGAGAAATCCACAGGCCTTGAGCATTGATCTGTTCTGTAGCATTTTCAGAGAAGTAGCGGTATAGACTAAAGTCACATGTTGTACCGAGAGTCTGGCCACCCCTTCCTGTCCCTACCCTGTCCCTTGCAGCTTCCCCAGGTCTGCAGAGTCCTGGTGCCACCTCTCACGGGTGCCCTGCATCACCAGCCTGACCCTGAGCACCATCAGCCACTCTCCCAGCAAGGGCGACTGCTCTTCTGAGAGGAACTCAGTTCCAATAGAATGGACCTTCCCCACGGCGTACGTGTCAGTGAAAGTGGACCAAGTGCCCGTCCTCTGCAGGCTACAGCAGGAACCACAGGGCCTGCCGGACAGCCAGTGTGCCTGGACGGGGCCGAGCCCTCGAATATGTGCTTTCTGTTTGCACACGGCTACTATGAACGCTGCAGGCGACCCTCGCTGGGTGTGGGGGACATGATAGGCAGCACGTCACGCACACAGCTCGAGGGTCGACGAGGGTATCGTGAACACATCTTGATTGTGAGAGTGAACAGATCATCCTCCCCAGGCTTCCATACGCCCCCTTTCAACAATTTTTAAAAATTTTACTTTTCATTGACATAAGCTGTACATATTAGCAGGAGGTCAGGTGTGGTATTTCGATGCACAGGTCCATCATGTAATGATCAACGGGCAAAGCTATCTTCTCAAACATGCATTCTTTCTTTGTTGTGAAAATATTCAAAATCCTTTCTTCTAGCTTCATATGTACACCTACATGCGGTGCATTACCATCGGCTATGGTCACCCTGCTGTGCCACAGGGCGCTGGGACTGAGCCCTCCCATTGGCTGCAACACTGTGCTGCCCATCAGCCTCCCTGCCTCCTCTCTCCTCCTCTGCCCTTCTCAGCCTCTGATAACCACTGCTGTCCTCTCAGCTTCCGGGATCAACTTCATGAGATTCCATGTTTTAAACTCCTCCCTTGGAACCCCCTCCCCGGTTTCCTCCCCATTCCCTTCTGTTCCCAGGTAGTCCCCCATCTACTTCCTGTCGTTACAGATTATGTTGCATCCTCATAAATTTTCTATAAACGGAATCGTATGGTGTGCATTCATCTAGGCCTGGCTTCTTTCCCTCAGTGTAATTATTTTGATTTCCATCTGCATTTCTGAATGTATTCTATTACGTGGATATATCATGGTTCATTTCTCCACTTCCCTGTTGATGGACATTTGGATTGTTACGTTGTTTTTTAAAATTTACTATTAAAAATAAAGCTACTTTGGATATTTGCATATAAGTATGTGCACAGATCCATATTTCTACCTATCATGGGTAGCTAATGAGGAGTACAAGGGTGGTATCCTATGGCAGGTGTGTGCTGAGCTCTGTAAAACTGCCACACTGTTTCCCGCAGCTCTTGCTTCATCTCACACCCCCACCATGAGTGCGTGAGAGTTTTGGTTGCTCCAAACCTTGGCCAAAGTGTGGTGATACCAGTCTTTTTAATTTTAGACACACTGATAAATTTTCCTCGCACCCTTTGTTGAAAAGGCTGTCTTGGCTTCATGGCATGGTCTTTGTGCCTTTGCTGAAAGTCAGCTGACCATTGGTGTCTAGCTGCGTGTCTCGACTTCCAGACACTGTCCTCTGGTCCCTTGGTTTATTTGTAATGCGTTTGCACCTGCGTGTGCTACTCATTTGATTAGTTTTCATGTATAATAAGTCCTGAAGTCAAGTAGTGTATATTCTTTAACTTTATTTTTTCCAAATTTGTTTTGACATTTTAGGTCTTTCGCTTGTATATACACACGAATTTTAGAGTCACATGGTCAATTTCTACAAAAGAGTCTTCTGGGAGCACATTAGGGAGTGTTGACTCTATAAACTAGTTTGGGGAGAGCTGATGTCTGAATAGTGTGGTCTTCTGATCTGCAAAAACCATCTATGAACTCACAAATGCAGTTCGTCTCTTAATTTATTTAGCTTTTCCTTAATTTATCTCAGCAATGCTTATTGTTTACAACATAACTTGTGCATTTTTGACAGACATATTCACCAAGATGATTTATATATTCGATGCATTATAAATGGTTCTTTTTATTTCAATTTCTCATTGTTCATCATTAGCATTTAGACACATAACTGGATTTTGTATATTGATTTTCTACTTTGTAATCGCCATAAACCCATTTATTTGTTCTAGTAAATTGCTTTGATAGGTTCCATCAGATTTTTGTACATCAAGGATCATGTAATCTGTGAAAAAGAGTCTTATACTTCCCTTCCCCATCTGGGTGTATTTTATTTCTTTTTCTTGTCTTATTGCACCAGCTATAACCTCAAGTAAAATGTTGAATACAGGAGGGGAAATCACTCATTCTTTTCTTGATCTTGATCTTAGAAAAAAAGCATTGAATTTTTCACCACTAATTATAATGTTAACTGTAGATTTAAAAAATTATCTTTATTAGGTTAAGTTCTCACCTTGTGAGTTTGCTGAGATTTTCAAAAACCAGAAATAGATGTTAGATTTTGTAAAACATGTTTTTCTGAATTTATGATGATAACGTTTTTTCTTATTTGTTCTGCTAATAATTTGAATTACATGGATTAATTTTTTATGTTAAACCAGCTTGAATTCCTAAGATAAACTCCATTTGGTAATGATTTATTACCTTTTTAATATATTGTTGGTTCTAAAATTTTAATACGATTTCTTTTGCATCTATAAATTTATGAGGAGTTATTTGTCATGCTTTCCTTTTCTTTGGTTACATTTGTTTTTAGAGTAATAATGACTACAAAGGGTGAGACGTGGAATATTCTCTCTTGTTCAGTTTTCTGGAAAATTATGGATAGAATTGACATTATATATTTCTTACATGTTTGGTAGAATTCACCAGTGAGGCCTCCTGGGCGTAAAGTTTACTTTGTGGAAAGTCTTAATTACAAATTATATTTGTTTAATAGATATAGGAGTATGTAAGTTATCTACTTCTTGGTCATTTGTACTTTTTAAGGATTTTTAAAAATTTCTTCAAAATTGTTGAATTCATTGGTATAAATTTGCTTATAATCTCTTATTTTCTTTTTACTAACTGTAGAATCTTTAGTGACATTAACTCCCTCATTTTTCATGTTGGTATTTTATGTATTTATCTTTTTCATCCTCATCAGTCTAGTGAGGAGTTGATCAATAATATTGAACTTCTCAAAGAACTAGTTTTTTGATCTACTATTTTTCTCATAAGTTTTTGCTTCCTCGATTCCATCCTCACTTATTTCCTTTCTTCTATTTAATTTGATTTTGTTTCCTATTTTTCTAGTTTTTTAGAAGCATATCAGTTATTCAATTAAGTTCTTGGTATAAAATTTAGAAAACCAAAATATGGAATGCTTCATGAATTTGCCTGTCATCCTTGGGTGGGGCCATGCTAATCTTCTCTGTGTTGTTCCAATTTTGGTATATGTGCTGCAAAGCTAGCACTGTTTTTCTAGTTTTTTTTAAAGATAGAAGGTGAATTCATTGATTTCAGACTCTACTTCTTTTAAAATATAGACACTGTTTGTGCTATACATATCCCCCAAGGGCTGCTTTAGCTGCATTCTAGAACTTTCAATATAGTGTGGTTTTATTTTCATTTAGTTCAAAACATTTTAAATATCTCTTTTGATTTATTCTCTTATTTTTTGTAGTTGTTAATGGATCTTTATTTTATTCATTTATTATTTTTATACGTGGTGCTGAGGATAGAACCCAGGGCCTCACGCATGCTAGGCAAGCACTCTACCACTGAGCTATAGCCCCAGCCCACCAATGAATTTCTTTATCAATATGTTATTTAGTTGCCAAATATTTGCGGGCTTTCCAGATATCTTTCTTAATTGATTTTTTAATATAATTCTATTATAATCAGAGAACATTCTTTGTGTAATTTGAAAGAATTTGAACTTCTGGATACTGATTTATGGCCAACGTATGCACCGTGTTGATGAATTTTTTTTTCAGTGCTGGGATTGAATCCAGGGCCTTGTGTATGCTAGGCAAGCACTCTACCACTGAGATGCTACATCCCCAGCTCTTGCTGAATGTTTTATGTGTGCTTGAAAATAATGTGTTCTGCTGTTGTTGAGTGTTTTCTAAATACCAACTGGCTTCAGTTGGTTGATAGTATGGTAAATAATTGCTCTCCTTACCAATTTTCTGTTTATTGTTTCTGCCAGTTATTGAGATGGAGTATTGAAATCTGACTATAACTGGATTTGCCTAAGTGTAATTTTACTTGTCATCTTTTGCTTAATGTTTTGAAACTCTGATGTTATAGGTGTATAAATGGTTGGAATGTTTATATCTGCTTTATTAATTGACTCATTTATCATTGTGTGTAGCCCTCTTAGTCTCTGGTAATATTCTTTGCTGAAATCTACTCTGTCAGATGCTCATATAGCTATATCAGCTTCCTTTGTATAGGGTTTATTTCTCTTTTGTCCAGGGGACTTTTCCTTTTCAAACATTTATTTTGGGGAGGTCTGATGTTGATGTTGATGGTTCCTTTCAGCTTCTCTATGTTTGAAAAGATTTCTATTTTACCTTTTTTTCTTGCAAGTATTTTTGTAAAGCATAAATTCTAGGTTGACAGAGCTTTGTTTTCAGAACTTGGGACATTGCTCCCTGTCTTATACCCCACCCCTTTCCTGATTAGCCATCTGCCTGTCATCCTGACCACATCTCCAGTATCTGTGATGTATGTTCTTTCTTCTGGTTGCTTTTAGTGTTTTGTCTGTACCTTGGATTTAAGTCAATCAGTTTACAATATTCCTCAGTGTTGTTTTCTTCTAGTTTCTTCTGTTTGAATTGTGTTAAGGAAGTTTTACCAACTTTGGAAAAATTTGGCTACTTCTTTAATACTTTTTCTTCCTGTTCTTTCACCTCTGTTTTCATGATTCTAGTCACATGTGTGTTAACTTTTGGGGGGTCTTTTTCTATCCTTGTGTCACTGTGGGTAGTGTCTGTTGTTATATCATAAATTTCACTAATCATTTCTTTTGCAATATCAAATCTCTCATTCATACCGTCCAGTGTATTTTTTTTTATCTCAGACACTGTGGTTTTCATCTCTAAAAGTTGGATTATTTAGTATCTTTTGTGTTGCTTTTTAATATGCAATAGATCATTCATCTAGATCTTTGAGCAGGTGGAATATGGTTATAACCATAGTCTTGACATCCCTGTCTACTAATTCTAACATCAATGTAATTTCTGGGTCTGTTTCTGTTGATTGATCTTTCTCATTCATGTGTTCTATTTTCATGTTACTTTGCATGCCCAGTGATTTTTCCTTTGGTTTTAGGCATTGTGCATTTGACCTTGCTGGATGCTGGATATTTTGGTATGCCCAAAAGTCATCTTGAGTTTTCCTTTGGGATATGAGTAAGTTACTTGAAAACAGTTAAATTCTTTTGGGTACTTTTTTTTTTTTTTAAACCAAAGATTGAACTCAGGAGCACTCAACACTCAGTCACTCCCCAGCCATTTTTGTAGTTTATTTAGAGACAGAGTCTCACTGAGTTGCTTAGGGCCTTGCTAAGTTGCTGAGGCTGGCTTTGAACTCGTGATCCTGTTGCCTCAGCCTCCCAAGCCCCTGGGATTATAGGCATGTGCCACTGCACCTGGCCTTTTGGGTACTTTTAAAAGTTTTTTTAGGTGGGAGCAGAACATCAGTTAGTTTAGGGAAGATTTTTCCCCCCACCACTGAGCATTTACCCCATTTGCACAAATAAGCTTTCCACTGTAGCCAATAGAAAGAAGAGCTGTTCCTGGACGTGCATGAGCCCTGGGGCTTTTATCCTCTTCCGGTTTCTGAGTTTCCTTCCCCAGCCTATTATTACATTCCTCACATTCTCTTACTTCTCCCTGTCCCTTCGGGAGCCTGGCTGTTTCGGCCTCCCTGGGTGCTGGTTTCATTGGTCCAGCTCAGGGACATCACTGGGTTCCACCTGGGCTTCTACTTCCCCTGCCACTTCCAAGGAAGTCTCTGGAGGCTGAGTTTGGTCAATTGAAAAATGATGCCCTTAAGAGTCACCTGTCCCATTTCTAAGAGACTAGGAATATGTTATCCTACTTGGCAAAGGAGAATTCAGGCTGCATATGGAAGCAAGGCTACTAATTGGTTGACCATAGAAAAAGAGATTATCCTGGACCATCTGAGTGGACCCCTGAAATCACAAGGATCGTTGAAGGTTAAAGAGGGGGGCAGCAGTGGTAGAATCAAGAGGTAGCAGCAAGAGAAGGACGTGGCCCCAATCCAAGGACCACCCACCCAGAAGTGTAGGCAGTCTGCCAAAGCTGGGGAAGGCAAGGGAAGAGTCTGGTATCTGGAGGGAGACACCCGCCAACACCTCGGTTCTAGTCCAGTGAAATCATGGTGGACATTTAGCTTCCTAAATTGTCAGAGAATAAATTTGTGTTGTTTATGCTGCTAATATTGTGGCAATTCATCCCAGCAGCAGCTGGAGGCAATGATACAGATTTGGCACCCCGAGGGCAGTGCTGTTCTCACAAATACAGAAATGTGTAGAAGTGGCTTTGGACAGAGGCACAGTCTAGACACATTTTGAGATTTTTAGGAAAGGTCTGAGCTGCCCTGAACCGCCTGGCAGTAGGAGCACAGAAGAGAACAAGTGTGCGGCGGGTCCGCAGGTTCACGCAGGGCCACGGCAGAGGGACCTGTGTTGTCTTGGGAACACCTCCCTCGTCACTATCAGCTGTTAGATGAGACGTGGATCTAGAAGGTGCTGCTGGTGAAGGCTCAGAGGAGACAAGGAGCACGCTGTTGGGAACCCGAGCAAAAGGGGTCCTGTGACAGTGGCCGTAGAGTCCGTGGGATCGTGACCCACTTGAACGGAAAAGCAGATCTTGTCAGCCCTGAACATGGAAATTTAGCAGAGGAGGTTTCTAAATGAAGACTTGAAGGTTTCCAAAATACACCCTGCTCTCCCTTCCCAAGCAACCCCGCACCACGCCACCACGGCCGCCTCTGTTTCCCTCCGCTGACACCAGACCGGCTCGTCCTCACGCTTCGTCAGTGGCGTCCGCAACACATTCCCTCCGAGGCGTCTTTGTGCACGTCACACTGTGGAGATTCTTTGTGCCCAGTGGGTCTATTGGAAGTTCTTGTTTTTTTTTATTACTGAGTAGTAAATCATTGCATGAATATCACAGATTGTTTACCTGGTTTTCCTTTAATGGACGGTTTCCAGCTTTGGCTATTATGAATAAAGCTGTAAACATTTGCCAGCATACGTTTACGTTTTTACTATTTTATACTAAAGTTATAGCATTCATTGGGAAAGAGCGGGGCCTTGAGAACTGAAAGGCAGGTGATGTGCAGATTCTGATGACATCAGAACCGTGAACCCTAAACTTGGCCACGCCTCCCTTGCTAGTACAAGCAGCGTCCCCAACTCAGGAGGCTGGCCTTCTATGGCCGGAAACTGCGGTGAGGCTTCCTGGAGTAGTGGCAGTCAGGGTCCTGCTGCTCATGGAACAGCCACTCCCCATCCCCTAGCCTTGGCACACGGTTCTGCTGTCCTCTCTGTGGTTCTGAGCACTCTGGGCACCCCCACAAGTGGAATCAAACAGCACTTGCCTTCTTGTGCCTGGCCTCTCTCTCTCAGCACAATGTCCTCAAAGGTCATCCATGTCTAGCACACGTCACAGATTCTTTCTCTTCTGATGCTGAACAATTTTTCCTTGTAGATCTACCACTGATTTTCCAGTGGGCACCAGAGTGGTTTCTATGTTTCAGCATCGGTGATGGTGCCCGCCTATCCCTTTACCACCCTGCTTTGAATTCTTCCAAAAGTGGACTTGGAAGTGGAGTTGCTGGATCCTGTGATCGTTCTATCCCTCACTCTCTGAGGAATGGCACACGGTTCCCCATGACAGCTGCCCCACTTTTCATGCCCGCTAACACTGCACAAGGTCCCATCTTCCACCTCCTCCTCCTCCTTTCAGTTGGGCTGACAGCAGTCATCCCAGTGAGGTGGTGTCTGCACTTCTGGTGGATTTGCATTTCCCAGTGCTTACTGATGGGGAGCATCTTTTCGTGTGCTATTTCTAGATCTTTCTGGAGAAATGTCTATTCAATCCTTGGCCCATCTTTGAGGAATGTTTCCTTACTGCTGTTGAGTTTTAAGAGTCTGTGTTGTAGATGTCAATTCCTCATTACATATGTGACTGGAAATACGTTCTCCCATTCTGCATGCTGCATGCAGGGGCCAGGGCACGCCAGTGTCACGACTGAAGTCATTACTGACTCAGTGTCAGGAAGCTCTGGCCCTCCTTACATTGAGATTGAGGAGCTTGAGTTTGGAAACTTAAGTTTGAAAATCCCTCCAGGAGTCAGACAGATCTCAGTCCTTGCTGGTGGAGAATCCGGCTGGCCTCTGCTGCTGGAGCAGGTGGTTGGACCCTATAGGAGCTCTCCATACCTTCAGCACCTCCCCTCCCCTTTTCTCACCCCATGCTGATTGACTGCGCACCTGACACAGAGTGGTGCCCCATTGGCTGTAACCTCAGGGCCATGATTGGTCCAAGGACCGTATATAAGCTGTTGCACTTCCTGAAATACATGGGTTCTGCGTCTCACTCCGGCAGAGCAGTTATACCAACCTCCGGTGTCTGGGTGAGTGACTCTGCAACCGTCCCATACTCTCATCCTGTAGGACCCCGTATCGCCCTTCCTAAGGACCTCATACCTTTGTCCCCTGGGACCCCAGCTCATCAGCAAACCCACGTGAGGCACAACATAAATGACATTTGGCGCCCATGTGCTCTAGTGGCCTGCTCGACCCCTCAGGAAGTGAATTCATGGTGGTTCCCCGTCCTTCTTGTCTTTCTGGTGAAGGTAACACCAGCCTTTTTGTGATTGTCCCCTGTGTCTGTTTGTCTTTGTGTGATAAAGTCAGGGCAGGGAACATACCTCCACTCTCTGGTTCGTCCGGCAGTCACACATAAGGGTCTGATCAGCCCGGTGACTGGTACCGCCATAACGCCTGTGGCGTATGGTCCTTTGAGACACTGGGACCCCAGCTCATCAGCCAACCCACGCAAGGCATGACATAAACAACAGGACCCTACTTAAGTGCCACTCCCTCCAGCCCTGCCACCTTTCAGGGTGACTGAGAGGGGAAGCCACAGGAGCAGTCGCTTTTAACATGTGAACTCAGCTGTTTGAGAGAAGGGGCTGTGTGTGAGCCACAGAGCCACCGCGCTAAAAAGTCCATCTGACTGCTGACCACCTCTTCCTCTTGTTTGGGAAAGTGGATAAGAAAACTTTATACTCAGTGTGTTGGCACCAGCAGGGATTCCAATCATGCATGTCCCTGCCCGCTGAGACCCAGGCTTACTCTGAAGCCACTGTGGACCTGTACAAGAGACCTGCGCTCTCTCCCTGGAGACATCCATTACATAAGCGATAAACCTTTTCACGCCTTGGGATATGAAGGGGACTTCACAGTCTCGACCTCTGAACTTTGTGGGTGGGGCCTGCCTGCCTCTGGAGATGGCCACACACGCCCTCCTGCCTCCAGGCGACCATTTCTGTATAGGTGTGTTTGCACACATATTCATTTTTCTAACGGGCTGTGCATAGGGCTTCCCTGCAGCAGGCCTATTCCTTGGGACATGGTGACTCCAGGGGTTGTGCTGGGGAGGGGCTGGATCTTTCTGGGGCTCCTGGGAGGTACTGGTGAATTCTTCTCAAGATGTTGAGCTGGATCGCAGGAGATAGTGTCGCAAACAGGAGAATGTGCTCTCCCGACCTGCTGCCATGGGAAGCTGGTGGACCATGGCTCCAGCGATGCTCTGGGAAGTTTGTCACCATGCCCAGCAGGAGCTGAAGTTTCTGACAGCTGGCCTTGAGGAAGCCTCTCCAGACAGTGCAGCCTCCTAGGACCTCAACATGGCCTTCCTTCCCGGCTGATTGGCACCCTGCCTGCAGCTCTCCCAGCCTCCCTGTCCCTCAGGAGTTTCCCTGACGGGCTTTGCAGTGTCCTTGTCATGTATGCTCCTTAGTGGACCTGGACTGGCATGGAGGGGGAGGACAGGGCAGTTCACGGGTCTGTAGGGCTGAGTCCCAGACCCAGCGTGGGCAAGAGGCCTGCCCTCTCCATGCAACTTGCTTTGTGGAAATGGAGAGAAGCCCTCCAGGACACGTGACCACTGTCACCTTCCAAACTGCACAGAAAGCTCAGCTTCAATGGCATTTGTAGAAGTAGAGACGGTGACCCAGGGCCTGGGCCCAGGACAAGCTTTCAGAGCACTTCCTGGCCCTGGGAACATGGAGCTCCGAGTATCAACTCTGGCTAACAGAAACGAGGCCAAGCCCTGTCCTCAGGGCCTCATCTGAGTGACTCAAGGACACAGCCTCAGCCTCTGGCCTGTGGCTCAGAGTCTTAACTGACCAGGGCGGGGCTCTGGCCTTGTTTGGAAGGAAAGTCAGCACAGCTCTGAGGTGGGGCTGGTCCCTGAGATCTGAGGAGCATCGCCAGGCTCACGGAATCTGCAGGCACCCGTGTGGGGTCTGGTTCCAGTTCTGCTGAATCTGACACCCTGGGACTCTTGATGAGTCATTCTCTGAGGCTCAGTTTTTCCCTAATTTATTTTTTATTTATAGCAGCATGATGCGATATTAGGCAACGGTCGAGTCAGGGTGATGGGCGTTTCCATCATCTCTGATGCCCAGCTCTCCCTGTGGAGAGACTTTCAAAACCTCTTCTGACTGTTTCAAAATATACTCGGCATTACTGCTAACTCCAGTCACCCGACTGCATAACAGGACATCAGAAGGCGTCCCTCCTACTTGTAATCCTAGAGCCACTGACACATCTCTCTGTATCCCTCTCTCTGCATCAGCCCCCTCAGTCTCTGGTTCTACCTTTCCATCCTCGACTTCCAGAGGCTTTAGAGGATGCACCGTGCTGAGGTCAGTGGCACGTGCCTGCAGCTCCAAACGTCCACCCTGTGCTGGCTTCTCTCTCTTTTTTTTAGTTGTAGATGGACACAATGTCTTTATTTTATTGGTTTGTATGTGGTGCTGAGGATCGAACCCAGGGCCTCACGCATGACGCATGCGAGGCAAGCGCCCCACCGCTGAGTCACAGTCCCAGCCCCTGGCTTCTCTCAATGTGATGCTGAGGTCGAGCGTTTCCGTGGGTGGCAAGAGATGGCAGGAGCGGCCTGCTTGCTGCCTGCTCTACTGGAGAAGTCCCGGCGACCTCCAACTTGAGGGAGGAAGGCCATGGGTGGACAGGCACACTACTCTTGCTTCTCCTCCTCCCATGTGGTAACAGAGGGGACGGGGGTCATCCGCTGGCACAATGAAGCCAATAGTAGGAAGGCAGCAACAGCTGCTGGGCGATCTCCTGTGCCAGGACCCGCAGCCCCGTGCTTTAATCCTCCCAGCAGCCCCACAGGACAGGCACGCACACTGCCCCCGTGTCATCCACAAGGAAACCGAGGCTTGGAGAGGAAGTCCACAGGCCCAAGTGGACGGCTCACTTGGGTGACTCCCTCCAGGTTTTCTTTCAGGGACTTTAGGCTTCATGTGGGACTGAAGGCCACTGTGAAGGGCCCAGGAGAAGGCCACTGGACACAGCAGAGGAAAATTCTTTCCTTCCTTTTATGTTCTTACTGCAAAATGTTCAGATACACCCAGAAATACCGAGAGCGGCACAACCATCCCCACACCCCACAGCCAGAACCTTCAAATGTCAGCATTTGCCTCTTTGCTCAGATTTTCATTTCTGAAAGAAACGAAACACAGACAGTTGGGTGTCACCTCTCCTGATCTCTCTGTGCTGTCCCAGGGAAACCTGTGGTCTGACCAAGAAGGTGACGCCTGCTGGTCTTTGTGTTGTGTGTGTGTGCAGATATTCATAAGTAAGACAGCACACGGTCTTGTGGGCTTCAGACAGGGCCGACTCCATGCTGGGAATGCTTCTGCACATCTTGTCTTTTCCATCTTGTGTCTTAAGCTCGACCTGCACAACAGGCCTGGCTAGTTTATTGTAACTGCTTCATCTGATTCAGTAGCCTCATTTAGCACCACCCATCTTTCCATTTCTGCACTGATGGGTGCAGGTATTGCTTTCAGTGGTTTGATATTATAAATAATGCTGCAGTGAACACCTTTCCTTGTGTTTTCTTGTGGAAAGCTTCCTTTCGCATACACACCAAGGAGGGTAGCTACTGGAGGATTCCCCTCCAACCTGCTCCTCCCTTTCCTTTCCTTCTTAGCACACAGAACTATTCAAAAGTCTCAGTTTGGAACAAACCCTCATTATTGGTCCACGCATGAGCTGCTTGTTTGTTGATTCCATGTATCTATGTATATCCATCAATCCACCATGCTCTGAATGTGTCCCCTGAAGTCTATGTGTTGAAACTTAATCTCTGATGTGCTGGTCTTTAGAGGACGATTGGTGGTCTGTGATTGTCGAGAGGGTGGGCGTCTCATGAGATTAGAACCTTCACAAAAGGGCACGAGGTGCAGGAGAGTTGCCCTCTGATCTCTCCTACCACGTGAGGGCCCAGGGTTGTTCCTGTTGCCCATGTGGGACTCAGCAACAAGGCGTCATCTTGGAACTGGGGAGCAGACCCTCACCAGATGCCCAACCTTGATCTCGGACTTCCCACCTCTGGAACTGTGGAAATAAATCTGATTTATTAATTACCCGATCTCAGGCATTTTGTTAGAGCAGCACAGACTAAGACACTGTCATCTCTCCTTTAGTTACTTTAATGACTTAACAAGCAGTTGGAAATCATCCAGCTTCTGTTGAGCCACATCTCTCCTCCCACCTAAAGAACCCATCCTGTCCCTGAGACAGAAGGTGGTCTTGATCTTCCTTTTGGCGGCTATAAGGCTTCCTGAGAGATCTGAGGGTAGCCACACTCCAGCTCTAGATGGCTCTGTGGCACGGCTGAAATGATCTTTTTTTTTTTTTTTAGTACAATTCATTGTCCATGATGCACACAGAAACCATCTTCTCCAACCCGAGTGCATTTTCAATCTTACCAAATGTCACTAAATTACTCCCAAGCATCATGTGGCCTCCCCTCCTAGCATCATGTAAAAGTTCTCATCTGCCCATATCCCCTAAATGCTAGCATTAGCAGATTTCAACCCTGTGTGCCAGCCTGGTGGCAGTGACGTGGTGACATCATTGCCTGGTCTCACACTTCTGTGATTCCTGGTGTGAAGGGGCACCTTCTTCTGAGTTTATAGACCCCTTGGGTTTCCTGTTTTATGAATTGTTCATCCATTTGGTGGATTCATTTTATACCACAGTGTCCACTCTTTTTTCTCGTTGGTTTAAAAGGGTTTTAACGTGCTGCCTAAAGATCCTCAGTATATATTCTCAGGCTGGGTTTTGCTTTTTTAAATCTTTGTGGTGCTTGTTGCCACATAAGCGTTACATTTCTGTGTGGTCCCATGTGTTTTGAGCTTTGTGCCTTTTGTGTTTTCATTGCTGTAGGACACACCTCACATGACATTGGCGACCGTCACCACCATCCAGCTCCAGAATTTCTTTATCTCCCCTAACTTACACTGAGGTACCATTAAACAATAAGTCCCCATGTCCCCCTCCAGCAGCCTCTGGTGACCATTATTCTGCTCTCCGTCTGTGATGGACTTACAGCTGAGATCCCACAGTGCCTGTCTTCTGCGGCTGGCTTATTTCCCTTGGCATAACGTTTCCAGGTTGGTCCAGGATTTTCCTCCTCATCAAGGGTGCATAGTCTTCCGTAAGCACAGAGACCGAGGCACACGCCACTGCCACACAGGCTTTGCCTATCCAACCTGCGGGTCACACTTGAGTTGCTTCCAAACCTCTGGCTCTCAGGAACACTGTTTGGAGGGCATTTCTCCTCACGTGTCCACTTTCCTGGACAAATGAACCGCCGACCTGCTTTTCCTCTTCTCTCACACCATGGTCAACACTGACCCTTCTGTGACCCCCAAAGTCATGGTATTTCTCGCCCACAGTACACAAGCAGCCCTGTGCTGCAGACACCAGCCGGGTGTCCTCTGACCCCACCCAGCTCTCAGACCCCGCAGGGTGAGGGTCAGTCCCCAGGCTGTAACCCTCTCCCGCTTTAGATGTGAGCCCCAGTCCCCGGGCAGTGACCCGGGCAGTGACCGCGCTGGAAACTGAGGTTCCTGCATCTTCCTCCTTGGGTGGATCGGTGTGCTCAGGTGGCTCCCTGAACTCAGGGGACACTTCCTTACACTGACTGGTTTATTGTAAAAGATCCAAGGGACACAGATGAGAGGTGCCTGGTGTGAGGTGTGGCAGAGGGGTGTGGCACTTCCGTGCCTTCTCCGGGGAGCCTCCCCCAGGGGCCTCCGCCTGTGCAGCGTGCAGGAAGCTCTCAAGCGTTGCCTGCTTGGGTTTCCTGGAGACTCCATTGTTCAGGCACGATGGATTGGACCACTGGTGTCACCGCACCCTCAGCCCCTTGGTCCTCCCTGCAGGTGCACCTCAAAGTCCCGTCCCCTGACCCTGCCTTGGTCGTTGGTGACCAGCTCCCTCCTGACACTCCCTTGGGGCTGCCACCAGCCATCTCACTAGCATACAAGACACCATCACTTTGCTGATGCCAAGGAGTTGTATGCCAGGAAATAAGAGCAGACCAAGTACATGGTCCCCAATGTCATGCTCGGAGGTGGAGTTGCTGGACCACATTTCTAATTTTTCCTGAGCACTTGCTAAATTGTGCTCCAGTGGCTGCATCATTTTACATTCTTTTCAGAAGGGCTTCCCATTCCTTTACTGTTTTTATTTCCTAATTTATATAATAGCCTAGCAGCTGTAAGGGGGTCTCTTTTCATTTTGATTTGCTTCTCCCTAGAGATCAGTGAGGTTGAGCATCTTTCCGTGTTTTGTGGGTCATTTGTGCATCTTCTTTGGGGAAACATCTATTCAAGCCCTTTGCCTGTTGTTGAATTTCATTATTATTGTTGAATTGTAGAAGCTCTTTACATATTCTGGACATCAATCTCTTATCAAGTCTGTCATTTGCAGTGTTCCCTCCTGCTCTGCAGGCTTCCCTTTCACTCTGTTGATAGTGTTCTTTGACACACAAACATGTTTAGTTTTAATGAAGTCCAGTTTGTGGTGTCACAAGCAAGAAATCATTGTCAAATCCAACATCACAAAGATTTCCCCCTATTTTTCTATTTTTGTCTTTGAAAATGTTTAGCTTTATTTTTTCATATTGTAGTCTTTTGTTGGAAAGGAATATATTTTTATGAATGGATCAAACTTTGTCTTCAAATGGCTGCCTGGTTTTGACAAAACCATTTCTTTGTTGTTTTCTAATTTTTAAAATTTGTTTTTAGTTATACATGACAATAGAGTGTATTTTGACATATCATACATACATGGAGTATAACTTCCCATTCATGTGGCTGTATATGACGTGGAGTCACACTGGTCGTGTGTTCACATATGAACACAGGAAAGTGATGTCCTATTCATTCTACTGTCTTTCCCATTCCCACCCCCCATCCCTTTCCTTCATCCCCCTTTGTCTAATCCAATACCCCTCCCCTCTTATTGTGTGTTAGCATCTGCATATCAGAGAGAACATTCAGCCTTTGGCTTTTTGGGATTGGCTTATTTTACTTAGCTTGATAATCTCCAGTTCTATCCATTTACCAGCTCATGCCATCACTTCATTCTTCTTCATGGCTGAGTAATATTCCATTGTGTGTATATACCACATTGTCCTTACCCATTCATCTGTTGAAGAGCACCTTGGTTGGTTCCATAGCTTAGCTATTGTGAATTGAGCTGCTATAAACATTGATGTGGCCATGTCATTGTAGTATGCAGATTTTAACTCCTTTGGGTATATGCTGAGGAGTGGGATAACTGGGTCAAATGGTAGTTTCATTCCAAGTTTTCTGAGGAATCTCCATAGTGACAAAGCCATTTCTTGAGTAATGTTCTCTTCTTGAGCTGCAGTGCTGGATTTGCTTCTCTACACAGGGCTTGGGGAGCCTACCTAGGGCTTCCTCTCTGTTCTCTTTCATGAACACAGTCTTGTCCCTGGGTCAGTTCACTCTGCTTTGATTAACACAGTGCTATAAGAAGCTTCATTGTCTTGCAGGGCCTGCCCACCTGTGCAGAAGTGTTCCCACAACAGGTCTGGAACAAAGGCCAACTTGCAAGTCTGGCCTGAGGCTCCATCTGGGAACGTGGACTTGTGCCACTCTTGACAGCTGTATACACCACAGGTCCATGTTGACTACCTGTTTTTCCTGGGAGTTTGGAATTTTGGTACATACCAGGAAGACAACACCTGAGTGATTAGCCCCTAATAAAAACCTTGGATGATGAATCTTTTATTTGTCCATTTTCGTTACTCTAACAAAACACAGGAGGCTGGTTGATACATACAGAAAAGAGGTTTTCTTAGCTCGCACTTCAGGAGGTCACGCTCATGGTGCTGGCCTCTGCTCAGCTCTGGTGCAGGACTTGTGGCCATGGTGAGAGATCATAAGGAAGGGATCATGTGGTGAGGCAGGAAGCCAGGGACTAGGGAGTGGCTGGTCACCCTCTCTCCTGGGGACTAACTGGGACCCGTGAGGAGAACATCGACTCCTTGCAAGGGCAGTGCCTCCAGTGGCTCAGTCGCCTTCCACTGGGTCTCACCTCTTAAATGTTCCACCCTCTCTCACGTGGCCACACTGGGGCCGTGTGCTTCATTCTGAAGGTCAGCCTTCCATGAAGCTCCTGGCACAGACACAGTCCAGCCAAGTCCTTTGCCACTTCCTAAGGGGGACAGCCCCACCCAGACTCCAGCAGGGACCTCATTCTCACCTGAGACTAGTCCCCTCACCTCCTTGTCCTCTGAGCCCTCCCCGATGAGCCCATAACACTTTACTTACAATCATTCAGGTCTTTTCCTTCAGCACCTCCAGACTCTCCCACTTTCTTGACCACTTTCACATTTCCAGAGGTAGTTATTGCAATTACCCCACTCTCAGTACTGATTTTGTTTTAGTCTGGTTTTTTTTTTTTTTTTTAATTTTCTGTTGCTATAACTGAATACTTGTGGTCAGATATCTTATAAAGAAAAGTGTTTATCTGGCTCATCATTGTGAAGGCTAGAAGTCTAAGACTGGGCAGCCCCTCTGTTCAGCCTCTGATGAGCCCCCTGTCCGTGGCTGCATCACAGTGTGGCAGAGGAGTGGCGTGGGAAAGTGCCACCTGCAGATGAGCCCACCTGGTGAGACAAGCAACCAAAGAGTGGGTGGGTCAGTCTCGCTCATTCTGTGGCAATCCCCTGTCGCGGGAACCAAGTGGGGTCATAAGAGCCACATGAATTCTCTGTAAGGGCAGGCCTCGCCCTAACCACTGGACCCTGCCTCTTAAAGATCCTACCACCTCTCAAGCTACCACCCTGGGGACGGAGTTTCCAACACTCACCCAGAACACAGTGAGTCTCCAGTGGCCTTCCCTGCAGATGCAGAGTCACAATCCATGTGACCATTGCCCATGATAACGGACAGGGCGATTTCTTCCCTGGAGGCCTCTGTGGCTCTGCAGGACCCATGCGGGGAGTTTGGATGGCAGATTGGTGCACTTCCTGAGAAGCCCACGCACCTGCCTGTGACTCCTGGTCCTCCAGAACTCCGGGAAGAGGCCTTCCTGGGCTTTGTTCCCTCTGTGTTCGGAAGGCTGTGGAAGCTGCTCACTTCCAGATCACAGCTCCCCTAACTCAAGGGCCCAGGGCGGTGAGTTCCTCGAGCAGACCCGGGGATGGAACCTCACAGGTCTTGCTGTGTCTACAGCTCTTACCAAGGTCTGCATCCCACCCTCCCTAAAGGGCCACAGCCCCTCAAAGCCTCCCAGCAGAATCGAGCCCCAGTGTCCACAGCAGCCTCCTATAGTCCCCCGACTCCACTCTTGGTGAAACCTAATCACCAGGGCGATGGTGTCTGGGGGCAGGGCCTTGGAGTAAGGAGGTCACGAAGGTGGGGTCCTCATCAATGGGATAAAAGCAGGCCCAGGAGCTGCCTGCCCCTTTAGCCAGGTGAGGACGCAGCAGGAAGCTCCTCTGTGAACCGGGAAGGGGGGCCTACCACGTGCTGAGTCTACCCCTTCCCTTGACCTTGGACTCCCAGCCCCAGAACCAACACAGACACCATCTGCTGCCTGGAAGCCACGCTGGCTACGGAATCTTGATATAGCACCTCCAAAAGATCAGGCAGTAGCGCGACACTTGTTTTTCCTCCTCTCCTGTCTCGTCCTGTTTTGTTATCTCGGCTTTCTGTGGTTACCTGGCCCAGGAAATCACGCAGGCCTACATCCTGGTCTTTGCTTGGGGTAAACTCAAGCTAAGGTGCATCTTCTCAGGAATCCCCTTCACGGAGCCGGTGCACAGGGTGTGCTGAGTGCCGGGCATCGTGGCTGTGCTGACAGACCCTTTACCCTTTACCCTCCCCTACCCACCCTGGAGACAGGGAACCCGAAGCACAGAGAGTCCAGTTCACTTGCCCAAGGTCAGAAAGCAGGACCTGGCGGCCTGGGTGCTGATCCTGGGGGACCTGACTCTGCGTCTCTGACCTCGTTCCTCCGCTCTCATCTCCAAGTCTGGGCCTTCCACGGGTGTGTTGGGCGCCCTTGTCGAAGCTCGCTGCAGCGGGCTGGGCCATCTGTGAGGCCTCTGCGGCACAGGCCTGCAACTGCCCAGGAGAACAGCCCCCAAGAGAACCTCCCCAGGTGGCTCGCTGGACCTGGGGACTCAGGCCTGTTCCCCTCCACATCCCTGGCACTTGGCCTCCCCCTTGGCTACCTACTGATAAAGGCCAGGGCCGAGTCCAAGCAGAAAGGCAGAACGAGCCCAGAGAGAAGTGAGCTGCTTGGCGAGGCTCAGGGACCCAGGAGCCCCTTACCCAGCAGCCTGTGTGGGATGGCTTTGCGCTTTCTTGCCGAGGGGCAGACTTAAAATGTGCACAAATTGAGCTCGGTTCAGAGTCCACTGCAGTGCACAGGCTCAGGAGTGCTGTTTTATGTGTCTCTGTTCGCACTGCATTAGCATCACATAGGCTGAAATTAATTCCCTGGGAGAGCCGGGCGCTCACAAGCAGAGCCAAGAATTTCCTGAGAAGGGGCTCGGCTTGTGGTGACTTTGGCAGCGCTGTGTGCATGGTAAAGGCGGAGCAGACGTCTTACTCGGCCAGGGGTGTCCAAGGGTGTTGTATTCTCTAGCCCCTGAAGGCTATTTTCCCCTTTTCCAGAAAACTGGGTGTGGAGTGTGGGCTCAGAGTCAAGGCTGATCACAGATGGGAATCAGTCCCTGGCAGTCTCCCTTGTCCACTGGATCATGTAATGGAAGAGGCCAGTGAGGTCATACAGGTCAACTCTGCCCCTGTCCCCAGATGTCAGGGCCTTTGGCTGGCTCCCTGTCCTGATACCAGACTGCTCCACACCGGAGAAGCTTCTCTGAGCTTCTTGCTCATGTCCTTGCTCCTGACATGGGCTGTATGTGTCCTGTGGTTTGCAAATCACTGTCCAATTCCTTGTCCTATCTGAGGCTCCCCAGCGCCCAGGTAGTAGGCCTGGAGACCCCATTAGTCGTACTCAGAGTCGTAATGGCAAAGAGCAATGCTGACTGAGGAGCCACTGGGTACCAGTCCCCCAGAAGCACTTCATGCCCAGGAATGCGTCTCTTTGCTGATGAGGCTGAGAAGAGCAGGAGATGACTAAGGACAGGCATGCCCCAGGCCTCGAGGCTGTGCCAGCCACCCTCCTCCCTGAAGTTGTGCAACGCAGAGCTCTTGCGAGGCTTCGCAGCCTGGCAGACGTCCTGTGCGGAGCCCCACCACGTCACTCAGCGCTGGCACTTGCCCACCACTGCCTGGAGGACACGTCTGCATTCGTCAAGACCCAGCTGGGGAGGGGCCTCCTTCAGCAAGTCCTCCTGGGTGTCCCCTGGACTGACAGGAGCAGAATCCAGGGGTGAGAGGAGAGGGAGGAGGAGTGGACACCGGCTCCTCTAGTCCCTTCTCTGGGCAGTGTACTGACTATGTCTTCTGATGTTTGACCTTGCCGACCCTGAAGGGACCACTCCTCTGAGGGCCACCAGTCCCTCCAGACAATAAGCATCTCCCTCAGCACATCTTCAAATGCAAAGCAACCAACCCTGAGCCCTGGCAGGCCCTGAAGCTGCCCCTGCCCTGATCACCCCAGGGCCAGGTACAACTAGGGGCAGCCGCATGTCCCCGAGCCTGCTGGATTATCCCTGTCAGCCAGTGCCAAGCCTGCTGACCCTGCCCGGCTACTCCTTCCCAGAGAAACCACAACAGGCCCTTCCCATGGTCCCCTCTCCCGCTGCCTCCTGACAGACCCAGTGCTTCCCTGGGTGGCTCCCCATGGAAGGGTGCCCTCCTTTGGGATCTGTGACTACAAGCTGTCCGTGTCTGCTGGCCTTACCAAATCTAAATAATCAGGAAGCCCATGGGAAAACACGTGGTTGCTGCAGGCTGGCCTGCTGGGGCCTCACAGCTCTGATCTCCCATCTCTGTGTCCAGGGACCACGCCCACGAGTCTCCTCCAGGCCTCAGGGAGTGACAGCGCCCCCTGCTGTCAGCCCCTGGGTCCTGCACTGGCCCTTGTTGGGCACCCAGACTTGGTCCCCCCTTCACAGTCTCTGCACTCTGAGCTTCTGAGTCGCACAGTTTGAGGTGGCCTGCTTCCTGCCAAGGTTGCGTCTGGCACACCAGGGAGCAGGCCTAGAGGAAACAAGAGGGGCACTTCCTGCCTGCCTGTCCCTGAGAACCAGCTCAGTGCCATCTCTCACCCAGTGACTCCGTCTACAGGTCTCCACGCCCCCATCCCACCCCCTCAAGGGCTCCTGGACCTGGAGGCTGCTTCACGCCCCTCAGCCTCCCGTGCCCCAGAGTGGGCACCACCCTGTAAGGAGACCAGAACCAGGGTGGGGGTCAGCTTGGTGGCTGTTCAGTGACGCTGAGACAAGGCCACCAAGACAAGCTCTAGGACAGCAGGTGACAGCCTGGTGGCTGTTTGATGGAGGGCTGAGGGAAGTGCCAGGTCGCTCCTGGGTTTTGCTCTCTCCAGTGAAGGTGCCGAGGGAGGCGCTCTTGAGGAGGGGGATCCTCATGGCCGGGGTCAGCGGAGGGAGGACTGTGGAGGGCCCCCCGCTACCCTGGGAGCAGGGATGCCCTGGGGCAGGGTGAGAGGCGACTGCTGGGCAGGGGCAGAGAGCAGAGGGGAGCAGGCGCAGCTGGAGCCAGGGAAGCCAAGCAGAGCGGGTTCTGGTGGTCCAGGCCCGGGCGTGTGCACTGAGGGGCCTCTGGATTTGCCAAGAGAAAGAAAGGTCAGAGGAACCTGTGGTTTGGTGGCCATGGGGGAGCGGGAGGGAGGCCTGAGGTGCTCAGAGGACAGGCTAGGACATGCCTGTGTCGTGGGAGCTCTAGAGGGAGCCACGCAGGCCGGAGGGCAGTGAGCTGAGCTGTGTCCCCGCTCACACGTTGAACCCCGCCCCCCAGTGTGGCCATGCCTTGAGACAGGACCTTCAAGGAGGTCATGAGATTGAAGGAAGTCAGAGGGTGGCTCCTCTCCCACAGGGGCTGTCCTGCTGGGAGGGACACACACCAGACAGCCTTTTCCCCACAGGCTCAGAGAAAGCCACAGGAGGACACCCTAAGAAGTGCCTTCCCCCTCTGCTGTCCGGGCCATGGCAGCCCAGGTGGCCCACCACAGCACAGGCCCAGCAGGGAGGGCTGTGGGGAGCGGGGAGGAGGCCTGGGCAGGCGTCAGGGCTGAGGGCGGTGGACATGTCACAGTAACGGGAAACGCCATCGGCGGGATTAGCCTGTGCGCATGCGCGTGAGCACCTCTGGCCTTCCGTTCTTTCTTTGTTCTTATTGGATCTCGGGTGCAGAGGTCGAGGCTGCCCTGTACCTGATGGGGTGGCTTCCTTCCGTTGCTTCTCCCCTCGTCATGGGCACCGCGTGCCCACCCGCCGCAGCCCTTCTGCAGGTCCACGGTGTCTTACTGCACACACGAGCTGCTGTTTGGGTGTTTTTAGGTCTTTGGACGACATACTGGGCTGGACTGGTCATGCACCTGCTTTCCTCCCCCCCTTCTCTCTCTCCTTCCTTCCTCGCCCTGGTGGGATCCTAAGACCCACCATCCTGCCATGCAGGATGACCCCTAACCTCTACACCCAGGGGAACCCCATGTCCCCTCCATTGCCCCAGTGATGGACACCCAGGCTGTCTGCCTCTCCCTGTCCCCAGGTGTTAGGTGCAGAGTGTCTGAAGAAGGAGGAGGGAGCCAGGATCCCAGGAGACCCAGAGATGGCAGGACGGGGGTCTCATTGAGGATAAGGGAGGAGGAGGGCTGTGTCCGTGCATGGGTTCTCTGAGGACAGCAGGAGTGGATGGATTGGCCCAGGGTTGGGAATGGCCAAGACCCCCAGGGAGGCAGGGGAGGGAGCAGATGCTGGTGCCTTCCAGAACATCCTTCCACCTGCGAGCAGGAGGACTAGCTGAGTGTCCAGCTGACCAGCCAGCATCCCTTCAGGGGCTTTTCCTTAAATACTTGCTGGTCACTTATTTGGAGGGGTACAGAGAGGAGCTGACTTTTTCTAATACAAATGGCACCTTTCCTGTGTTCAAACTAAGACACTTATCATTCATTAGAGGTGATTTTCCAAACCAGACAGCGTCTCAGGAGTGCTGAAGAGTTTAAAGTGCAGATCATACTCCGGAGCGCTCATCTGAGGCCAGCAGCCCTGGCCAGTACCCTGTTCCTGCTCTGGTCTGACTGGCTGGGGCCTGCTGCTTCAGCACCCTCCTATCGAGGGGCAGAGTCCATGCAGCTTGGCCAGCTGTGCAGAAACACGGGCACAGCTGGGTCCCTCCACGGGCACACTTTCATGTCCCCTCCATGCCTCCCGACAGCAGGGCAGGGCTGAGGCCCCCGGTGCTACTGTGTAAGCCTGAGCAGAGCCTCGGCCCCGGCACCAGACACTTGGTCTGTGCCTGGGTGTTTTTATGCCCTTGCTGATGGCTGTCCATGCAGACATCGGCTGTCCCATTAAGGAAGCTACAGCTGGGAGGTGAGGCCACTCCACAGGGCTGGTAGGTGATGGAGAGGAATGTGACCTCAGTAGACCCCAGAGCCCCATCTTTGTCTGGGGTGGGGCCTCGTGGTGGACTGAAATGTCCTTTGGTGCCTCAGTGCCGGGGACATCCTCACCCTCACGGGTGCCGGGGACCCCAAGACACACAGGTTCCCCAGCATCACAGTGGGCTGCCTCCAGGAGCTCTGCAGGGAACCTTCACCTCAATTTCCTTCCTTCCTCGTCCCCCCCTTCTAACTACTGTTTAAAATGCCACATGCGTTATCGTCACCAGCCCTAGAAACTCTTCCCTTGCCCGCATTTTACCCACAAGGAAACTGGATTGCTGAGCAACATCCCCAGCTGGTGTCCCTGTGTCCCTCTCAGCACCTCTTGAGCCTCCCCGGCTTCTCCCGGGGCCACTTATCCACTGCTTATCCCTGTCACCTACTCGAACTCGGTCCTGGTCCTTGAGGTCCTCCAGGCCAGGCGGGCACACAGAGAGGGGCCATCCCTGCTCAGCAGAACGGTGGCTGGAGTCAGGGGCTTTGGGACCCCAGGATGGAGGGACTTGCGGCGCATAGGAAGAGTCTGCTGTGCCCTTGCGCAAGATCCCTCCGCTCCTTCTGCGGTTCTCGGCAGGGCCTAGAGCGTCGCGCCGGTGACCCGCGCTGCCCAGGCAAGGTCCTGGGGCACAGTGGGCTTGCTCCTCGCAGAAGGTGGTGGACTGTGATTTCTTGGGAGCTGCCTGCCTTTAAAAGGTTCTTGCAAATGATGCCACACCTTGGTTATGAGGATGTCCAGCTCAGCTTTCCAACTCATCATGAAGTGCTGACAGCAACCTAAGTGTCCATCCATCGGGGAACGGCAAGGAAATGCTCTGCCATGGATCTCTTAGGAATTAATGTCTGCCCCAGGAGCTGGGAGATGGAGCTGCCCAGGTGCTGCGCCCTGCCGCACCGCCACCGCCGCCAGGTGGGGTACAGTCCTAGCGAAGCTCCAAGAGCAGGACAGTAGGGAGGAGCCAGGGGGACGGCGGTGGGGACAGGGTTTTGCCCAGGGTAGGATCAGATGGGGACCTGGGGAGCCTCAAGTCAGGGGGTCCACCAGCGGGGCTGCCAGGCCCTGCCCCCGGGGCTGATGCGGAGATTGGTAGAGACCACGTAGGGCAGGCCAGGCAGGGCAGCGGGCCAGGCAGGGCAGCGGCCTGGCGCAGCGGGTGGCTGGGGCCTGGGACCAGGACCTGCCGCCTCCCGCTGGGCTCTCCGGGAGGCCGGGCTTCCAGTCCCCAGACCCTCTCACCCCTGTCCCGGAGCGCAGCGGCTCTTGATGAACCAATAACCTCGGCAATCTGAAAATAAAACGCCTTCCAGCTCCCACAGCCCACGGAGGCCGCGGCTCTGCAGACGTCATAAAACGTCAAATTAGATGGAAAACAGCCCGAGGTCCCTGTAAACGAAAGTCACTCTTTTTATAAGGGGAAGAAATGACCCTTATAATAGCAACAAACAATTTCGAGTTCTTCCTTTTATTGGCCGCTCACATGGAGAAAAGCCTTTGTTCCTCCGCTGGGGGTCTCACCAGGGCTTCACTTTCACAGCAACTACGCTCTGCCCAGTCTTTGGTTCTTGTCAAAAGGGCACCTTTTGTCTCCTCCAAAGTGTTAGCCTCCTCGTTGGTGCTGACTTGATGCAGGCTTGGTGTGGTGGGGCGGGCAACTCAACCTGCCGTGTGACTTCAGGGTGGTTGCTCAACCTCTCTGGGCTGCGCTTTCTTCTTCCATGAAAGGAGAAGATTGAATTGGATCTGGGATGGTACAGTCAATGCCCCCAGTTGATGTCCATGTGTAACAATCATGTGAAGTGCCTCCGCCCCCGGGGGTCAAGCCAGGGTCTCTGTCCACCTCTGAATGTACACATTCCAACACAAAAACTGATTTTCCCCTGCTGAGGGACCTCACCAGAATGTCTGGGGAACAAGGGGAAAGGGGAGGATGCCTGGGTCCTGGGCTGATCTGCCCCCCGCCCCGGGGACATTTGGCAAGTGTCTGGAGACACTTTGGGTGGCCATGACTGGGAGGTCATCCAGCGCGGCTGCCAGCGTCTGGTGGCCGGAGGCCAGAGGGCCTGCTGAGCGCCCACCTCGCCCTGGACGCTCTGGACGCCCCAGGCCTGAGGCCGATTCCCAGCACCGGGCAGACCTGGACGTGGGAGCCGAGGCTGGCCGGCCACAAGTTGTCCCCACCCCGGCCTGGGCTCCTCACGATGCCCCTGGGACCTAGGCACACTGGCCAGCAATGCTGTGAGTCACCCTGTGACGTGTGCGGACTGACCTTTGCTGGGGACAGAAGAGGCTCAGCGCGGGGACGGGCAACCGGCTCCTGTGGACGGGAAACAGCTGGCGCTCGGGCCCCCGCAGGCTCGGCACCCTCAAGGGAAGTAAAGGGACCTTTCAAAACGCCAGGAGGGGGACCTGCGCCAGCGGAGAGGGCGGCCGGGCGTCGGGGCCTCTGGCGGGTCCCTTGCAAGCGAGGAGCTCTGGGCCTCGGGGTCAGTCCGCGCTGCCCCCGGGCCTCGGCTTCCTGGCCTGGGATGCGGGTGGAGTGGCACGGGCCCCAGGGCCCTGCTGCGCGGGGTCTCCTCTGTGCACAGGGGACGTCCCTGAAGTGTGTGCCGGTTCCCGCTGCCGCTCAGGCCTACCGGCCAGGGAAGGAGAGTCGCGCGTGCATGAAGTGCCCTCCGGAAGTGCCTTGTGGTCGCCTCGCCTGCCCGCCAGCGCGGAAGCACCTCGGCTTCTTTCCCAGGAGGGGACAAGGTGTCTCTTCCTCACTGCCCCGGGACGGGCACCCACCTGTGCCCACTTCATTGCCTGACAGCCACCTCTGCTCCTGGCGATCTCTCTTGGTGCTCACGAGGCTTCATTTGGCACCAACAAGAACAAAGGTAGAAGGAGGCAAGACAAGACACACGCAGCACAGACAGCCCCGCGGCTCCCGTCTGCTTTCCTTCTCCCCGTGGTGGTGCTGAACACCTCCAGGTCCTTCCTCTGACCCTCCTGCATTTGGTTGTGCCCTGGGGGTCCTCCTCTTGGAGCACAGCCTGTCAGTGTTCACTCTGGGATGGGGTACATACCAGGATAGGCGCCTCGAGCTATATTCAGTGAATATCACCTCCCTTATTCTGGGCACTCTATTCCTGCTGATATGGCCCGCAGTGGTTCTAGCTATCTTGGTGATACCATCCAATGCACTGACAATTACATTGGTGGGGCTCTGTGGGTTATTTTTTAAGTGGAAATGAAACAAGTCTTGAATCACATCAGTGGCTAATGATCCAAAAAGTCATGGCAAGTGCTATATTGTAAAGTGGTTCAGGGACAGGAAGCAGTTCTGCCCTACACGTCCAGGTCACGGCCTCGCAGGACTCAGAGTTGTGCCAGTCACCCCATGACTCTCTACTGATTGACCCGAAGGCACATCCCCCCACTTGTCTCCTCCTCTTCACCCGCTGGCCCTGCCTTGGTGCAGCCCTGGTGCAGCAGCCTCAGGGACTCCCTGCCTCCAGACCGGCTCGGCCCTCTACCTTCCTCATAGCAGCCAGAGCGGCCTTCCCAGAACCCTCTCCCAGTGCTGTGGGTCAATAGGGACATGCCCTTTAATGCCTCGGCCAAGTGTCTCTGGGCCATCTCCTGTCCCCTCTTGAGTTCCTGCCCCCGGATGGGGTCCAGGCTGTCACCTGCTGCCCCCGCTCCTGAGCCCTGGCCTTGCTACTGCCTCTTCCAGGACACCCGCCTCGCCCTGTCCCAGACCCAGTTCCCCTGCCGCCTCCTCCAGGAGCCTCCCCTGGTGGGAGCTGTCCCAGGCACTCTGTGTCCACAGCAGTGAGGACGCCACTCTTGGTCATTTCCAAGTCTGCTTGAGCAGGAGGGACAGTGCGGGCAGGCAGCAAGCCCTGCTCAGGGCCACTGGCTTCACACTGATCCGTGCGCTGGTTTCTTTATTCAGCAGATATAGTGTGTGAATGCAGCGATTCACACACTATGACAGATCCCAGGGACACGTCAGGGGACCGAACACACAGAGGCCCTGTCCCCTGGCGCTGGCATTCTAGTGGGGAGAGGCGGCTGTCGGGTGAGCTGCGTCACAGAAGACATGGGGTACCAGCAATGGTGCCCGGAGGGGGCGGACGGGCTGTGGGGTGGGAGCTGGGATTGGCGACTGAGGAAGTCCCAAAGGAGGGCAGGGGCAGGTGAGCTCCTCCTGGTGCAGAGCTTACCTGGCTGAGCCAGCGTGACCCAGGCCCTGGGGGGCCGCCCCCAGGGCCACAGCAGTAGGCTGGGGAGGCAGCTGGGCGGGTAGGAACCGGGCCCCTGGCTGGGACCTAGGCTTCTGCCGAGGGGGTGGAAAGTGGAGGAGGACATGAGCAGAGGACTGGCATGGTCCCCTGCGGGGGACTCAGCAGGACCCCTCCACCTGTTGTGCACAGAAGGGACACAGGAGCAGGCACGGGAGTGGGCACCAGGCAGAGAGGCCTGGGCTTGGCCCAGGTGGAGGCAGTGGGGGGCTGGATCGGGGACACAGCTAGTATGTCCACCTGCCGGGAGGATGTCCTTTGATCTTCAGTCCAGTCCTGCTGAAGTGGGGGCGCAGAGGGTTAAGGTAGCTGCTGAGATCATGTAGCTAGAAAGGGCCATGTGAGCAGCCATGAGGTCCACACGCCTGTCCCCCCCTCCCGCCCCGCCCCGCCCCGCCCGGCTCCGCTGAATTCACGGGTCCTGCACACAGCGGGTCCCAGCGCCATCAATGCGGGGTCTACTGAGTCGCGCAGGGAGCCCGGGGCGCAGCGCAGGGTCATTCTGGCCCATGGCCGCTAGAGGGCGGCGTTGCTTTTCCCGCTGTGGCGTTTGCAGTCCGGTGTCGAGCCCGTCCTGTCTGACCCCAGGTCGCCAAGGGCCCTGCAACTTAGGAAGGGAGGGCCATGGCCGCGAGCACCCCGCCACCCACCCCAACCCCTGCCCAGGCCGGAGGAGGGAACCCACCTGAGGACCCGGGAGAGACTGCACAAGACTTTCAGGAGCCCCAGCGGCGGCCCCTACCCCTGAGAAATGGAGGCCAAGAAGGTCTAAGGGCTTTGCAGAGGCCGCGGGGCCACGGTGCTCATGCTGTGGCTCGTCTTCTGGCACCAGCTCCAGCTCTCCCAAGAGACCACTCCATGACAGAAGGCCTGTCATCACAGGTGACATGGGGTCTTGAGAAGGTACTCAGGTCCCCGTGAGGAGAGTGTGGGCAGAGGGGCCAGTTTGCATCCAGGGAGAAGCTCACCTGGGGTCACTTGCTGTCCCGGTTCGGGTCTGTATTCTATGCAGGACGAGGGACAGTAACGATTAAAGGCAAACAGTGCTAGAGGGGCTTCGGTTACCAGCGGCACTAGTGAGTGGTTTTTAAGCATCTGCACACCCCGGCAACTTGACCTTCCAGATTCTTCAATCACTTTAGAAACGCACATAGAAGGGTCACACTGATACTTCTTTTGGAAAGTCCCTGCCTAAATGTTTGCTAGCCGAGAACCTTGTTTGCAGGCATGATCTGTTTATAATTAATGACATTTGTTGGGGCCTCTGCTCTACAAGCCTGTGCAGCTGCAGACAGCCCAGGCTTCTCTTGCTGCTGGCCAGCATGTCCAGCTAAGCTTCTGGTCTTCCCAGGCTGCATCCCTTTCCCCAACTCATTTCACGACAGGCGATGCCTGGGAAGGCCCTGTCCTGCCCCTCTGCCCTGTCCGTCCCACTGCCTTGGTGAGATCTGAGATGGCAGGTGCTGACAGAGACTCCTGTGCCCTGGTGATGGCCAAGTGCCAACCTCTGTCCCTCTCTGTGCCCTCAGACCCCTCTCCAGGCAACTCTGTTGAGTAGGTGTCATTACGAACCCCTCTTTACAGATGTGGAAACTGAGAAGGAGCTGCTTAGGGGGATCGGGGAGGCTGGAGCCCGGAATCCCTGATGCTGTTCCGTGAAGTCTATGCTGCACTGCCTGGGTGCTCTGTGGGGTCACGCCCAGGCCTTGGTCCTGGATCCTGGCTGGACAGATTCTGTTGTCCCCTGCATAAGACATAGGCGAATACTGTAAAAAGGAAAAATGAGTTGTGTGCAGTTTGATCAAACTGGAGAGAAGAGGCTGGGTTGTTTCTCTGCCGTTCCTGCAGAAGAGCTTTTCATTTATAGAAACAGAAGCCGGGTGACGTGCATGTGTAGCTTGGCCAGCCAGGCCAGCCAAACAGGTCTGTTTAACCTCCATGGCGCCCGTCCTGAGCCCGAGGGCTGTTTCCCTGCTGCTCTGCTTCTCCCCTGCCATGCCCCCTGCCTGCCTTCCTCTGGCGGCTGCAGGCATCCTAGACGCCCTCCTCCAGGAAGCCTTCCTGCTGTGGGCCCCTGGCTGGCATCTGTGGGGACTGCTTGCTTTGCACCTGTGCCCAGGTGCCGTGACATCTGCTCTTGCTTGCTGTTTCCTGCTGCGTCCCTGCACCCTCCGCTCGCGCCCGCCAGCAGGCATGCCTTCCGTCTTTCCAAGGTGCCCTTTTGGTTTGCCACCCCACCCTCTCTGAGATGCCAGGGCACAATCCATGGGTTTGTCCACTTTGATTTTTTTTTGACCAGAGAGTGACCAGCAGGTTGGGTTGACTTCAAGCTCAAAGCAAACCCCACTTTGCAGCAGAGCAAAGGCCATCTCTCGTGGACCATTACAGTGTCCCAGTCTCACCTCCTGTCCATCTCATCCTTTCCCCCGCCTAAGAGTGGTAGGGTTTGGCCATTTCACTCCCCAAGCATGGGACCCAAGAGAACTTTGTCTAAATGATATTTAAGCACATGCAGGCCTGAGGGAGGAGGGGCAATCTACAGCGGCAAGTCCAGGGGCACCTTGGGGATCGCCTCACATGACCTTGAGCGGTCAGAGCTGGTCCAAGGTGGAATTCTGCCAGACAACCAGGCTTCCCCTTGTGAAGGCTGCTCTCCATCATCTTCAAGAGGGAGAAATCTGCTTTATTCCAGAATAATCTCAGGCTTGTTCTGAAAGAATTTGCAGTGTGAGCCAGCGTGCCTGCCTGTGCCTCGCCACCTGCAGAGCATCACAGAAAAACCCTGCACAGCAAGAACAGGGCCACGCGGACCCCGGCTCCAGGGGGAGCTGGCTGATGCTTCTTCCGGTGCCACCCCTTGGCCATATCCATGCTTGGAAAGAAACCCTCGTCCTTGCTCCAGTCTCCTTGGAGAAAGCACCCCTGTGGCCACAGATAAGCAGCGGCTATAAATCCACTCTCCTGAGCCAGAATCACAGTCCTCCCAGACGCCATATGTGGCTTTATGGCACCCAGGCTCCACCCTCAAGCCAGGCTGCACCCCAGGACAGGCTGAGCCAGAGCGGAAGCTTATCGGCCCCTTCAGGAGGTCTGTGGCACCGATAAGAGGACACAGGAGCTCATCGCGCCTCATGACTCCAGAGGGGCTGTGCTGTGGGCTGCCAGGGGCCAGAGGGACAGGGGAGGCATCGCCAGGCTGGGGACTCACCGGGCAACAGGAGTCAAGGGCGTCCTGCCCCTGGGGGCTCGTAACCCCCAGCAGTGATTCTCCTCAGAAAAACGTCTACAATTCGCCACCATGGGGCTGTGGCTCCAGATAATTTTCCAGCATCAAAACTGCATCCAGATTCATTTTCTCTGCTCACTGAGTGTCTTAACCAGGATGTTGTGCCTTCCAGAGAAGGACGCGGCTGCTGTGCCCGCTCGTGTGACAACCACGGCTCCTTCGTTGTCTCCCCATTTTAAACCAGGAGAACAGCGATTTCCTTTTTTCTTTTTTTGTACCTGGGATTGAACTCAGGGGCACTCGACCACTGAGCCGCATCCCCTGCCCTATTTTGTGTTTTATGTAGAGACAGGGTCTCACCGAGTTGCTTAGCGCCTCGCCATTGCTGAGGCTGGCTTTGAACTCGCGATCCTCCTGTCTCAGCCTCCCTAAGTGCTGGGATTACAGGCTTGCGCCACCACCCGGCTCAGCAATTTTCTTATAAAAGATATGGCTCCAGGGTGTGGGCCTGCGCATTCCTTCAGGAATCTCCATTTGAAACTGGATGGAGGAGAGGGGTCTGGAGGGGAGGTTGGGGAGGGGGTGTTGGGAGAGCGGAGGCCCCTGAGCACATAGGGCCAAGGAGGCTGGGAGGGAGGAAGGGAGGGGCCTTGTCTGGTGGGAAGTACCCACAGGTCCCTGGGGGGAGCAGGGAGTCCCACACTGGTGACTGAAGATGTCAGTGTGAGCAGAGCAGAGAAGGTTCTAGATGGGACGGCACAGTACAGAGCCCGAGGCTGTGAAGGGTGGCCGAAGCCAGCAGAGATGCCGGGGACATGGATTCTGGGCCTGAGACCCTCTGAGGCTTATGCTTTCTTTCTCCTCGAGCAGTTGGGGCTGTGGCCTGCAGTGCTCATCTGCCACCCTCAAGAGGGCCTTCCAGGCCCACAGGTCATTCTCTGCCCTCGGCGAGGAGATGGTCCCACTCCAAACAGATCAGTGGGAGACCCCACAGGAGAGTGCGCTGGGAATCCTCCACTAGGCCTCTGGCAGGGTAGATAGGGCTGGGGCTGTGTGGCTGGTGACAGCCCAGTGCACCCTGCTGGGAGTGTGGGACAGGTCGGGGAGGGGACTCCACTGTTACAAGTTTTACACGTGAGCAACTGTGTGGCCCTGGCCAGTCTCAGCCTGCCTTGGCCTCTTGAGCAATTGTCTAACCTCCTGCTCTGCCTCTGGGCTTACAGGTACAATACCAGTCCCTAAAGGTGACCCTTGGGAGACTTGTTAGGGAATTCTTTGTCCCTGGAAAGAGCAGTGGGCTCAAGGGCTGGAAGTCCGGGTTTGCCTGCCAGTCCTACCACGTCATGGCTGTGCTGCCTTTAGCAAATCACTGAGCCTCTCTGCGTATCACTGTCCCCCTCAGAAGCTTTCTCTGGACTTGCTTTAAGTGATGTTGAAGTTTGGCTGTGCTCTTTGCAGGGAGATGTAATCTGTTAGAAAAGTAGGGGTGGGGGTCATTGAATAATTACAATATTAATTGGAAGTTCAGTCATTCCAATGAATAGAATTGTTTTAATTTCTAGAATATTTGAAACACATGGAAAAAAGAAAACAAAGAAACACCATGTATCCAAAGCTCAGATCCAGCAAATGTTAACATTTTCTCATACATACTTGATTTTTTTTTTTTTTTTTCAGTTTAAAGTTCCTGATAAAGCTGAAGTCCCTCCCAGCCCTGTGCCCTCCTCTCCTCTTCAGGAGCAGCTGGTCTGATGAACAGGATATGTTTCAGTTCATTTTTCTATGCTTCTGAGAAGTTTTTTTATAGTCTTTAAAAACAAAGAGATCGGACAGGACATTTACTTTTCAACTGTTTTTTTTTTTTTTGACAATAGGTTTTGAGCTTAATGCATATTGAATCTTGGGCATCTGACTCCTTCATTTTAACTGGTGTGTGATATTTCATAGATGAATATATCAGAATCAGTGTTCCTGGTAGACTTTCAGGATGCCCCTCTGTCTTGTATTATAGACAAGATTAGGATGTGCAACCTTTTTATCCCTCTCCTAAGAGATTCGCCTAAGATACACCTGTAGAAATGAAATAACATTACCAATGATCATGAAGTGATTCTCTAAAGAATCTATATCAAGACCTAAAACTGTGAAACTGCTAGAAGAAAACACAGTGGAAAACTCCATGGCCCCTGGGCAAGGAATTCTGGGATATGACTCCAAAGCTCAGAAAACAAAAAAACAAAAATAGAGAAGTGGGATTCCATCAACTCAAAAGCTTCCACACAGCAAAGGAATCCAGCAGAGTGGAGAGACCACCTACAGAATGGGCGGAGATAGTATGGAAGGGAGAAGAGACTGTTATCCAGGATATATAAAGAGCTCCAATCTTCAATAACAAGAAAACTGATAACCAGATTAAGTGGGCAGAGGGCTTGGGGTTTCTCCAGGGAGGACACACGAATGCCTACAGAATCATGAAGAAAGGTTCAACCCCACTAATTATCAAGGAAATACAAATTAAAACCACAAGGTGAGTTCTGGCCTCACACCTATTACAATGACTTAGCAAAACAAGAAAAGTCACTTTGGCAGGAGGCAGAGGGAGGGAACCTTCTTCGAGAGTGCAAGTTAGTGCTGCCCTCGTGGAAAGTGGTATGAAGGGTCCTTAACAAAGGGAGAGCAGAGCCACCACGGAGTCCCACAGCCCCGCTCCTAGGAATAAAAAGGAAATGAAATCGGCATGTCCAAGAGACCCCTGCCTTCCATGCTCCCTGTGGCACTATTGCCAGTGGATGAAAGGGGAACGTGGGTATCCCCGGTTGGTTATACGTAATGAAAATGTGGCATATAAACACAAGAAGATGCTACTCAGCCTTTCAAAGGTGTGTCAGTTAGCTCCATGTTACTATAGTGAAATACCCGAGGCAATCAACTTATAAAGAGAAAAGCTTTCTTTAGCTCACAGTTCTGGACATTGCATTCCAAGATCCGGTGGCCCCAGGGCCTTGAGCCTCTGGAGATGCCTCACATGAAGACAAAACTCATGGCAGAGCAAGCCACCTGCATCAAAAGCCAGGAGTGGAGACGGGAGAGACTGGGCTCCCACGATCCCCCTCAAAGACACACTCCTAGTGACCTAAGTGCCTCCGGGAAGGCCTCTTTCTAGAGGTCTATGGCACCTCCCGGCAGGGCCACTCTGGGGACTAAGAACTTAACACATCAACTTTCGGGGGACGATGTCCATGTTCAAACAAAATAGAAGGAAATCCTGTCATTTGTAACATGAGTTAAGCTGGGGGACATTTTGCTACGTGGAATGAGAAAAGACACAGGAAGACAAATAGTATAATTTTATCTAAGAACATCGATCTCATAGAGGTGAGGCGTATAAGCGTGGCTACTGGGATGGGCACCTGGGGAGGTGTCATTGGAGGATACACTGCATTTAGATGATAGGAGCAGAGTCAAGAGCGCTATTGGACAGCAGGGGCTGTAGTGTAACAATGTGTCCCGTACCGGAGACTTGCTGAGTGGAACTCACCTGTTCCCACCACAAAAAAAAAGAGGGGCAGTGGACACCTTAACTAGGGCCACTTCCGTTCCCCAGCATAGATGTACAGCAGAACACCGTGCCCTGCTTAAATGGACTACACACAATTTTTATTTGTCCATTAAAATAAATGCAGTTATAAAATGAGTTGTGTCAACTTGTTCTTTCCAAAGCAATTCAGGAGCTCCTCCTCCTCCTCAGCACAAATCATTGATGTGATGAGCCTTCTTAGCTGACGGGAATAAAATTTTATCCTATGGTTTTAATGAGCCTCACTAGAAAGAACCAACAGCTTTTCCATAACTAAATAACCACAGTTTCTTCCGGATCACGCAGGCCATGACCTGCCCATTTCTCTCTCTCTCTTCCATGATTTTTAGGCTATTTGGTTAAAACTGGTTGTTAGTTAACACATTCTTTCCCAATCCATGGGGTTTCCCTGTGGCTTTGCCTATGGTGTCTTTTAAAAGTGTCTTGTAAGGTCCTTTGTAAGGTCTTTTTTTAAAAAATTTTATTTATTTATTTATTCTACGTAGGTGTGCATGATAGCAGAATGCCCTAGCTTTATGTATGTAAGGTCTTTTATACTGTATTTGTCCGTATTTTTCAAATGCTTCCGAGGTTTCCCTGGGTGGATGCTCTCTTCCAATCTTGTTTAAGAGTTCTCTTCTGATCTGGATCGTGCCAAGGTATTCTGCCGTACGTCCTTCTAAACTTTTGAAAGCCTGGCTACTCTAGCTTACTCTGTCATCTCAAATTGACCCTCAGGGGTGCTAACAAGGAAGAGGTCCTGTTTTAATTTTCTCTGGGTAGGGCAGCCTATTGTCCTGGCTCGTTTATCCTTCTGTCTCTTATTTTCCACTGACCTGTCTTGCGTTCAGAGCAAGTGGCTGCATTTCTGTGGGTCTGTTTCTAGGCTCTGTTTTGGCTCACTGGTTATTTGCGGCGTGGGCACAGTACCCAGTTTATCCATTTCTGTAACTTTGTAAGAAATCTGGACTCCTCATTGGGTCACCTTGGCACCTGCCCTTTCCCCGCCACTGTTCTTTTTTAAAACATGTTGCTCTTTGACACTTCTCTACACCTTTTCAATTCACCACGTGAAGGTCTGCTCTGTCAGGATGGCCACTGGATTCCTGCATTCTTGCTCATGTGTGATTCGTAAACACGCTCATCTCTATTTATACAGGATACTATTTTATATTCTTTAACAAAGTTTATGAATTTCTTCATGAGAATTGTACATATATTTTCTGATAATGACTTCCTTATTATTACCTTGTTATTTTTGCTACCCTGGTAAATGAGATTGGTTTTAAAGTTGAATTTTCCAATTAGTTGTTGATGTTTTATGAATGTCATTGAATTTTACTTCATTGTTAAGTATTGGCTAATTAAACAAGTGAAAAAAAGCAATGACCCATTGGGCACTGTCACCGAGTTGAGGAGCAGAGTGTCACATCTTTAAAGTCCCCTGTATTGTTCTCCCCGATGCCACTCTCTTTCTCTGCCCCTCAGGTGGATTCTGTTCTGAATTTTGTTTCAACTACTTTCTTCATCTTCCTGAAGGTTGGAATTCATTTGCTTCTATCCCCTGATAGATGTCTGATGCTCTGCCTGGTTTTGTTCTTAGCATAAACGGCATCGTTCTATGTATCTTTTGTGCTTGTTCCCTGCCTCAAAATCAGGCACCGTGGGTCAGCCCTGTTACTCGCTCACACCTTTGCAACGCACTCAGAGCCACTGTGTGCTCATCACTGGTGGGCACTCGGGTCAATTCCAGTTGCTTGCTGTTGTGACATTCTGCTGTGAGCATCCTGAGACACATTCACTGGTGCCCACGGGAAAGAATTTCTCTAGGGCGAACTTTAGGGTTAAGTTTGCTGGGTCACAGGATAGGTAGGCATGTCTTCAGACTTACTAAGTGACACCAAATCCTACTTCCAAGTAGCCAGAAGTGTTCTGGCTGCCTCATGTTCTCATCAACCCTTGATATTGTCAGATTTAAAAAATTTAAGTATGCCGGGGCTGGGGTCATGGCTCAGTGCTAGAGTACTCGCCGCACACGCGTGAGGCACTGGGTTCCATCCTCTGTACCATGTAAATATAAATAAGCAAAATAAAGATATTATGTCCATCTGAAGCCAGAATTAGACAGGCAGTCCCTGTGGATAGGTACATTGAGTCAGGTGGGATCAAGGAGGCCAATTTGGATGTGGGAAGTTGGAGAGGGATTGAAATGCTAATGCCTTCAGGGCCCTTCCCCTGTCTATCTGCTTCTCACCCCTTGGCCATCCCACCCAGCATCCCCTGGGCCCGGTCACATATGCAGGAAGGAGAGAGAGAAGGGGAAGAGAGCGGGAGAACAAGGGAAGCCCAGGTCATATAAAAAGGCACAACACGTGTACTTCTTGGGATACCAGGATATCCACTATGGCCCTTTCTCTCTCCCAGGAGAAGTCTGTTACCCCTTTTAAAATAAAGCCTGCTTAAATGCTTGCCCTGGTGAGCTCCTCTAATGTGATTCTTCAGCATGTGGAGGAGCAGAACTTGTCACCAGTATCTGGCGATATCACATCTACAACTAAAAAAATTTTTTTTTTTAAAATTTAAGTCTGTGGGTGTAAGTATTTGTCTAAAGCTTTGCTTTAACTGTAGAGCTAGAGATCAGCTTTCCTAATTCACCCATTCTCTGGTGCTAGCATAGAAACTGAAGCTGACAAAACAAAAAAGAGTCAGGAAAACAGTGTAAACTGCAAAGTTCTCCACACAGGAAGATGCACTTTGGTCTGTGAATGACAAGGAGCTGCAGCAATGGCGTCAGCGTCAGTGTGGGACTCCAGACCCTCCTCCGCACGCTCCACGATCCTCCACATCCATGAGACTGCCCGGGCCGGAGGAAGGTGCTCGTTGCTGTGACAGTGACCCTGGCCTGACTGCAGCCTGTGGCTGCAAGGTTCCTTGTCTTTGTTTCACAGCCAGGAAATTCTTGAAAAATAAGCAGAACTACATTCAGAAACTTAATGGCAAATATTTGAGAAATGCGTATGTGGTGCTCACGTAACTCCTGGGATGCCACGAGGAGCATAAATCCACGTTATTGCTGCTGACTGAGCATCCCCACATCACTGCACCCCATTTTTCTATTTTTTTTCCTCCTCTTTCTCCACTCACAATTGATGGATGTCAGGACAGTTGCTTCCTCTGTCCTAAAAGTTCCTGATCTGACCATCTGTAGACCTGAACGCTCTGCAGCCAGGAGCCAATTCTGCGTCCTCAGCACTTCTGCACATCAGCGAGGCTTAAACGCGGGGGATTTTTGCCTAATAATTCTCCGCTGGCTGCGGTCGCCCCTGGGCATGATGGTGCACTGCTGATCTCAGCGAAGCGCTCCAAGACAGCCAGGACTGCTGATCAAGCACTGAGATGTACACAGGAAGGGAAGATAAGGGCTTCGTTCAGGGCTCCTGCTCCTGGCGATGGGCCAGACAGCCATGTCCTATGGAGTTCAGAGCATCGTGAGAACCAGGCCCGTGGGGCGGGGGTGTGAGTTCATACGAGTGTGTGTGTGTTTGTGTGCATGTGTGTGTGTGTCATATTGAAGTTGACCAAACCCATGAAAATCAGTTTTTGAAAACACATGGCCAGCCTTCTGAGGCTGTGTGCATCTCCTGGTGTGCAAATCGCTTGTCTTTTATGAAGAGAAAGGGGCCTGGGCCACCAGGAAACTGCAGGATCTTAACTGGTGACTTTCCTTAGTTGCAGTAAGTGGAACCCAGTAGCCATAAATGTCCCAGGTGTATTCACCGAGCATCCACTGAGTTGGGCACGATTCTAGGTGCAGGAGATGAAATGACGGGGAAAAGCCACGGTTCCTGCTCTGGGGAGCATGCAGTCCAGGGGGAGACACCCAGACAAGCAAGGATGCAAGTGGGCAGGTGTGGGACCCAGCACAGGGTGCTGCAGGGTGCCCCGTGGGCAGCAGTGGTAGGGCAGAGCTCTGTGGGCCCAGGTGGGGAGTTCCAATTGCATTCAAAGTGGGAAGCCATAGGAGTCTGTCCACAGGGGAAGGGCTCGGTCTGACACCAGACATTTGAAACACAGCATTCTGGGTGCTATGTGGGAATTAGATGGGAAGAGGATGAAAGCTGGGAGCCTGAGGGGGAGGCGATTGCAGTGGTCCAGGCCAAGGTCATGGAGACCTTGATCAGTGTATTAGCAGTGGGGGCCAGAGATAAAGCAGAGGCTCCATGTATGAGTTAAAGTTCTTTAGAGAAACAAAACCAATTGTGTGTATGTGTGTGTGTGTGTATGTGCGCGCACACGTGTATTTTCTTGTAAGGAATTAGCTTGTGTGATCACAAAGGCTGAGAAGGCCTACAATCTGCCCCCTGCAAGCTGGAGACCCAGGAGGGTGCATGGTGTGGCTCTAGGAGGAGTCTGAGGCCTGAAATCCAGGATGGTGTAAGCTCTAGTCCAAGCCAACAGCCTGAGATTGAGGAGAATTAATTGTGGAAGGCACAGTCCAAGGACAGGGGAAGCCAGATGTCCCAGCTCCAGCAATCAGGCAGAGAGAATCAATTCTTGCTTATCTTGCTTTGTGTTCTTTTCAGGTCTCCAGGGGATTGTTCGAGGCCTGCACACACTGGGAAGGACAATCGATTTTATTCACTTTACCAACTAAAGTGTTGGTCTCATCCAGTGCCCCCAACCCGCCCAGAAATAATGTTTATCTAGATATCTGGCAACACGGGCCCTGTCAAGTTGACACATAAAATCAACCATTGCGTGCCCATTTTACAGGCATAAAGAGTAAGACTCACTAGTTAATTGTGAAGGTGGGGCAGGGTACAAAGGGAGAAGTCGGCACAGGGCCTGTGTTTCTAGAAGAAGCCACTGGTGTCTGGAGGCCATTTCACTAGCACAGGGAAGACCTATGAGCAAGAAGAGCCAAGATTTGACTTTAGACAGGTTGGTTCTGAATAGCTGTGAGACCTCCAAGAGTCTATGTAGCGAGGAGGTGGCTGGTACCTGAGTGTCCACCTCGTGGGCCATCCGAGCAGGAGGCATGGACTTGTGGCCACAGCATGGGAGCTGCAGAGGTAGACGGGGATAATGGGGGGTGGGGGATGCAGGGAGGACAGAGGTGCTGGCCCAGGACAGAGCATGGGGCACACTGGCATTTAGACCTGAGGGAGGGAGAAGAGACTGGCAAAGGAGGGGACAAAGCCAACAGGAGGAAGGGGTAAAGCCAGGGGAGTGTGGGTGCCATGGCTCCGATGAGGTGTTGCTTTTGTTGGAATGACCCCCAAAGCCCATGGGTGAAAGGCTTGGCCCTCCATTTGGTGCTGCTGGAAGGTGGTGGAACCTTCAAGAAGGGGGGCTAGTGGGAAGGTTTAGGTTTTGGGGGGCATATTCTAGAAAGGGATTGTGGGACACCAATCTCCTTCTCCCTCCCCACCCACTTCTCTTTTCTTTCTGGCCTTGAGTTGAGCAACTTTATTCCACCATGATCTCCCTCCATAAGATAAGCTCCCTCACCACAGGGCTAAAAGCAATGGTACCAACTGACCACAGACTGAACCCTCAAACCTATGAACCAAAACCCCTTTCCTCTTCATAAATTAATGATTCCAGGTATTTTGTTATAGTAACGAAAAGCTGACTCATACAGATGAGTCCCCAAATGTTAATATGTTGAAATTTAATCTCCCTTGTGAGGCATGAAGAATCTAAAACTTCATACAGCTGTGGTGTTTAGATGTGGGACCTTTAGGGCTGGCTAAGTTCTCACCCTCTCTCTTTTCTTTCTGGCCATGAGGTGAGCAACTTTGTTCCACCATGAGCTCCCTCCATGAGATACGCTCCCTCACCACATGGCCTCGGGTGCTGGATGAGGAGAGCACGTGGAAGGGGAGGAAGTGACCCATGGGGGTGAGTCTGTCCATGATGGCTATCACTGCACAAGAGTGAAGTGAGTCCAGGAGAACGGCAGTCCAGGAAAGAGGGTTGTTCCTCCAGCCAAGGTCTCAGGCCACGCTATGAGGTAGTAGAATTCTACAGGCTCCGGGCCGGGAGAAGGGCTCACCCTGACCTGTGAATTTGTTCAGGAAAAGCAAGGTACATGGGCTCTGGGACTGCAGGTGCTCTGATGGACAAAAGTGGCCTTGGACTCTGAAGCAATGATGGTGCTAATGCTAATTACAGCTGATGAGAACTCAATATGGGCACTGCACTCTAAGTATTTAGACTGTATCACTCATGTTATTCCCCAAATAAACCCACAGACTTGTATCATCACCTGCCCCATGTTACAGACGAGGGGACTGAGGCATGGAGGGTCCAAGTAAATGGTCCCCCTAAACAACTAACAGCAGCAGAGCTGGGCTGAGATCTTTCCTCAAAACCACATCTCTCAGGGGCCTGGGCCTCTGCTGGTTTCACCAGGTGCATTAGAGATGCTGAAAGAACAGAACAGAGGCTCCAGCAACTGAGAAGCCCAGGAGAAGGGGAAAATCCCCTTCTAATAGGGAGGCCCTGGGGAGGACCCATGACCGGCAGACCCTTACTTAGGATGATTGAACCCTGAGCACAGCCTGGGTAACATGTGAGTTCTGAGAAGGTTCTGGACTCATGTTAAGGCAGAAAAGTGCAAATGGAGAAGTCAGGAGAGTGAGAGAAGACGGGGTTGACCAGTTGGCTCTGCAGAAAGAAAGGAAGGGAGCAGAACCTACCCAGATATCAGGCCTGGGGTCGGGGCCCCTTCAGGAATTCACAGCCTCAAGGGGGACCATTCACCCCAATTTTTCTGCAAGAAAAGATTCTCCTAGGCACACAGTTGGTTCAGGCTCTCTCATCATCAGTGTTTGCCTTCTGATCCCACCAGGTGTTTGGCTCCTCACCGGCTCCTCACCGGCTCCTCACCGGCTCCTCACTGCACTCCTGTGTGGGAGGCCATCCTCTCTGTGGGAAGTTGCCTTGCATTTGGCTCTGACTTGTCTTCTGCCTCCCCCACTTCCAGCTCAGCAAGCCCCTGTCCTGGGGCATGCCCTCTTTCAAATTCCAAGTCCTCTAAGAAAACTTCCTGCCCCATCTCAGAATTATTTGCTCCTTCCTCTGGCATCTCCCAGATTTTGCCAGTGTCTCCTTGGGGAACTGTGAGGAGGAATTCTTCACTTTTCATCTCATAATTTGCTAGATTTGTAACATACTCTTAGTAAAGATGGAAGAGATGAGCAAAGAGCTGTCTGAAATGCTCACGCTGGGCCTGGTCTCCAGTGGCTTCCTTTATTACTTAGAAATAGCCAAGGGTTTTCAGAGCTGTGAGAGGAAGCCTCTGGCCCTTGTCCACCAGTCTAGAATCTCTTTGCCATCGCCTATTAGCCGTGGATGTTTCCTCCACTGTCAGTGGGGTGTCTGGCAATGCCTATCCTGCTGCGTCGTGGTAAAGGTGAAATGGGCTGGTGGGTACCACCTCTGTGCCGGGCAGCGGTGCACGGTTGTGGGGCTTATGGACAAGACTCAGTCCACTGCATTACTTTCCTTTGTGAATGGGTCAGTTCTTGTATTTTGTGGGTTGAATTGGGTGTCCCAGAAACATATGTTGAAATCCTCCCTTGTACCTGTGACTATGACCTTAATTGGATAGGGGGACTATGCAGATGTTATCAGATTAAGACAAAGTCAGGGTCTGGGGCATCGCTTTGTGGAAGAGCACCTGCCTCCCAAGCACAAGGCCCCATCTTTGATCCCCAGCACACATAAACACAAAAAATGAGATCATACTGGATGACGGTGGGTCCTAACCCAATAATCAGTGTCTCTATAAGAGGATAGAAGCTTGGACACAGAAACACAAATACAGGGAGGTCACCATGTATTTATGGGAGGTTGACGTGGCACATCTGACATCCAGGAATGCCAAGGATTGCCACCAGCCACCAGAAGCTAGAAGATGCAAAGTGGAATCCTTTCTTGAAGCTTCCAGAGAACTCATGTCCTGCTGGCACCTCAATCCAGAACTTCTAGCTTCCAGAACCATGACATAACACCGATCTCTTATTTCAAGCCACCCAGTTTCTGGTGCCATGCTGTGGTAGCCCTAGGAGGCTAGTACAGTGATTCTGCACACTTTTTGTTTTGTGCTTCTGACAAAACAAAAGCTGAAGGGCTCAATCTCATAAGTCATCTGGGAAGCCAGAGGCATCTAAATCAAGGGGGAAGAGCCTGGCCTGTATGTACAGCAGGGAGTCAAAGGAATGAGAAGACCTAATATAATGTGGAATTCCACAAAATCAACATTTGAAATATTATTCTACAATCCAGTTACTAGCTGAGATTTTATTGTTGGCTTTATAAGTTATTACACAAGCACATTCCTCCCTCAGGGAGCCAACCCTGGGTGCTGGAAGAGCATGGGCTTTGCAGTCACAGCAGCTTCTCCATTCACTAGCCTATGACCTTGGGCAGCTCAAGCCACTTAACTACCTGGGCCTCAGCCTGGTATGATGCCTGTCTCCACGTTTGTTAGTGAAATCAAAGAACAGATTTGTGATAAGGGCAGGGCACTCCACTGCCTATAGGTACAATGTAATCTGTCCCCAAGATCTACACTCCAAAGGGATGGCCCATAAATTAACACAACACATCAGGAGTGGACATTGATGCTGTCCTGCGAAGCTGCCCCAGACATCTGCACCTGATGGAAAGGAGGAGAAAGACAGAGAGTGTGGAGAGCAGGAGCTTCCAGCAAGTCATGGCAGACACGGGTTTCATGGTAAAAATGCTCTTTATTTGATCTTCATCAGCTTTCAGTGGAAGAGTGTTTTTGCAGCGTGACGTAAGAGCCTCACAAATACATCTTCAAAGCAGTAACATTTCTTTACAAATGAAAGAAGGGACCAGTGGTGGGGGAAGACACTTGTGGTGGGGGAAGGTAGAAGACAGGTGCTTGGTCAGGTGTCAGCACGTTCCTAAGAAGAAAGAGAGTTGTGCCTGTCTACTCTGCTCCAGCCATGGAGGGGACATACCGTTCTGTGTGAGCTCAAGCTGCTGTCCATGCAGGAGAGGCCATGCACCCTCTTCCTTGTGCATCTGACCACCAAGGCACAGCAGAGCCAGGCTTCCTGCCCTGTGCTCAAGGCAGGCCCCAAGAGCGCCAGCGCCACCTTGCAGAGGGGGCTGAGGCACGTGGCAGCTTCAGGTGCTCCAGTGGCGGGAGCCCTGTGGGGCCATGGCTTCCGCCCTCCAGTTTGAGCAGATGCGACAGCCTCAGGCTTCTGGGGCTCTTTCTCCAGTCTGGCTGCCTTAGCTCTGACCATCAGGAGGGCCTGTGGTCACCGGTATTGGGAATTCCAAGGCATTGCAGTCATCAGTGAGGAAAACCAGATCCTGCAAAAGACACACAATGCAGTGGCCCTGGAGCCCAGGCGCAACCCCAGGACTCTTGGTCATCCTTGAAGACCACACCAAGTGTCCTCCAGAGGGAAAACCTCCCTTCCCTCCTCCCTGAGGAGAGCTTTTTTCTCTATATTCCCGCGGGATCTCTTGTTCTATCATCATGTTATGTGGGTTGAACGGGGGAGGGAGCAAGGGATGAACTCACCCTTCTTCTTGGCAACACCTCGGGCGGGGCTCTGGGAGAGTGTGTGGGACAGCAGCCGCTCTCACCCACCTGCTGGACCTCAGTGCCCACCCTCCCCCGACTGCACTTTGCTCTGTCATTTTGCTTCCCACAGACCAAGGGGAGAGGGGGACGAGGAGGGACTGGGCGTGGGGAAAGGCATAGCCAACCTTTGCCACACAAAGAAATGGTAACTAATAGCCCATGGCCAGGTTTCTCAGGGGCTCGCTCTGGCTACCCATGTGCGGCTGCTGTGCTGGGTGTGTTGGATCAAGGTGGTCAGGATGGTTCTGGCACGTGGTAGGGTGTGATTCTTACCCTCCAGCCATGTCATGAGATGAGGACTGTGTATCCCCTGAGGACACTGCCCGAGCGGGAGTTTGCATTGGGAAGGGGAAGATGAGGCCACGGCTCAGGCGACCTGGGGCTGCAACCTGTGCCTTGGGATGCTGTGGCTCTTTCTCCTCCCCTCCCCCACCAGAGCTTCCTCCCACACAGCACCCCTGGGGCTCCCACTCTTCCAGAAATCTCCTCTGACAGGCAGCCTGTCTCAGGTGGCTAGGGAGTGGCCCCGGGGTGTAGCTGTCGTGGAGGCCAGAGCCTCATGAGTCCCCATCACTTGACGAGGGACACAGTGCTGTAGAAGGGCGTTGTGGACTGGAAGTTCCTCCTAAGCCTTCCTGCTCGTCCTCAAGGCCCCTCCTCCCAGCCCTCCTCCTTGTAAAGCTAAGAACATTTCTCCTGACAGCAAGCAGACGGGGTGGCCAGTGGCGTCCCCTACCCTCCTGCAGAACGAGTTCATGATGGTGTATAGCTTCCGCACTTTGTCCTTCAGGGTGTCCACCTGGGCCATTTTCCAGCACTGGGGTGAAGCCACAAAGTCCCGTAGCTTGGCCAGCACGCAGTAATTCTGGGATGGGCAATAGGAGAGGGCTCATGGGGGAAGTTGGTAGCCAGGGGGACAGGAGCTAATGAGCTCCTGTGTCCTCCTGCATGGGGCTTCTCCAGCCCCATGCTGGATGGTCAGCAGCAGAGGATGCAAACTGCCCTAGCTGCCCCACCAGGCAGAGCCCACTTACATGGATATCCAGGTACAGCCCGGGCAGGTATCTCACACAGGGCTCCTGCGGGGAGGACATGACACACAGCCTGGTCACAGAGTGCTCCCCGCCAGCCCAGCCCAGGTCCTGGGGTCTTTCTTGGTGTGATGACTCTTGCAATACTCTCTAGTCTCCTATGTCCCATGCACCCCCCAACGGACAACTGGTCTCCCAGAATTTGCCTTTTAGAACACAACATTATCCTATTTACTCTGAATTAAGGTACTATTTGATGCACACATAAATACATAGTAATGTATAATAACACATAAATACATAGTAATGTATAATAACTACTACATATGTATACATATGTATATGTAAAACCACTTTGTAGCTGTTTAGTTACATGATAGTTCTATAGCTACATATAGATACATGTAATATATAAACAAGTATAAAATATACAAATACATAAATAAATATGTAATATTATAGTTACATGACAGTTTTCTAGACATAATAAAATGTGTCGTGTATAACTGTGTGTGGTGCTTTTTTATGGCTACATCTTACTCCTGGGTGGATTCAGGGATGAAGGCCAAGAGCCCTCAATGCCTGTTCACCTGTGTGACTTCAGGCTCATATCTTCCTCTGTGACCTAGTTTCTCGGTTGCAAAATGAAAGAGCAGGCAGGCATAATCTTTCCACTTCTTTCTAGTTCATTCTGAGCCTATGGATTTTTTTTTAACCTTTTAAAATCGGATTCTTTTTAAAGATGATGCTTTGTTAATTCCAAGGCAAGGGATCGTGGTGCACCTACCCAACAAAGTTCTTTTATATCAAAGAATATTAACGATGTTGTTAGTAAGCAAGTTGCAAAACAGCTTGTGTCATTGGATCCCAGTTTTGTTACAGCCTGGCACTTGGATATCTTGACACAGACAGAAGGCAGAAACGCCATCCTTTGGAATGTAGTGGAGGTAGTTGCCTCTAGGTGACAGTTATGGCCATGCTCATTTTCCTCTTTGTGTGCGTTTCCCAACTGTTCTACAAAATACATTACTTTTATAATGAGACATAAGTACATGTTATTTGGCTTTTAAAAACACAAAGAGGGTATTAGAGTCCTGTAAAACACAACATCTGAGAAACATTAGGTTCTTTTTGAAGCATTTACAAGCAGTCAAAAGATGCTGTTCAATTTTACCAAAGCTCTTAATGAAGCTTAATGCATTTCTTTTCTCTATCAGATGCTCAGTTCAGCCACCCCTTGGGACACCCTAACTCTGAGTTCCTGGGTGTCCTCTTGACTCAAGCTAGCCGCCCTCACTCACTCCCTGCTCTGCACCTGGGGTAGGGTGGGGAAGGGCATGCAGTGCCATCTATTGTACAGACAGGAAACCAAGATAGGAGACTGAGTGATCTGCCCACAGCCCCCCAGCAGGGAGGGGGTGCATCACTCCCCAGCACACAGGGGTCACTAGACTAATGAAGGGACTCTGAAGTTCTAGACTCCATGTGGAGCTGATCTTTTCTTTTTGTATATTTTACTACAGCTTCTCTGATATTTGCTAATAAGTTCAAACAAAACTTGTGATGTCTTCGATGACTGACTTTTCCTTACATTTTAAAAAAGGCAAATAATTGACATATTTAGGAGGAAAATATACAAAAGCCCTTGAGATTATCTTTTATTAGAAAAGAATGCTAATTTTTTTTTCCTTTTTCTTTCTTTCTCTCTCTGTTTTTCATCCAAAGCCATGCTTTTGAGAGGCGGGTCTTCACTGAGCCTCCTGGCCTGGGTCAGGGGTGGGTGTGGGGGGAACTCACCTCTGGCTGTGCAGCCTGCAGGCTCTGGAAGTCACTGGTGATCTCCCTGCTCAGGGTCAGCATCCTGGAGTAGCAGGTCGGGGGAGCTGGCTGTGCAGCAGGGAGCCCGGCCAGCAGCAGCAGGAGCAGGGATGTCCAGGGCGTCATGGTGCTGGGGCTCCCTGCAGCCCCACCAGCCTCCCCTTTAAGCGGCAGCAGGGGGTGGTCTGGGGCCCAGGCTCCACGCCTCCATTTCCTGTGGGCCCAGCCAGAGCCAGCTGGAGAGAGTATGCGCGGCACGCCCACCTGCGCTGAGACACTCAATCCTTTCATTAGGATCCCATGAGGTGAGGATGGCCGCCTGGACTTGGGGGGTGACACCTGGAGGGTGTCAGCATGTTTTCCATCCGCAGTTTCTCTCCTTGGGGATTTTTCTTGAACTGATAAGGAAAGGTGGAGAGGGCAGAGGCCAGGAGGGCGAGAGATGGAGGAGTAGGAGTCAGTGGGAGGCCACGAGGGCTGATTTTATAAAGCTGGCTGATCTCCTGCAGCAGAGCTGGGGGGGGGGCACTAATAGCGAAGGATTGAGCCCCATTCCCTTTGGCTGCTGGAGTGGGACAAGGATGTCTGCCTGGGGTCTGGAAGCCTAAGTGTCATTGTCTCTGGACAACCCCCCCTCCCCCCACCACCAGGCAGCAGACTCTTGGGTGGGATTGTCACCTGCCTCCTAAGCAGCTATGCCCTCTCTTGGCCTGGAGGTGGTGTGGCACCGCACATGGGCCTGGCTGTGTGAGCATTCCTGACGCCCAGCACAGGCCCATGGGCTGCAGGAATGGCAGTTTCTCCACACGAGCATGCCTGTCAGGTTGGAAACAGCTCCCGCTAAAGGAGTAAGCTCCCACTTAGACGCCCAGGGGCAAAGCAGGGCTGTGCCCTTCTGGCTGTTGGCTGAGGCTAGTTTCTTAAGCCTCCCTCATTTCCTGTGCTCAGTCAGGTGGGAGCTCAAGAGGCGACTGTGGAGCAAGGGAGATGCTGTACCATCTGGGCAGAGCTTGTGCCCGTGCAGAGCTTATCCCCACGCATCATGAGTTTCTGCAAGGTCTGAGCCAATCACTGTCTCCGCTCAATTCTATGCACACACCTGCCAGGCATATGCCACAGAAAATGGTCCCATTTTCCAGGTGGAAACTGAGGTCACAGAGCTGGAGGCACGTGCACTCAGGTGAGACTCCCTGCCCTGTCCTCCTGTCCTGCTGCCCCTCAGGACAGAGTCCTGAGAAGCAAGAGTCTTGCCGTCAGAAATGAGTTTGGGTCCTTGGGCTACCCTGCACCAGGAGCAAGCAAGGAAAGGGGGCTGTCAAAGCGGAAGGCAGATTGCCACTTAATCCTGGGCGCTGCTTGTGCTCTAGCAGCCCCAAGAGCAGTTGCCAATACAAGTGCTGTGTGGGAACCCCAGGAGGGGACAGGAGGAGGCCTGGACCCAGGTCTGGGCGCGCTGGGCTCCAATGCCTCCTGCTATGAGACGGGGCAGAAGAGGGGCCAGGGCGGGCTGCAGCTTCCCAGAGGACACTGCTGAAGATGAGAAACACAGGGGTGAGGGAATCAGGGCGTGACATCCTGGGCTCAGACAGGGATGGCACCCAGGTCCCGCCTCTCCTGCTGTTGCCTGGATAAGGCCCCCCAAGCCTGCAGGCCATCCCTGTCTAACCAGCTGGCACCGCCGGCCCTGCCTCGGGTCCTTCCACCCCCCGCCAGTTTCCAGTGTTCCGGGCCCTGGGCAGGGGTGGTGAGCTGTGCCTTCCTGTTCTGTAGGCGGCAGCGTGTTCTCCAAACACCACTGGGAGGGCTGGCGCCATGTGCCATGTCGGGCACCCCGCAGACGTGCAGCCCGAGCGCCTGGAGGCCTGCCTACCAGGCCCGGTCTCCTCTGGATGACGTCTCCACACTCGCTCCTCTCTGGCTGGGGCCTAGGGCCTGTGCCTCCTGGTCAATGCCCTGGCCCAGCTGGGCTCCAGGTCTGCTGGAGAGGCTGCAGGGCTTCTGCCTGCATTCATCAGAGGACCTCAAGTTCAGGCCAGGGAAGGACAAGTCGTCCCTGCATGCTTTACATCCAGGAGAGCATTGTGTGAAGGTGAGATAAATGAGCCACTAGGAGATGGACCTTGTTCCCCACCAGGACATGGCATGGGGCTGTGTCTGAGGCTTCTTGAGCTCAGAGATGTGTGGGCCTCCAGGCCTCCTTGCTGCGAGTTTGTGGCACCTGTAGGTGGCATGAGTGAGGCTGACCCTGAGCCCCTGCAGTCTCCAGCTGAGACATGGTGAATGTTGGGGCCCAAGGAGTCTCAGGGAAGCAGAGGGCAGGCCACCTGGCTGCCCGAGGAAAGCCCACACCTAGCTCTGTGGAGCAGGCAGAGGAGATGAGGAAGCGCCTCAGAGGACAGCTGCCTGGCTCTGATTCCCAAGCAGAGGCAGGTGAGCAGGATCAGTGGCCTAGGGCCTAGGGGAGAAGCATGCACCCCAGGCACTCCATCTCCTCACCAGCCCTTTTGGGTTTCCTGGAATCCTGCGCAGGATCCTTGGCTTGGCCACCTGCTGCCTCTCTCTTCACTGGTCCCACCCCCTGCAGCACAGAGGGCGGGTCTTTTTCATCTCTGTTTATCAGCACCCAGTCAAGCACAGTGGCTAGTTGGTAAAGCATTGCTGAGGTGACTCAGTGGATACTCCTGCTACTCAGAGATTGGGGCACAATCCTCAGAAGAAACCCCACATAGCACAGCTGGAACCAGCTGTTCCCACAGAGTCCCACAAGTGGCCCTAGATGCAGGCTGACTGCTGGGGAGCTGATCATGGACATCCTTTCATGTACATTGGGTTCTCAAAGGTCTCTGCTTCCTCCTTCTCTGTCTACAGCTCCTTTCTTTGAAATCCAGGCAGAAATTTCTCCAGGGGCCAATTGAGGTCTTTGCCCCCCAAGAAACCCTCTTGTCCCCACTAGTGTTTTAGATGAGGCTGGGACCCTTTCACTAGGACTTGCTCAGGACTGGAAGGCTGGTGGCCTGAGCTAATGGGCACCAGCCGACTCCTGGCATGGACTCTTTTTTCACTCGCCAGACACATGTGTTTCCTGAGAGTCTGCTGCGTGCCAGGCACTGAGACGGTGACAGAGATGAAACTGTGAACGGAGCCACAGAGGACGAGAAGGACAGAAATCCTGGTGTCTACAGCTCCCCACACTCCATCCCCGGTGAGAGCTGAGCTGAGGAACGTGGTGGGGAAGCAGGGAGGGGTGCGCATGTGCGTGTGCGTGTAAGAGAGCAGGTGTGGACAGCAGAGAGAGGCACAAGCTGCCGTGCTGCTGGCTTTGAAGATGGAAGAAGTTCAGGCCACAAGCTGAGGAATCCCGGAGGCCTCTGGAAGCTGAGGGGCGCTTCTTCCCTAGAAAGTCCAGAAAGGAATGCAGCACTGCCCACACAGGACTCACCCCAGTGGGTACACGTCAGACTTCTGGCCTCCAGAACTGTAGGATCACAAGTTGGTGTTGTTTGAAGCCACTCACATTGTGGGGATTGGAAGCAGCAGGAATAGGAAATGAAGATACATCTCTTCAGGGCAGTAGAGTGACAGTGACTGAGCATGGAGGTGCTGAGGTTCAGATATGGTTTGAGATTGTCCCCAAGGCTTCGTGTGTTGGAACCTGGTCATCCATGTGGCAGAATCCAAAGGCAGTGAAACCTTTAATAGGTGAGGCCTGGGGGGTGGCCGGATCCCTGGGAGCATCCCCTGTGAATGCTGATCTCATGGGTTCAGTTAGTTCTCAGGAGGGGTCCTCATAAAAAGAGTAAGACTAGCCCCTCCTCAGTCTCTCTCTGGCTGGCTTTCTTGCCAGGTGATCTCTGTCTCAAAAGTGCTCCTGCCATTGTGATGACATCTTTCACATTGTGACATGGCCCAGGGGCCCTCCCCAGAAGTTGAGCCAATAAGGCTGCTGGTCTTGTACTCTCAGTCTTCAGAGCTGCCAGTTAAGTAAACCTCTTGTCTTTATATACCCAGTCTCAGGTATTTTGTTATAGTAACAGAAAACAAACTTATACAGTGGAACTTTAGAAATTATCCTGACCAACCTGTCTGATACTTATGCTTTCTTTACAGCTTTCCTCTCAAGTGCTTATCCAGAATCTGCTTGTATACCTCCTTAGATATAGAGCTCACTTCTCCTAAGGCTGCCCTCCAGAGGTTACCAATGCCCACTGCCCTCGTCTTCCTCTAAAGCAGTGCGTCATGAACAGGACACCATGTCCATGGCCAACCCCTCTCTCCTGTCTCCTTCCTAAGCATCCACAATTCTCTCCTTTGGCAGGCTTTCAACAGCTGCAGAATTGCCCAGAAAGAGAACACATTTTGGGCAGATACTGAATTTCGGTGCCTTAACTTCTGGTGTGGTTTGAAGGTGCCCTCTAACACAGTAATTGCCATTGTAACAGTATTCAGAGGTGGGATTTGGAGAGGTGGTTAGACCACAAGGGCTCTGTTCTCATGAATGAATGAATGCCATTATTGAGGAACTGGGTGATTATGCTGGAGTAGAAGTGCACCCTCTTTTGTCCCCTCTGTCTTGTGTGTGCTTGCTTGCTCTTCAACCTTTCACCAGGATGACTCTCAGCAATGCAGGTAGACTTCCTAGCCTCCAGAACCAGGCACCAAGTACATTTCTTTTGTTGATAAATTACCCAGTCTTGGGCATTCTGTTATAGCAGCAGAAACAGACTAAGACAGTATCCTTCTGTTTTCTGTCTGTGACCTTGTATTTTCAGGACCTGGGACTCTTTTTCAGTATTTGTGGAAAAAGGGCAGTTAGCCTTTTCCCTCTGGCTGTTCAGACCAGCATGTTCCAATAAGCAATGCAGTGGCCAGGGAAATACTCTTTGTTCTCAGCCCCCAGGGACTGTGGGCAATTCCTGAGAAGGAACTGGCTGTTTGCTCTGGCCCCATGTATCTTGGCTGAAACATGGAGTGGCACCTTTCCTGCATGACCCTGATGTTCCTGTCCTATGGTCATGGTGAGGCATCCAAGGTTGAAATGGCTGTAGCCAATGTCAGTTCTCCTGTGGCTCAACTCCAGCCAACAGCTGTCTGCTAGTAATGGCAGGAGCCCAGTGATAGCCTCATTTCTGTAGGAAACAGCACACTAGCTCATGCGGTCTGGGGTGCTAATGCCAGAGCTAGTGCTGGAGGCAGAGGCCCCTCTGCACCTCCCCACTTCCGCAAGCAGTTGCCGTCAGAGGCCAAGAGCCAGTGGCGACTGATGCAGGAGTGACAGCCAGGAGGCGCTGGGCAGGGCGGTTGGTGAGCAATCAGCCAGGATGTTGCCTCTGGCCAGCAGCAGCCTTTGGTAGGAGCTGTGCTTCTCCCCATGTTTATGGGACATGTTTTTGAGCTTTTACTTTGACTCTTGGCAAACCCAAACGGAAAGCTGGGGCAGCCTGTCCAGAGCAAAGGAGTGAAGACAAACACCAAGGCTGGGCTTTGCTTCGGCGCAGGGATTGTGAAAGGAGCCCCATGTTTTAGAAGAGAGCCCTCCATAAGGCCCGAACATTGGATTCAGGCTTTCGTAGGAAAGAGCGCACGGCAGGAGCTCTGTCCCAAGCTGTTCCCCTGGGCCTGTCCAAGCAGGGAGGACTCAGCAGAAGCTCTCCAAGAAGGTCCCAGCTTGGATTGGCAGAAAGACCCCGGGCTTAGGGTGCTACAGCCGAGAGCTCACCTCTATCCCTCAGCAACCAAGCAGATCATGACGTCACTGAGCTTCCAGATGCGCAGGGATGGGAACCTTTATTGGAAACACTTTTTGTGAAGTACGGCAAACACAAGGCTGCTGGAGTGACCCTGGGGGCTGTGGCTGTCCCTCCCTCCCTTTCCTTCTTCCTTCCTTTCCTTCTGGTTAGAGACTGTGCTCTTTAACCTCCTCTGGGACCATTTCTTGCTTCCCTGCTGTGGGAATGGTTGTGGGCACGTGGGCCAGATGGGCAAGCCAGAGCCTTCCCTGGGGTTAACAGAGGGGCACAGGAGGATGACCACCCACTCACTCCACTGGGGCGACTGTGCTGTGGTGGCCAGCAGGCCTGTCTGCAGGAGGAGTGGCCGAGGCCAGGAATGCAGAAGCAGAGCTCAGAGATGGAAAGAGGAGGAAGACCAGCATGGAGCTGCTGTCCCGGCTGCAGTGCCAGAGACCGAGTGCTGCGTGCTCCTCAGACTCTGCCAACTGTCCTGGGCTGTTGCCAGCTACAGAGCTGATACAGGGTTTCTTTGGCCTGAGCAGGTTTCAGGGAGGTTTCTTTTTGTCTCTTGGAAATAAAAGAGTCCAATCAGTACAGCACCCTGCAGAGTGCCGGATGGAGCTGGCTCTCCTCGGGGTGGCTCCATTTGGGATGATTCTCACTGTGCCAGTCATTAGTGCTGGTCACCAGACATGTCTAGTCTCCTCTCTCCTGGACCCAGGTAAAGATTGAGCATCCTTGTCCCCTTGAAGTTAGGCGCAGTCATGTGGGTCATTTTATGCAATGAAACGGTACAGGAATGCTGGGATTTACCGCAGGCAGACGCTGTGAGAGCCTGTGAGTGCTTCACCTTGCACTCTGCCAGGACATCTCTTCCTCTGTGCCCTCTGACCCCCAAGTACAAGGCATCAGCCTCATGCTTAAGTAGAGATGACCCAGAGCGATGCCCAGCCAACGTGTGGAATGCACTAGGAGCTTTCTGTTGCTGCAGCTTTACCTAGCCTATCCTGACTATGTAAGCAAGTCCTCCCAAGGACAGGTAATGTCCTTCCCCTGGAGTGTGGGTGGAACCTGTGGAGGATTGGATATGCCTCATGCCGTTGGGTTAGTCGTGCAGCAAAAGGGATCTTGTGGTTGTGGTGAAGGTTGTTCATCAATTGGCTTCTGGTTAGTCAAAGAGATTACCCAGCTTATTCCAACTATGTGAATCTGGTTTCTGCAGGCTGACAGGAGGTGATGAGGGAGACAGAGAGAATCCAGGTGTGAAAAGGATTCAACCTCCATTTTTTGGCTTGAAGTGGTATGGGGGACGGGGTGGGGAGGCAGCAGAGAGGGGGGATACCAGTAGCCTTTAGGAGGACAGTGATCCCAACAGATAGCCAGTGAGGAAACAGAAGCTTCAGACTTGAAGTCGTAGGGAACTGGGCTCCTGGTCCGAATGGGCCTTCTTAACAGAGCTCCCTGATACCGGCCCGAGGCAGCCGAAAGTTTGATTTTGGCCTTGGGAGAGCCAAAACCAAGAACTTTGCTGATTCTTTCCAGATATTGACCTCCATAAATGGGTGCTGTTCAGGCCTTCAATTTGTTATCCAGCAATTCAAAACTGATACTCTGACAAATGCATTACTATTTGAGGTTATTCACGGGGATTGTGATTCTCCCACCTAGTGACCCATGTGTACTAGTCTCCACACAGCCCTACTGGGCTTACCTATTGATTTCTTGATCAGATTGGGGGTTTCCTGAGGGCAGGCTTGGTGCTGGTCACCTCCCAACCCTGCAGCTCAGCACAGAGCAGAGAGATGCTCTAAAGGTTGGCTTTTGGCAACACTGTGACATTGTTGGATATTGTCTGCCCATCTGCCTCACCCCATCACGCACAGTTCAGGTACCTACAAATGAATTTTAGCTAATACAGCTACAGCGGGGGCTGGTGCCTGGTGCTTTTGTTAAGGTGTTAGGTACCTCAACCAAGGTGGAGCTAGTTAAGACCATACGAGGCAAGGTAAGGGGATGGAGGGCACCGGGGGGTTGCAGAGAAGCAGAATCAGTGGAATGTGTGTGTGTTGTGTATATATGTGTATAAATGCATCTATGTATGTATATATACTTTATATATATCTCTACCATATATCTGTGTCTGTCTGTCTGTCTCTGAGTCTGCTTTTTTTCACCGCTGTGACTGAAAGATCTCTTCAAACTATAGAGTAGGACGAGTTTATTTGAGGGCTCAGTTTCAGAGGTCTCAGTCCATTGACAGCCAACTTTATTCCTCAGGTTTCCAGTTGAGGCAGAACAACCTGGAGGAAGAGTAGGGCCAAGGGCAGCAGCTCACACAACGATCAGAAAGCAGAGAGCCTGCATTTGCCAGATACAAATATATACCCAACTCTTCCATGTCCCCCCTCCTCCAGCCACTTTGGTTACCATGCAGTTAATCCCATCAGGGGATTCATCACGGATTGGGTTAAGACTCTCACAACCCAATCACTTTTCCTCTGAACCTTCTTGCACTGTCTCACATGTGAGCTTTTGGGGGACACCCCACATCCAGACCATAACACTAACTCTCTGTCTATCCATCCATCCTTCCATCCATCTGTGGGCAGCTGTTGATTTTAAAGAATTGGCACAGGCGACGGTGGAGGCTGGGCAAGACTAAGGCCTGCAGGGCTGGCGGGCGATGGGAGGTCCAGGGAAGAGCTAATGCTGCAGCTCAGATCTGTCCATTGGGAGGCAGGATTCTCTCTTTGATGGGCTTCAGTTCTCTTCTGGGTGTTCAGTGGATTGAGTGAAGCCCACCCATGTTATGGAGTATCACCTACTTTACTCAGAATCTGTGATGTAAATGTTGACCTCATTGAACTTCACAGACACCCCTTGACTAGTGTTTAAAGAAATACCTGGGCACTGTGGCCCAGCCCGACTGATAGATGAAGTTAGCCATCATGCTGCAGGACCCTGGGAGAGTCATGAGCTTCGCTTTCCTTGGAAAATGAGGGGGATCTTCACTCACTGTGATGTCATGATTCTGTGACTTGGTTCCACATGTGGTGACTGGTTGCTTTAAGCATTCCCTCATTGGAATGCTGAATTCTTTTCCCGGGAGGCTATGAGGTGGCACACTGTGGAGGTCAGAGTATGGCTTGTGGGCAGGGCAGGTCCCGTCCAGGGCCACACTCAGCAATGTGTACAAGGTGTCTGGCCCAGGCAGGGGTCTCCTCCTCCGACCCCTCACCGAGCTGTTTGTGAGGATTGAAGAGTGGTGCTTGCCCTCAGTGGAAGCTCCTCGCCCAGCCCTGCATCTCAGGAGCACTTGGAAAGTCTCCCAAGGGTCCCAGCTTGTGTTCGACACACCATCTGAAGAGGTCGCTTTGCTTTCCGTTTGCTTTCTTTGTAGGAGCTGGATCTTACCTGATGTGCTTTCCAATCAGGTAACAGAACCGATGGGGATGAGCAGATATGTTTGTGGTGTCCCTGTCACACATCAACAGCTACCTGCATGTTCCCTTTAACTAGAACCTGAGACCAGTGGCCAGCCATGACACCTCAGCTACAAAAAAACACAGCCTACGGTTTTCCTCCTTCCTGATGCCTTTGGCAGTGGAAGTGATCCATTTCTTTTGCAGTGAAATGATTATTTCTGGAGCTATTTCTCTGTACTTGTGAAAGAATAGTGCAGTAAAATATACATAACACAAATGCAGTATTTTAACAAGGTTTCTGGTCAGGGGTAGTGAGCACACTCACATCGTGGGACCGTCCCCACCATCCATCTCCAGAATTTTTTCATCTCCCCAAACTAAAATCCTGTCCCCATTCAACACTGACCCTCCATTCCCCAGCCCGTCCCTGGCAACCCTCATTCTAATCTTTGTGTTTCAGAGGCTCAGCTTGATTTACAGTTTTAAACTCAAACTAGACAATCAAGTTGACCTCATGGGCCAGCCCTGTTACTGTCCAGCTGGGCATCTTTTTCTATTTCTTTGTCTATAAAATGGAGATGATGCTGGTACCCACCCCCCACATACACAGGGCTGGGAGAGGATTTCAATCTTTTAAACGATTGTATTTATAGTTGACATAGGACGATTGTCTATCTTCCTGGGTGTAACATGACATTTCAATGTATGCACAGCCTGTGTAATGATCGAATCAGTGTGGTCAGTGTGACCTTATCACTTTGTGATCAGAATGTCCAAAACCCCTGGAAGAGAATTAAATAGTTGGTACGTGCAAATCCCTCAGATTCGAGCCCGTGTGGGGTGAGCACCACAGGTTGGTTATTGCGGTGCAGGTAACTTCCAGCCCCATAAACCCCCCTCCTAACACACCCATGCAATGCTAGAGCCAGGGGCTCGGGGTCAGGGCTTGGCACTCGAGCCCAGGACTTGCGGCCTTCTAGGTGAAAGAGGAGGCTGGTGGAATGAATGAATAAAGGGTGCCCTTTGTTGCCGTTCCCCTCACAACAGGGACCTCCACTCAGCCACAGCTGCAGTCGAGCCATAAACAACCTCTCCCTGTGGGCCCAGCTCCTGGCAGCCCCCTTCTCCCTCCAGTTCCGCGGCCTCCAGCTTCTGTGAAGTTAAGGCTTCCTCCCTCGGGAAGCATTTTGAGTGGTTTGGCCTCTGTCCTTCCAGGAAGCCCTGCAGCCAACACATACCCAGGACAGGAAGTGGCCAAGAGTAACTCAAGCCTTGGACAGAAAGCGTTTCAGTCTGCTCAGAGACCATTTCAGAAACTGGCTGAGCCTCTCAGGGTGGCTGGCACACTCCACCATGTGAAGTGTGACCTCCAGTTGTTTTTTTAGACCTTTTATTTGAATAGTTCCTTTTTTTCCCCCTTCATGAGGAAGACGTAGTTTCTTAGGCCTGAAAGGGGCAAGCAGGGCAGAACATCGAACACCACACCTGCTACTTCTCGTCTTTTCTCTTCACAGCCACCCAGAGAGGTGACAGAGAATCCCCTCGTGCTGGAAGCTGTGAGCTGGAAGAGGAGCAAGTTGATGGCCAGACTCTGCTGGTGGTGGCTGTAAAGCCAGGGCTTCCTGACCCCAAGCCCATCTCTTCATGGCCCAGGATGTCTGAAAGCCAGCTCTGTGTGCACAGATGCCTGGGGGCTGTTAATGTAAGGGAACCCCCTCCTCCACAGAAAATCTTAATGAAGTTTCTCCAGAGACCCTCCCCAGAATTAGCCTATCAGCAAGGATTTCTGCAACAGAAGTTTCAGGCAGGAGGAGTATTGCCGGAGCAGGATGAGGTTCAATGCCCCGAACAGTGGAAAAGGCTGCTTCTGTCTGGACTTGTGCAGACTGGGGGCCTCTGAGCCCCTCCCCTGCACACTGGGTCTAGTTCTGAGACGTTCTCAACTCGGGGTTCAGAGGGATTGGTGGACTCTGGCGAAAGCTCCCTTCTGAACCCGGCTGCAGCCAATAAACCTGCTTCCTGCTGATGCCCCCGTGTCCAGCCCCGCCTGTCCCACAACATTAACTCGCCACAATGTTCAGAAGGCCTTTTGTGACATGAGTGGAATTCCCTGCTGCCGGAGAGATGGGAGGCCCCAAGCGCGTGGTAAAACCATCCCACCAGAACACAGCCAAACGTGAAGAGGAAGAGGAGGCTGCTCCAGGAAGATTGCGTGGACTACTGGTGGGTCATGAAGCTGTCCCGCTGGGTCACATGGCACGCCCTAATTTCCTCTCGCTGTGTGAAGCTTGGGACTCTTTTTCAGTGCTTAGCAAGTTGTTCATCAGTGGTGTGCAGAGTAGTCACTGTGACTGTTACAACCACAGAATGAGTCTTTGGAAAAAGGAACCAGAAAATGTAAGGAGATGAATCCTGTCTTTCTCACCAGATGCATTAAAATAATAGCCTCTCAAATGTGGGGATCAAAGGTCTACCAAATACGAGCCCTGATGTGTTATTTTCCCTCAGTTCCTGGGCCCCTGGATGCTGCTTCTGGGGTCTGCCAGAAATATTCTCTGTTCTCTCTTCCCCCAAAGAGAGGATGAGGGAATGGCAGAGAGCACATCCTGCCCTGTCTCCCAGGCAGACGCTCCCCAGGCTGCCTGCCGGGCCTTCTCCTTGCTGCTGAGGCCGTCATGGCTCTTGCCTCATGCTTTGCAAACACTGATCTTAACACTTAAAACGACTTAGCTTGTTGTGTACTGCCAGGTGTTTTATGGGGGGATCTTTGTATTTTTCTGCTTGAGCTATCATTCAAAAATAAGCAAAACAGAGGCCCTCCTCCCACTTACACCCACTCAGCTGGTTCTAAAGTTGATCTAAACCTTGGAACAAATCCGCTGGTGGGCTGGAGGGGTCTTGGCTCCGACATCAGGCGCTGGTTCTGAGTGGAGTCGGTGGCAGCCTAGTCACATGGGTCCGGAGTTAAGGGCAGTACACAGGGCTAATGAGGACTGGTCTCTGCCTGTTCCCCCTCCTGCTGGCCAGCAGGGGCTTCCTTCCAGTGGTGTGTATGACGCATTTGCCTGATGACATGGAGATTTGGCCACAAATTCCCAGACACACTTGCATGATGTCTGCAAACCTGTACTCCCAGCTGTCGACCCCACTGGGAGGTATCTTGGTGGAATTCAGAACCCAAAGGGCCTTGGCTGGCCATTCTCGGCCCAGCCACATACTGGCTGTGGGCTTCCAGAACCAAGCTCGTGTGTATTGTTACCAGGGGCCTGCGGGGCATGTTATGTCTCTCAGTCTGGTGTTCTTGCAAGATGGGATTTCAAGCAAGACATGAGCTGTAGCAGTGTTATGGGCTGATCTGAAAATTAGGTCAGGCTGACCCCATTCTGCTCAAACATCTCCCCCTGCATAGAATTTGCCTCCCTTCCCACATGAGCCTCCTCACACAGAAGCTGACACCCTTACCCACTTGCACCCTAACCACAGTATCTTTAAACTGTGGAACTGATGCTAGCTTGCCCACTCAGTATGTACAAAAAGGTGCCAATTCTGAGAATGTGTGTAACTTGGCGCTTTCCACTTTATGAAATGCGTCATGATTGTGCTTGCCGCTCCCGCCCCCTCCTTTGTGGTGTTTCTGATTTTTAAGCTGCTCCCTACCAGCGTTCAGTGTGTTGGGCTGCAAAACTGTCTGCTCTCTGCTCCTTCAGCCCGGGCCAGAATAAATTCTTTGTCTTTGCTTCAAAAAGACCCGGAGTTTTATTTGGGATTTTTGGAATGGCGCCTTCACAGTAGCAGCATAGCAAAGTTTATTAGAAAAAGCACCCCCAAGGAGAGATTGGGACATCTCTGAGAGGAGAGCAACATTGTGCCCCTTTGTTCCCTAGTTTCATTAGGGTCCTAGGGAAGTTTCTGGAGTCCAGCCCAGGCACCACCACTTCCCTTTGACTGAAAGCATTGCATCGGATTTTTAAGTTCCTACTGTGCATGATTTTACCCACAGGTACCCAGGCAAAGCCCATGAGCAGGAGCAGAAGTACCCAAGCAAAGCCCATGGTGGGACAGAGAAATTTTACAATCATAATGAAATTGGAAGGACATGCTAACGGTCTAAAGGCACTCTTGGTCACTTTGGCCTGAATTGACTGGTTCAAATTGGAGCTTGTTTTAACAGACTTTATGGTGGCTGGGCTTTGCTTTTAATTATCCTTTTTCCTGAGCCTTGGAATCTTTGGTCTGCATAAAGGTCACCAAGTGCCCCTTTCAGGGTAGCCTGTGTTCTTATCAGGAGGAGTCTTTGCACAAACATTCCTCAGCCCCAGGAACATCCCTGCCAAGAACAGGTTTTTGTGGAGGAATATAACACATCCTGTTGACTTACGCCAGAGCAGGGCCAGAGCGGCCTTGGGTAAATTGCTTCTTAAAAGAAAACATGTGGAGGGCCGGCACCCAGGCCCAGCTGTAGAATTATACCTTAATTCTGTGTTCCTGTGGCTCATGTCCATCTGCTGCGTATCAACTCTGCCACTGAGGTAAGCAGCTCATGATCCCTTCCACCTTCATCTACCACGCCCGGCAGTGCCCCTCCCATAGTTGGATTGAACACATGTTAACCGTAGGGACAATCTACCAACCAGTCCCTGAGGCTTACTTTTCACATACTGAAATGGAACAGTAATGTCTTTGGGATGGCTAAAATGATTACATTCAAAAGATGCTTGTAGCATTTGATTATAACAGTTGGCACATAGAAATTGCTCAGAGAATGGGGGATGGTGGCTAATGCTCAGTCCTGGGGCAGGAACAGGGACATGGTGCAGGAGGAGGACTCATAGCTGGGAGAATACATTGGACAATGCTTGTCTACCCAATATTTTGGGTAAACCCCACCACCTACACACACCTACCTATGGTAGGTCCAAAGTGCTGCTGGGTGGAGGAATCTCTGTGCTTTATCAGAGGTGGGGATGCCAAAGGACTGCTTTCCAGATGAGAGATGGCTGAGCTGGGCCTTGGGGTCCACCAGAAAAGGGGCCTTGGGACCCTGTAAGAGGCTTGGACTCTCAGTGATCTAAAGGAGCTTTTTAAACATTTACATTTTACAACATTAGAATGTATTTTATCAGAAATGCAAATTAAAGTAATTGTGAAAAAAATTTGAAATATTTCTTCCTGTTTGTTTTCAAAATATACAACTTTCTCACCTGTAACAAATGCCATTCCTCCTATCTCAAAAGTCTGGGTAAAGAAAATACAAGAATGGGTGCTAAAGCCACCTGAAAGTCACAGTGAGCAGAGGAACTATATGTATCTTATTCCCCACTGAATACCCAGTCCTTAGCACAGCCCTGATAACAGCAGGTGCTCAACGAATATCACTGAAGAGCATGCAGCAGGTTGCAACGCACACTGGAAATTTTCACGGACACCTCACTTCTCCACTCTGCAGGCTCCTTTTGGTTCTGATGTTGAACATTGAATCCAGGTGTCCCTGAAGTCAGAAAATAAACTCCAGGAAACAGGGATTCCTCTTAGTGGCTGCTCCAGCAGGTCTGAGGAGCTGGGACGAGGTCCTTCCAGGCATGTTTCATACACAGAGAGGAGGAACCAAGCATATGCTGTGGCATTTGGAGACAAATGCTTCCAAAATTCCAGTTGGCAGTCACACATATACTGTTTTATAATTATATATTAAATCCCAAGGCAAGGATGGCACTTAACATTGCACAGCACAGGCCTTTAGTGAGAGCATGCATGCATCCTGTTGAAATAGTCATTTCTGATTGGCCAGTGCAAGGCTTCTCAGCCTTGACACTACTGACATCTGGGAGGGAGATTTCCTTGTTGGGACGGTCCTGTGCACTATAGGATATTGAGTAGCATCTCTGGTCTCATCTGCTGGACCCCAGTAGTGCTTTTCTGCCTCCTCTTCAGTCATGACAGTCAGAAATATTCCCAGGCACTGCTGATTGTCCCTAGGTAGGGAAATCACACCGTGGTGACTAGCCTAACTACTGGGCTAGAGACATGTTTTTTACCAAAATCAGATTTCTACCAAATCAGCATCCATTCATAGGTGATGAGCCTTCAGGCTCTCTCCTAAACACTTGGCAGGCACTATGTTGGGTATTTTGATGCAAAGTTGCAATAATACTGTGAGACACTGGAATTTCCCTCCCTTCTCTGAAGGTTACGGTGTGTCTAATCAACTGACAGTACATGGATTAACAGAAGAAAAGGCATACACACTTTTTAAAGTACATAAGTACAGGCAATCACAGAATGATTATCCAATAATCCAATGAGATTCAGAAATGTATATACCCTTTGTCACGTGGGAGAGGCACATGGGGGCATGCAATGAGATGGGTAGGACATGGTTTTTAGGGCAAGTGAATGGGTCAAGCACAGATGATAGTTTGTGACAAAGTGCCTCTGGCTCCTGGGGATGGGAGGGCTGGAACTGCACCCAATAAAGATGGTCTTACAGCAGGAAAAGTCCCCCAGGTAAGCTCTAGAAGCTGCCCTCAGGGTCCAGGCATGTCTGCTTGGGTGAGGGCTTCCAGCTTCCTCCTCTCCAGTAACAAGCATTCCCAGGTTATTGGGTGGGGTTTTGGTGCGTGTGCACAGGCTGGACAACTGCATTTCTTTTGGAGGAAGCGTCCTCAGTCAGGTAAGGGATCTTCAGAGCAAACCTCTCTCTGCATGGCTTCTGAAGAGGAAGAGGATCAAAGTGATTGAGAGAGAGGGCAGGAAGATCAGAGAGATGTTGGTTCTAAAACTTTCTCCAGCTGTGTGTGTCCAAGCGCTGCATTTTGGGGTATGATTTTCTGAATCCAGACGTTAGGAAAAATTATCCCCATTTCACAAATGAAGACACAAAGAAGTGACTTGTTCAAGTTGAATGACTAAATAAGTGAATGACTGTCCAGGCCATGGAGGTGTCCACTCACCCTGGATCCTCTGATCCTCAGGCTGGAACCCACCTCTCCAGCACCCCCGGTTCATAGCTAATAGATGTTGACTGCTCTGCAGGCGAAGGCTGAGGTGCACACCAGGGTGAAGATGCTGAGAATCTGCTCCCACGGGCGAGAGCTTCCCACTGCAAATCAGTGGTGAGGTTGGTGAAGGTAAAGATGTTCTCCAGAAAGCAGCTTGGGGGGCCTCTGAAGGCTCAGGTGCTAACATGTTGCCACGTTGGGTCTCGTTTCAGCTTCAGGCAGGTCTGCATGACTGTTATCATCATGGCGCCATTTCCCTGACTCAGGAGGGCAGGTGTAGGATTGGTTATTTGCCCCTGTGCCCACCGGGGCCTGGGTGGTGAGACCCAGGGCTGTGGGGTGAGTGAGTGAATAGCAAGAGGAGCAGGAGGAGAGGGAGGGGCATGTGCTGTACGGCTCTGCTCCCTCGCACCTCCCCACCCTCCACCCTTCCTTTGAAGGAGTCACCACTGTGTTACCCAGTGACCCTGCATTCTAAGGGTCAGTGCTAAGACGGCAGGATTTTGGTATGGGAACAGTGCTTAGCCATGGCCAAGCCAGCCCAGGAGTCATGCCTGAGCATTCCTGACAGGCTCGTTGACACGGCTCAGTCCTTCCTTGACTCAGTCATTCTTTCCGTTTGCTAAGTGTCTTGGTTGTGTCCCTGTCCTTCCAGATGTGGAGATTGGTGATGATCTCAGCCTCACCCAGGCTGTATTAGCTGGGACATGGGCACATCCAGCCTGTATTAGTTAAGATGGGAGCTAAGTGGCTCCAACAAAGCCATCCCAGTCCACAGTCCCGTGGTGCCACGAGGAGCCTTGTTCTCTCACCAGCGCAGAGGCAGGTGGGCGGGCCAAGGCAAGTGGGCATTCTGCCCCAGAAGTGTGTCCCCGACCATGACTCCTCCCCTCTGGTTGCTCTGTGACCCGCTAGGCTGTTGTCTTCTGCCTGGCTAAGGCCATCTTGTGTTGTCCTGTGGGCATCGCAGCTGGCAGGAGGGGCAGGAGAGCACATCAGTGGGCCCTCATTTCCCATTGGCTGAAACCTACTCATGTGGCCACTCCTGCCTGCAAAGGAAGCTGGGAAGTGCGGTTGATAGCCAGGAAGTCATGTGCTCAGCTGAAGCTGGGTGTGTGTTCTGTTTGTGAAAGGAAAGAAGGGGACATGCATAGCAGAGAGCCCCCGGCAGCCTCTGCCATACCACCCAGCTCTTTTGTTTTCAGGTTACAGACTGAGAAACTGAGGCCCCGAGGGGGAAGTAACTTATCTGAGGTCATGTGATGAGGCAGCGGAGCAGGGCCGTCTCCTGGCTCCCAGGCCATGCTGTCCTCAGGAAGTCGTCAACACTTCTGCTACATGGAACTCCTGCTCCCTGCCGCAGGCTTTCTACTCCCTGTGTAGAATGTTCTTTAGGCAAGTGCCCCTGAGCCCTGTTCTTCAGCGAGATTCATGCAGCCTTTTAAGGAACTGTGAAAGATTCTGATTCTCTCCCTCTAAAAATAGTCAATGTGCACGCACACACACACGTTTGTTCAATGTGTTCCCAGTGAGTCCCTTATGCCCCCAAGAATCTTATAAGCCCAGACAGAAATACAGGGAGACAATACAGGGTAGATGTTGCATTTGGCAGTGAGGGAGCCGTCCCCTGACCCAGCCTGGTCGGCATTACAGCTGGAGCTCTCCACCAACCCTTCACTGGAAGCCATCACGGAGCTACTATGCAAAGTGTTTTAATGAAAGGACAAGAAGCTCATATTTGCTAGGCAGCCAAGTTTCAGTCTATGAAAATGCCTCTAGGGAAGTTTCCTAAAATGCCAAGAAACGTAGACACACCACATTGTGTAATTTGTGGATCCCTACTTGGAGTAAGTGTGCATGTGCTCACACACACACACACACACACACACATGAAGACTCCTAATAATATGTTGCTTTTGAAATTATCATTTTTTAACCATTGGGGATGCTCTGCTATCTGAGTGAGATGCTCTGCAATAGCAGAACTGCATGTGCAAGCCATCCCTTATTCTGGGGTGTCACAGAACGGCCTTATGGTTTTTCCCTCTGTAATGCACAATGCTGCCAAACAGAACATACTGAAACAGGGCTAGCTGGCGGTATTTACTCTAAGCAAACCAGACTCGAGTTTTAAATAAAACAGGCTTTAAAACGATAATAAAGCCTGATCCAGCAGACTCTATAGAACGGCTTGGCACAGAAGACACCCTGCTCCTGACAGTAGCCTCCTGCTGCTAAACTTAAATGTCACTGCCATTGGCATTGATAGCTCCAAATGCAAGTATGGCCAGTACTGGCTCCTGCTCTTAGCAGTGAGAACAGCCGCCGCAAGGCTCCACTCCTGTAGGGTGAGGTCAGAAAAGGAATGCAGTGCTCATTTCTGTGCCTGCATTTGAGGTTGGAAGTAACACATCACATCCCCTGTCAGATTCAGGATTAAGGCCAGAAGAGTAACTTCTGTGCTATGGAAGTCTTCCTCTCTGGAAAGCCCAGTAGGCTCAGCACAGATGAGGGAGATTTCTATTTTGCATTATGTTACGTTATTTTTTTTTCAGAGGTATCAGTTGTGAGCCACGCCAGAGGGCAGGACCTACAGCGGGCTTCATCTGGAGTCAAGTTCAGCAACGTCCACAGAACGGATCTCACTGCATTTCTGCCTGGGTTTATAAGTCGTTAGGAACACACTGAAACTGTACTTAAACTTGTGTGTGTGTGTGTGTGTGTGTGTGTGTATTTGACTATTTTATAGGAAGAGAGTCAAAATCTCACAGTTCCTTAAAAGGCTGCATGAATCTCGCTGAACTTACCTAAGAACTCCTCGTGGGAGACGGGCGGGCAGCCAACACCGTACAGGATATAGGAAAGGTGTGTACTTAGAATATTCCTTCCAGACCATGTCAGTGTGACATGACCAATGCCTTTGCCCAAGAAGCGCTATGGCAAGGGTTCCTGGAGGATACCACTCTCTGCTGTCTGCTGAGAAGAGCAGAGGTGGGAGAGAGAGGGCAGTGTGTGGTGGTCCATCCTTCCCCATACCTGGGAGACTTCCTGCTGGGGGGCGGCCTGGTTTAGGGTGGTTAGGCTAAATGTTTGGCCCTGTCCCCCTGACAAGAGAAGATGTCTTTGCCCAGGCACCTGTAGGCGGAGTTTTCAACTGTCTTCTTAGGCTGTGGGCTTTTTTAAAAATTTTTTTTAGTTGTAGATGGACACAATGTCTTTATTTTATTGCTTTGTATGTGGTGCTGAGGATCGAACCCAGGGCCTCACGCATGCAAGGCAAGCGCTCTACCGCTGAGCTACAATCCCAGCCCCGGCTGTGGGCTTTTGACTGCAAATACCAGTTGAGTCTCCCCTGTCTCAGTCCTTTCACAAAATACCTGGAAAATCTCTTTTTGTGGATCTATTGGAGATTCATAATGAGGAAAAGTTAAGACCTGAACTGTGTGTGAGGAGCGAAGACACAGCCTTGGGTTCCGCGTCTTCCCCGTGTCTGCTTGCTAATGGGGCACATAGTTTCACCAGGATCTCTCCTGAATCTGGAGCTCTGCCTCCCACAGAGTGAGCCGATGCCCTTCTCTGTCACTAGATGCAGAGTGTTAGCTCTGCTTCCATGAGACCTGCGCAGCCTGTCACAGGAGGGCGGTGGTGTGCACATTTCCTTCTGTACCTGGCTCTGCTGCTCCAGCCTGGGGTTTCACACATAATCTAAGCTGAAGGCATTTTAGCTAAAGAAGTAACAGTGAGGAAGCATTTCTGTCAACCGCCTGGACCCTGCCCGCAACTAGGTTGTCAGCTTGACTTCTTATGCTGTCCTTGTGGCCAATAACGAGCACGTTTTGATGGTCTGCAATGTGCCAGGAGCTGCTCTGCCTGCTTTCTGGGCACCGGTGTGCCTTCTTCTCAGCTGTCCTCCAGGGCTCTCCTCCAGCCCCTTCCCTGGATGCAGCTGACCTTGTGCTGCTCCCCCTCCAGGTGATTCCAGCACCTTTCAGACTTCAGGCTTCCTCTGCATCTCCCCAGCCTCTTTCCATTGGAGGCCCTGTGTTTGGTCCTTGCATCTCCAAGATGATCAGGGCCTCAAACATCACTGAAATTTTAAGGACTCCCCATGTAAAGTTCTAGTCTCAGCTTTTCCCCTGAACCTCATTCACATCTGCCCAGAGGCTGCACAAACCTAACAGACCCTTAAATTTAACAAGCCCCACAAAATGACTCTGGATTGCCACCTTCCCCACCCTGCCCCACCACACCAGGACACAGGGATCCTGTTTATCTACTGTCTCCCCAGCTCTATCCTCCAGTTGTTCAAGCCAAAAGTTTTCAGCCATCCTTGATTCTTCTATTTGTATCTCTCAACCAGTCTCTCAGGAAAACCTACGAGCTCTGCCTCTGCAGGACCTGACCCCTGCTCCCCACTGCCCCTGCCTAGTCCATGCCACACCATCTCTTGCCTGTGTTACCTGGGCAGCCTTGAAGCCAGGCTGCTGCTCACAGCCCACCTCCCTCTTATAAACAGAGCAGGAGGACCCTCTCTCACATGGAAGCTGCATAACTTGACCCATCAAAACAGAAGAGGAGATGACCTAGAGAGACAGACGGAGAGGGCCACGTGAAGTCAGCTGCAGAGAACACAGTCCTGAGGCTCCAAACCGAGGAATGCCTGCACTGCCAGGAGCTGGAAGAAGTCTGGAGTTCCTCAGAGTGTCTGCAGGAAACCAGCCCTGCTTAGGTTCTGATTTTGGATTTCTGGTCTCCAGAATAATGACAATAAGTTTCTGTTGTTTCAAGCCACTAAGTGTGTGCTAACTTGTTACAGCTGTCCTGGGAAATGAATAGAGTAACTGTGGCATTAAGGACAAGCCATGTGTCTTCCTGAGCCTCCCTGTCTCTATCTGCAAATTGGGGGCAACTGTACTGCCCTTCTGACACGGTAACTATAGCAATAAACTGTGACACATGTCTTACAAACTCAGGACTCATGGTAAGTGGCCAAATTTTTTTTTTTCAAAGTGAAACTACCATTGTTTTCAGTAATGATTAAAATAATGTCAAATGATACAAAGGTACTTAAAAAGTAAAATTTAAAAATCTGAATTTTTACAGCTCTAGAAATAGCCACTATTGTGTTTTGGATGACCACCTATGTCCTTTTTATAGGCTGGATAGATATGTTTCATTGCTGACCCTGAATCTCACATCCCTCCCTTCTCAGTCCTGAGCCCTTGGCAAACCCTCTTGTGACTCAGTCTTCCTTGGCCCAGAATATTGATAACACCTGCCTGCCAGGGTCTTGTGCAGTTGTAAAGGGGTAATCCACAGAAGGCACCGCAGTACCAGGGCCTGGCACAGCATCTATAAATGTGCAGAGAAGCAGAGGGGATACCAAGCCTGAGTGTCCTGTGTTCTAGCACAGAGCTCTGCACAGAGATGGCATGGGATCCTTATAGACCACTCAGCTTCTCCCAGCTGCTATGAAGGGCCTTCCTCTCTTGGCCTGGGGGGCTTTGTGGGCACCCCCTTTCTTCCCCAGCAGATTCCCCATTGCCCTTCCAGCCTCAGCTCATATACCTTTTCTCCTGGGAGGCTCTTCTGCCTCCAGGTATGGTTATCTGGTTCCCCTTGGCCCTCTCAGCCTTGGGCTCACCCAAGCCCCACCCTACAAAAGCCACCCTACACGCTCTCAGGCATGAGAGCTGAGCCTGGTTCACTCAGCTGTGTGGCCACACAAACGTGTTTAGAAAATGCTGGCAAGAGGAAAGGGCAAGAAACAGGTGCTCAAACCTGTCCCAGGGGAGCCTCTGCCTTCCTGGTCTCTCAGAGCTAGGGCAGGTACCTCTGCTGTCCCCAAGCCTCCTGGGATTCCTTCTACCATAGCACAAACCACATTCAGAGTCTTTGTTGGTATGCATGGCTCTTAATTTCACATATATATCAGTCAGCTATTTTTGTGATAATGCTTCACAACAAACAACCCCCATCTCAGTGGCTTATAAGAGAACATATTTTTTCTCGCTTGTGAACCTGCAGCTGTTTCTGGATGCATGTGGGGTTCAGGTCTGCATCTTGGGTGTCTTGTTCTTGGAACAGAGACTACCCAGGGTCAACTCATCTTGGGGTGCATGGTGGAAGTGGTGTGACATCTCTGAAGTGAGTGGCATAGTCACTTCCTCTCAAATAGCAGACCCAGGTCAGGGAAAGGGGGCAAAACTGAGCAAACAGGAAATTTACACAATAGCTTGTTGCTGGGGATAACAGCTGCTGCTGGAGCTGTGCTCACTGTGTTCCAGGGACCAACATCAATTCACTTATTCCTCATAAAAACCCTTGGAAGGAGAGCTGCTATTATTAGTTCCATTTTATAGATGAAGGAACTGAAGCCAGAAAAGGTTAAGAGACCTACTCAAGTTTACCTGCTAGAGAGCCCACAATCAGTGCCTGTCCAAGTTCCTCGCCTGCCTCATGAGGGTCTCCTTTGTCAGCACATGGCCTGGAGTAGGCTGCACATGCCATCAGTGCTCACCAGTAGAATGAAAAGGACACATCTGTCCAGCAGTTATTTCATGCCGGGCACTGTTGCCTGCATTTTGTCTGATATAGCACTAACAGCAGCCCTGGGTATCGCCCAGCCCATTTCACAGAAGAGAACTCCAAGGCCGACTTCTGCAAATGAGGACCAAAACAGGAGCTGGAACCTGCTGCATAGGGCTGGCTCCAAGTTCAGCTCTTGCTATTGTCCCTGGAGCTAAGTCTAAGTCTCAGCGCTTTCTGAGACAGAATGACAGAAAAAGAGAGAGGAGAGAGAGGAGAGAGAGGAGAGACAGAGAGAGAGAGAGAGAGAGAGAGACAGAGAGAGAGAGAGAGAGAGAGACACTAAGGTGGAGGTAAAGAGGATGGGAAGACAAAAAGAACCACTGCTTTCTACCAAAGCACGGACAGTGGCTCCAGGCTCCCAGCAGATGGCAGGATGTGGCCAAAAATCCCAGTTGGGCCGCGCGGACAGCACAGCGCCGCACCAGTACCAGTCTGCCGCTCAGGGAGCTTGTTCTGAGCCCGCGCCGCCCACTCCGGTCCCGCAAGCCTGGGGTGCACGGGTGTAACCCCACTCCTTGTGCGCGTTGTCCCTGGCGCGCCTTTCTCCCACCCACGCTCCCCAGCTCCCACGGTGGGAGCCCAGGCACCCAAACCGGAACCCCTGCGTCTAAATCGGCCACCGACGCGGCACCGTTTGGGGGAATCCCGAGGCCCACGCCCGGCCATCCCCAGGGAGGGCGGGTCAGGGCGCAGCGCCCGGTCTCGGGGCTTCGTTTCCTGATGCACAGTGAGGGGCCGGTGAGACCCGACCGGGTCCAGGCTGGACTTTGCATCCACTGCCTCTCTAGAAACACAAAGGGCAAACGCGCCCGCTGGAGAGCAGGTACACCCACTGCTGCCGCGTCCCAGCCGCGACAGTCCAGTAAGGCTGGCGGGGCGCTCGGATGGCGAGCCCGGGCCCCGCTCACCCCAGCGCGGACGGGGAGCAGTGGTTTCTAACTCTTGCGCTGTCGGGAGGCGACCCGGGACGGCGCTTATAAAGGGTGGGCCGCGGGCGGGTAGCGGGAGCTCGGAGCACGGACCGCGCCTGTGCCCGCGCCGGGCCCCCGCCCCTCCCGGCCGCCCCGGGCTGCGCCGGCCGCCGCGCCCCCTCCGTACGGTCGCCGCCGGTCCCCTCCCTCTCCTCCTCCTCCGCCCCCGCCGCCACTGTCTCCCGCCCTCTGCCGCCGGCGGCCGCGCGGCACGGTGGCCAGGCGCGGGAGTCCCGGTTCCCACACCCGCCCGGTGCGAGGCGCGGCCGCGGGGCGAGCGCGGGCCTGGGCCCGGGAGGAGGGGGCGCGGCGCGGTCCCGCCCTGCACGCGCTCGGCCCTCCGGCTGGCGCGGCGGCGACCCGGCTCGGCGCTCCCCGCATCCCGCACCCGCGGCCCGGCCGGGCATGTAGCGGCGGCCGCAGCGGCGGATATGGGCGGGAACCACTCCCACAAGCCCCCCGTGTTTGACGAGAATGAAGAAGGTAAGAGGGCACCGGCGCCGCGCCCCGCCGCCTCGGGCGTCGGCTGGGAAGCCCTGCCTCCGCCATCCTCTGCCCAGCGCCTGCTGGGCGCCGGGACCGGGCACAGGAGAGTCGCCGCGCGCCCCGGTGCGCCGGGCCCTGTGCCAAGCGCTGGGCTTTTACCCAGGCAACTCCTAGGCTTTGGGTGCCCTTGAGGGGCCGGGACGGCGCCGAGCTCCGGGCTGGGGCTGCAGATTCCGGGGCTGGGGGAGAGGAACCCAAGCCTTCACCTGGGGTGTAGCTGGGGGAGTTGGCTTCACAGGTGAGACTGGAGGTTGCTCCAGCTTGGGCTCCGGGACCCTAGGTCGCCTTCACAGCTGGAAGCAGGAGGTGGCCTGGGTGGGCGGACTGAATCGAGTGTGTGTGTGTGGTGTGTGTGTGTACGCATAGCCCACCGCCCCTGGGCACCGTGGAGGCTGCTTTCTTTATCGTTCCAAGACAGCTTAAGGAAACTTTCTTGGCTAAACTCCACGGCTCTGAGGAGGGTGTCCTTCTCAGTGGCAGCCTCCCTGGTCAAGGACTGGTATAGGCTGCCCAGCCTCTTCCAGACTCTAGGGCTCCAGAGCCTTGAGGCTCAGGTAGACAGAGCTCTGTATTCGGCCATAGCAGAACCTTGTTTCCAGTGCTGTGTGGCCCTGGACAACTTACTTAATTTCTCGGAAGCATGGGTTCCCTCACCTATGAGATGTGAATTACAATACCTCCACGTGCACTTCTAGAGTTGCTCAGAGCTGAACCTCCAGCAAAGTGCCTTGTAAGTACAGGCAGCCCACAGCTGCAGCTCTGCTGTGCCTCCTACTGGGCTGGCCCATTTCCAGGTGCCCCAAATCAGACCTACAACCCTGAGCCTGCCCAGGTGCAGGGCACTGCCTGGGTGTTCACCAGGCTTGTACCTCTCCCCACAGGAGTGTACTTTGCTCTCTCTGTATAACAGTGGACAGAAAAGACTGTCCTAGTCATGGCTAGTCAGGGCAGAGCTGGCTCTGAGGCTGGACAGTCTGTCCTGGGATCTGTGCTTGTCACCCCTACCTGGGGTGCAGGCTTGTATGCACACAGCTCATGGTTTCTAGAGCTACCACGGCTATGATGCTACTCAGATGCCCCCAGAAGAGCCCCTCTGGAAAGGAGAGGTGAGCACGTCAATGTCAGTTTAGCCAGTACCTGCTGCGCCAGACCCTGTGTCCTTCCTTGAAGGAGTTTTTGATCTGGTGAAACTGAATGACCACCCTGAGGGCCGGCTCAGGGTTGGGGGTCTCAGTTCTTCCTGGTGTTTAGTCTGGAGTATGGGCAAGTAGGAGCTGGGGGCAGAGGAGAGATTGTGGAGGCTCTTGTGTGTCCTGGGAAGAGTTTGGACACTGTGCAGCATCTCCCTCAATTTTAAGGGTTCCTGGTTCTAGCCTGGGTCAAGGTCATGCTTTAGGTCATTCTCTCTTATTTGCAGAGAACATTTAACCACCTTTATATCGGCAACTATCTCTATATTTTATTCCAGAAAATGTGCTTTAAAATATTTATTGGCAAAATACTTATGTCTGGTGTGCAGCCTTGTGCTTTTCCTGCTGGGGTTCCTCCTGACAGTGGATGGGCCTAAGCTAGCTGCGTATTTTGGTGCTAGCTGAAATACAAGGTCAGGGCCCTCCAGCCCTGTGAAACATTAACTTGTTTGATTTTGCTAGCGTCTTTCTCACAGATTTCCCTGTGCAAATAAACTATGGTATTCGTCACCAGCAGGTTCATTAATTTCACGGGCATTTACTTGCCGGTCACTGTGTGTGCACCCACCCCTGTGCTGGATGCCAGCAATAGAGAGAACTTGGAAGATCCCTAACCCTGAGAGCGGGGAGAAGCCAGAGGACTCCTCCCTTTAGATTTGAATTTTGCAGAAATGGCAGGAGTTACCCAGGGAAAGCAGTGGTTGGTGGAAGAGGAAGGGTGGTTCCGAAGGAGGGAACAGAATGTGCAAAGGCAGAGGCCAAGAGTAAGCCTAGGGGTGGCTGATCCTCCTGCAGTGTGGACCGTGAGAGTGGAAGGTACGGAGATGCCCCGGGAGTGCCAACCCAGTCAAAAAGGGCCTGGTGACCAGGAAAGAGTGCTTGGACTGGATCTTGTAGGCATTCCAGAGCCACGAAAGGTTTAAGCAGGGGAGAGACATGGCCTGATGAATGTGCACGCTCTCCCAAATTGTAGCCATCAGGTGGCTGGGGGCACAAGCACCCAAGGAAGTCTGATTTTTAAGTACTTTCAGGCTAAGCCACAGCTGGAAACCCACCACTGCATACCTATCCCTGTGCCCTGGCCATCTTCATTCTCAGGGCAAAGCTGAGCCTAGCATGAGCAGGGCTGTTCGTGCCAACGCCACGTACAGCAAGGTGGCCAGAGCTCTGCCAGACGATGAGAAGCAGTCACGTCGTGGATTAACTGGCGCCATTCCTTCTTGGTGCTGCGTAAAATGCCAGCGTCTGAGTTAGCGGGGAGGCCGTGCAGTGGCGGAGCCTCCTTGACTTGCAAATGGCAGAAAAACAACCTGAAGTGCTTTCAGGGGCTGCTTGGCCCTGGTACTCCTCCCTCCCTTGGTTGCTGCCATTCTGCTTCAAGCTGTGGTCACAACCCTTGCTGAGATTGTTCCCACAGCCTCCTTCTCCAGCCTCCCTACTTCTGCCCCACCCTCTTCACAGTCACCTCATGCAGCAGCCAGGGATCTGTTAAAGTGTGCATCAGCTCAAGTCCAGCCTCTGCTTTAGCCCCTCCGCCCCCGTCCCCGGGCCCAGGTGCAGCTTGCATCAAGGGGGAAGAACAGAGGAAGTCCTTGCAGATCCCATGAGGTGCGCGCTGGGACCTCACCTCCCTCCTTGTTCCCAGCCCACCTGCCTTCCTCCTGCTCCCAGGCAGGCCTGGTGCGCTGGAGCCTTGGTGCTGGCCCCTGCTCATCCTGCCTGAGGCTTCGCCCCCAGCCCTCTCACCTCCTTGGGGTTCTCATGTAGAACAGCACTCCTGACCCCCTTCTCTGCTCCCTTTCTCTTTGTAGCAATTCTCACCACCCAGCATGTTATTTAGTACTTACTTTCTTAGTATAGTCTGTCCGCCTTCTCAGCCACAAGTGCCTAAAAAGCAGGGATTTTGTCCAGCAGCTCAGGAGGCTGAGGCAGGAGGATGGCAAGTTTGAAGGCAGCTCAGGCAACGTAACAAGACTCTGTCTCAAAATAAAAAAAATAGAAAGGGTCTGGGGACATAGCTCAGTTGGTAGAGTGCTTGGCCTCACATGCACAAGGCCCTGGGTTCAATGCCCACCACCACCATAAAAAAAAATAAAAATAACAAAGGGATGGGGAGGTGGCTCAGGGGCAGAGCACTGAGCAAGGCTGAGCACTGACAGATAACAGGAAACAGATTTTGTGACATCGCCTTCCCTCAGAGTGTTAGTCTCTTGAAAGATCGGGATCTTGTGGAATTTATCCATGGTGTGTCCCCAAGGCCTAAAGTAACACCTGGTATGTGAGAGATGCCCGGTAGGTTTTTAGCAAGTGAATGAATGAAGATAGATACCAATCTCATCAGCCCTGGCTGAACACAGGTTCCCAAATCACATTAGGAGTCTGTGTCTCGTATTCTTTGCTCTCCTTTCTGACTTTTATTCTAGGATAGGCCCTTCCCTCAGGGGACCCCCCACCCCCCACCTTCAGGCTCACAGGCTCCTCTCAGAGTGTGGAAGAGAGAGCATCTTTCTAATATTAACTACAGAGAATGTCCCATGGTTACTACTTAGGGGTTCTGATTAGGTCTTGGGCTATTCTTGAACTGATCACTGTAACCAGGGAGATAGAAAGCTCAAACTGGCCAAACTGGATGACAGGCCATGCTTGAATTTAAGCAGTGGAGTTGGTTCTACTTGAGGCATTTGGACTAAGGGTGTATGTCAAAAAAATTCCTAAGGAATACTGGAATATCAGTAGAAGGGCAGGTGCATAATCCTGGGCAGGCAGATAAAAATGAAGAGTCCATTCACTCCAGCACCTGGTATTAATATGTTCTGTGGAACACAGTTTGGGACACTTTGGCTTATCTCATTCAGTGTTTTGATTCTATGTTGTGTTAATCAGTTTTCTACCACTATAACAAAATACCTGAGATAATCCATGTATAAAGAAAAAAGTTTCCTTTTGGCTCACAGTTTTGGAGGTTTCAGTTTACAATTGGTGGGTCCTGTTGTTTTGGGCCTGTGGTGGGGTAGGATATCATGGTGGAGGAAACCCACTCACCTCATGACCAGGAAGTAAATGAGTGAGGAAGGGGAGATGGTCCCACCATCCCTTCAAGGATAAACCCCAAACAGGCCCCACCTGTTAAAGGTTCCATCACCTCCTAATAGCACCATTGTGGGCAAGCTTTCACACATGGGCCTTTGGGGGAACTTTTGATATCTAGAGGCCATGAATGCCCACATTCTGCACTAGACTGGAATCTCTTAAGAGCAGCAATTACTTTTTTTTTTTTTTTTTTAACTTTTCCATTGGCAAAGCCGAGAACAGGGCCCATGAACACATATGGCAGCTATTTTTCTTTTTAATGGAAGATGAAAGCAATCACTTATCAGAGGCCAATTTCCTGCGGTCCTCTGGTGTTGAAGCTGTCAAGAAACACAGACATTTCATATTTGTTACCAGTAAACTTTGTTTGGAGATCATGCACTGGGATTGAGACCAGGAGGGCCTTCCTGCGGCTGTCCCTCAGTTTCAATATTGAAAGCTGCTGGAGCAGACACTTAACTCTGCAGAATGGACTCCACACTGCCAGCAGCTCAGTGGCCCCCAGTCCTGGTGCTCAGAGAACCTCAAGGCACACCTGCACAGCAGCCTGCAAGGGCTGGCCACCATCAGAGGCCTGTGCTTCATGACTCGGGATATTGGCCTCTTTCCATAGAGGGACGGCAGAGCCTGTCCCCATTTCTGGGAAAGGCAAGATCCTTGCTTTGGTGGGGAGATGGCTGTCCAGTGGGGAGTGGATTGGTGTTAGGACAGAGGCAGAATAATTATCTTGAGTCTTGAGGGAAGGCTTAAAGGCCTTGAGAGAGGACGGATGGGTGTTTTAGGGGAATAGAGCAGCTTCAGCTAGCACTGAGCCTAGGCATTTTCCTGAAAGAATTGGAAGGAACAAAAAGCAATCCAGTTGTCTCAAGCCAGGGCTTTGTGCAACTGCAGACAGATGGAGACGCTGTTCTACACAGAGCCTCGGTGGCCTTCCGCCCTAAGGTCCATTCTAGTTCAGCCAGTAATGAGATGAGGCCTTTGGGGTGCCTGCGGAGAACTGGCAAATCTGAGCTGCCCAGGAAGAGAAGACTCTTGTTACGGTTTAGATGAGGTGACCCCAGACGCTGACGTGTGAGACAACGCAAGAAGGTTCAGGGGATAGATGATTGGGTTATAGCCTTAAGCTAATCAGTGAATTAATCCCTGGTGAGATTAACTGAGTGGCAACTGGAGGCGGGTGGGGTGTGGCTGGAGGGGGTGTGTGTTCATGGGGGTGTGTGTTTTGTACCTGGTGAGTGCAGTCTCTGCTCCCTGATCACATGTGAGCTGCTTCTCTCCGCCACACTTTTCTGCCATGATGTTCTGCCTCACCTCAAGCCCCAAGGAATGGAGCTACTGTATACGGACTGTGACCTCTGAAACCCTGAGCCCCCAAATAAACTTCTGCCCCTCATCGCAGTTGTTCTGGTTGGGTCCTTTCCTCACAGTGGTGAAACAGCTGACTAAAACAACTGTTTTAGACTGAGGTGATTCTCTGAGCCAGAGCCGGAGAGGAAAACGTGAAGGGTGCTGTTGCTGCCAACCCTGGACCTCCTTGGAGTGTTCCTGTGTCTTTATTCATTCAGTATTTTGGCACCTGGTCCAGCTCACAGAAGTCCTCCGTGAAGTCATTAATATAAAAGGTCCATCAATGTGGGATATTACCATTGTTCACCAAGGTCTTGCTCACTTTTACTTCCATGCACGCAAAAATAATTATACATCCCTGTCCCCTTGAAGTTATGGGGCCGTGTGAATTGCTTTGACCAAAGTGAGCAGAGATGACGTGTGTCACATGTTGGGCAAAGTAATTAGGGTGCATGTCACTTCATATCTCTCTACCTTGGGACAACCACAGAGACCCACGTGATGGAACTTATTTCAGCCTGGTTCCTAGAGTGAGGACATGGAGCAGAGGTCATGTCCTCTACCTGCCAGTCCACAGTGGAATGGAGCACAAGTGACCATACCTTTGCTGCTTTAAGCTGCTGAGATTTGGGGTTGCTTGTTACCGAAGCATACCCCAGCCTATCCTGACTGGTACACTAACCAGAAGCAGCCCTCCTTTAAGCAGAAAACATTGCCTATTTTATGTTTAAGTATTATGTTAGTGGTGGTGTTTTTGTGTGTTCACTTTATCATACTGACAAAATTTCCTTCTATCCTAATTTGCTGAAATTTTAAAATTCTCAATGGGGGTTAAATTGAAGCAAATGATTTTTCTGCCTCTATTGGGGTGCTATGTGAACTTCTCTCTTTTTTCTGTTCAGAGTAATTGTTATATTGATTGGTTTTTAAATGTTAAATCAACTTTTCATTACTGGGGTAGACCTCACTTGGTCCGATGTGGTATATTCTTAAATTTGATTTGCTAATGTTTTGTGTGTAAATTTCTTTGTGGGAAGATATTATGAACATGATGTCAATACACTTGGAAAAGCACAACTTACTGAAAATAATGTGAAGAGAACTTCAATATCCAAAAAAACTCTATAGCTGTATTCCTATTAAATTTGTAAAAAAGCTTTTCTATGAAAAAAATCTAGACTTCAATGTCTTCTTAAGCGAATTCTCAAATGTTAGAAATAATAATAATCCTCCTTAAACTCTTCCAGTAAGTAGGAAGAAATAATACATTTCTGATGGCTTTATCAAGTTTTCGGATCATTTTTTTCTTAACGAGGTTTACTGGCCTCATTAAAGGAATTGAGAAGTATCCTGTTGCTTGACATTTTCTGGAAGAGTGTGTGAAGGACTGCTATTATTGATAAGTTTCTACTGTATTGATATGACATTGTTCATAATGTCTTCTTATCTTTTCCCTAGTTTGTAGTATCTGTAGTGATTTCTCCTTTTTCAGTTCTGATTTTGCTAACTTGCCCATTTTTTCTTACTTATTTTTCTCGATTAGTCTTATGTGGTTTATCAGCCCTTCTTTTTGAATTTAAATACAGTTTTCAGCTTTAATTCTTGTTTATTTACTTTCTGATTCCCTGATTTCTGTTATAAATTTAATTGTTCTCTCCTATATACTTATCTGATTTAATTTATGTTCTTTTTCAAGGTTTTTGAGATGATATTAGATCATGAATTATATTTTTTCATAGATCCTATTCATTGTTACTTATTTCATTTGCAAATGTCCATTGAAATCATTTCCCTTTGACTGAAGTATTTTCTTTAGCATCTCCTTTAGTGTATGACTACTGGTGACAGTTTCTCTCATTTTCTGTTTATCTGAGAATGTCTTTATTTAGACTTCATGAATGATTATTTTTCTGGCTATGTTCTATATGAGCTTTATCCTTCAGCAGTTTGAAGATATATTTCTATTGTTTTTTGTTCTTCATTGTTTATGATTTAAAAACAGCTGTCAGTACTTTTTAAAAAATATTTTATAGTTATACATGAACACAGTGTCTTTATTTTGTTTATTTATTTTTATGTGGTGCTGAGGATTGAACCCAGTGCCTCACACGTGCAAGGCAAGCGCTCTGCCACTGAGCGACAACCTCAGCCCTTGTCAGTACTCTTTTTGTTCCTTTTAAGGTCATGTTTTTCTTGCCTGGCTGTTTTTTTTTTTTTGGTACTGGAGATTGAACTCAGGGGCACTTGACCACTGAGCCACACCCCCAGCTCTATTTTGTGTTTTATGTAGAGACAGGGTCTCACTGAGTTGCTTGGCACCTCGCTGTTCCTGAGGCTGGCTTTGAACTTGCGATTCTCCTATCTCAGCCTCCCTAAGTGCTGGGATTACAAGCTTGCACCACAGCATCCAGCTTGCCTGGCTGTTTTTAAGATTTTACATTCTGTTTTCAGAAATCTAACTACCGTGTGCATAGGTATGATATTCTGGCTGTTTTCTGCTTGTGGTTAGTGCTATTTGAATCGGTGACTTAGTGACTGTGTTAGTTTTGGAGGGTTTTTATTTTGTTTTTTTATATTGCTTCTGACATTTTCTCTTTCTCCTCACATTATCAAACTCAAATTGCACAGATATCATACCTTTTTACTATGCCACCATGTGGCACTGACAATATTATTTTTGCCCTTTTATCTCTCTGTTTACAATTTTAATATTTTCTTCTGACATACTTATTTTTTAATCACTTCAAGTCTATCTTTCTATGACCATTAAGGGTGTTTTTTGTTTGTTTGTTTTTGTTTTTTTTCCTTTTTTTGGTACCAGGGATTGAACTCAGGGGCACTCAACCACTGACCCACATCCCCAGCTCTTTTTGTATTTTATTTAGAGACAGGGTCTCACTGAGTTGCTTAGGCCCTCACTAAGTTCTGAGGCTGGCTTTGAACTCATGATCCTCCTGCCTCAGCCTACTGAGATGCTGGGATTACAGGCATGTGCCACCTTGCCTGGCAAGTTCTTAACATTAATTATTGTCCTTTTCAGTTCTAGAATTATCAGTTTGTTCTTTTTTTTATTAATTAATTTTATGTTTTACACAAATGGAGTTCAACTTTTTATTTCTCTGGTTGTACATGATGCAGTCATACCATTTGTGCAGTCATACCCATACATAGGAGTAATAATGTTCATCTCATTCCACCATCTCCCCACACCACCTCCCATCCCAACCTTCCCCTCTGCTGAATTCAAAGTTCCTCCATTCTCCCCTTGCCCCACCTCCTTTATGGATCAGCATCCACTTATCAGAGAAAACATTTGGCCTTTGGTATTTTTGGGATTGGCTTACTTTACTTAGCATGATATTCTCCAACTCCGTCCATTTACCTGTAAATGCCATGATTTCATTCTTCTTTAATGCTGAGTAATACTCTATTGTGTATGTATACCATAGTTTCTTTATCCATTTATCTGTTGAAGGGCATCTAGGTTGATTCCATAGTTTAGCTATTGTGAATTGAGCTGCTATAAACATTGATGTGGCTGCGTCACTGTAGTATGCTGATTTTAAGTCCTTTGGGTAGAGACCAAGGAGTGGGATGGCAGGGTTGAGTGGTGGTTCCATTCCAAGTTTTCAAAGGAATATCCATACTGCTTTCCAAAGTGGTTGCACCATTTTGCAGTCTGACCAGCAATGAATCAGTGTACTTTTCCCCCCACATCCTCACTAGCACTTATTGTTGCTTGATTTTTTGATAACTGCAATTCTGACTGGAGTGAGATGAAATCTTAGAGTGGTTTTGATTTGCATTTCTCTAATGGCTAGAGACGTTGAACATTTTTTTCATGTATTTGTTGATTGATTGTATATCTTCTGTGAAGTGTCTGTTCAGCTCCTTAGCCTATTTATTGATTGGGTTATTTGTGGGTTTTTTTTTTTTTTTTTTGGTGTTAAGTTTTTTGAGTTCTTTATAGATCCTGGAAATTAGTGCTCTATCTGATGTGTGTGTGGCAAAAATTTACTCCCAGGATGTAGGCTGTCTGCTCACCTCATTGATTGTTTCTTTTGCTGAGAAGAAGCTTTTTAGTTCAAATCCATTTATTGATTCTTGCTTTTATTTCTTGCACTTTAGGAGTATTGTTAAGGGAGTCAGGTCCTAAACTGACATAATCTGGTCTAATTCCTAGGTCCTTGATTCACTTTGAGTTGATTTTTGTGCAGGGTGAGAGTTTTAATTTCATTTTGCTGCATATGGATTTCTAGTTTTTCCAGCATCACTTGTTGAAGAGGCTATCTTTTCTCCAATGCATGTTTTTGGCACCTTTGTCTAATATGAGATATCTATATTTATATGGGTTTGTCTCCATGTCCTCTGTTCTGTACCATTGGTCTACATGTCTGTTTTGGTGCCAATATCATGCTGTTTTTGTTACTATTACTCTGTAGTATAGTTTAAAATCTGGTATTGTGATGCCTCCTGCTTCACTCTTCTTGCTAAGGATTGTTTTGCTATTCTGGGTCTCTTATTTTTCCAAATGAATTTCATGATTGCTTTTTCTATTTCTTTGAGGAATGTCATTGGGATTTTGATTGGAATTGAATTAAATCTATATAATGCTTTTGGTAGTATGGCCATTTTGACAATATTTATTCTGCCTATCCAAGAACAAGGGAAATCTTTCCATCTTCTGAGATCTTCTTCAACATCTTTTTTTAGTGTCCTATAATTTTCATTGTAGTTTTTACCTCTTTTGTTGATTCCCAAGTATTTTATTTTATTTTTTTGAGGCTATTGTAAATGGGGTAGTTTTCCTAGTTTTGTTTTCAGAGGATTTGTCACTGATGTACAGAAATGCATTTGATTTATGGGTGTTGATTTTATATCCTGAAATTTTGCTAAATTAATTTATTAGTTCTGGAAGTTTTCTGGTGGAGTTTTTTAGATCCTCTAAGTATAGAATCATGCCATCAGCAGATAGTGATAGTTTAAGTTCTTTTCTTCCCATTCATATCCCTTTAATTTCTTTCATCTGTCTAAGCTCTGCCTAGAATTTCAAGGACTAGGTTAAATAGAAGTGGTGAAAGAGGGCATGCTTGTCTTGTTCCCGTTTTTAGGGGGAATGCTTTTGGTTTTTCTCCATTTAGAATGATATTGGGTTTGGGCTTAGCCTATATAGCTTTTACAATGTTGAGATATGTCCCTATTTTTTCTAGTGTTTTGAACATGAAGTGGTGCTATGTTTTGTTGAATGCTTTTTCTGCATCTATTGAAATGATCCTATGAGTCTTATCTTTATTGATGTGATGAATTACATTTACTGATTTTCATATGTTGAAACAGCCTTGCATTCCTGGGATCAACCCCACTTGATCATGGTGCACTTTTTAATATATTTTTGTATTTGATTTGCTAGAATTTTATTGAGAATTTTTGCATCTATATCCATTAGAGATATTGGCCTACAGTTTTCTGTCCTTATTGTGTCTTTGTCTGGTTTTGGTATTAGGGTGATATTGGCCTCATAGAATGAGTTTGGAAGAGTTCCCTCTTTTTCTATTTTGTGGAATAATTTGAGGAGTATTGATGTTAATTCTTCTTTGAAGGTCTTGTAGAACTTGGATGTGAATTCATCTGGTCCTGGGCTTTTCTTTGTTGGTAGGCTTTTGATGCTGTCTTCTATTTCATTGCTTGAAGTTGCCTTCTTTAAATTGTGTATATTGTCCTGATTCAATATGAGTAGATCATATGACTCTAGAAATTTGTGGATGTCTTCAAGATTTTCTATTTTATTAGAGTACAAATTTTCAAAGTAGTTTCTAATTCTGTATTTCGTTTTTCATTATGAATTTTAGTAATTTGAGTTCTCTCTCTCCTCTTCATTAATGGGGCTAAGGGTTTATCAGTTATATTTATTTTTCCAAAGAACCAACTTTTCATTTTGTCAGTTTTTAAATTGTTTCTTTTGTTTCAATGTCATTGATTTCAGCTCTGATTTTAATTATTTCTTGCCTTCTACTTTTGGTGCTGATTTGTTCTTCTTTTCCTAGGGCTTTGAAATGTAATGTTAGGTCATTTATTTGTTGACTTCTTATTCTGTTAAGGAATGAACTTAATGCAGTGAACTTTTCCTTTAGCACTGTCTTCATAGTGTCCCAGAGATTTTGATATGTTGTATCAGTGTTCTCATTTACTTCTAAGAATGTTCTAATCTCCACTCTGATGTTCTCTGCTATCCATTGTTCATTCAATAGAATGTTATTTAGTCTCCAGGTGTTGGAGTAGCTTCTATTATTTATCATTGATTTCTAATTTCATTCCATTATGATCTGATAGAATATGGGGTGGTATCTCTATTTTTTGTATTTTCTGAGAGTAGCTTTGTGGCATAATATATGGTCTATGCACTGCAAGAAGAAAGTGTGTTCACTTGTTGATGGATGAAATATTCTATATATGTCTGTTAAGTCTGAATTATTGATTATGTTACTGAGTTCTATAGTTTCTTTATTTAGTTTTTGTTTGGAAGATCTATCCAGTGGTGAAAGGGGTGTGTTAAAGTCACCCAGTATTATTGTGTTGTGGTCTATTTGATTCTTGAAATTGAGAAGGATTTGTTTAATGTATGTAGATGCTCCATTGTTTGGGGCATAGATATTTACAGTTGTTATGTCTTGTTGACATATGGTTCCCTTAAGCAGTATGAAATGTCCTTCTTTAACCTTTCTGACTATCTTTGGTTTGAAGTCCACTTTATCTGATATGAAAATGGAAACCCCTGCTTGTTTATGTGGTCCATTGAGTGCTCTTTTTCCCCCCCATCCTTTCACCTTCAGTCTGTGGATGTCTTTTCCATGAGATGAGTCTGTTGTAGGCAGCATATTGTTGGGTCTTTCTTTTTCATTCAATCTGCCAGTCTATATCTTTTAATTGATTAATTTAGGCCATTAACCTTCAGAGTTATTATTGAGACATGGTTCGTATTCTCAGTCATTTTGGATTATTCCAGGTTTTTGACATAACTTGGTTTTTCCTTTGATTGGATTTTCCTTTAGTGTAGTTGCTCCTTTTGCTGATTTTCACTGTTGTTTTCATTTCCTTCTCATGGAATATTTTGCTGAGGATATTCTGTAGTGCAGGCTTTCTAGTTGTGAATTCTTTTAACTTTTGTTTATCATGGAAGGTTTTTATTTCATCATCAAATCTAAAGCTTAATTTTGCTGGATATAAGATTCTTGGTTGGCATCCATTTTCTTTCAGAGCTTGGTATATGTTGTTCCAGGATCTCCTGGCTTTCTGTGTTAAAAAATCTGCTGAGATCTGAATTGGTCTCCTCCAAATGTAATCTGATTCCTTTCTCTTGAATCTTTAGAATTCTCTCCTTTTTCTATATGCTAGCATTTTCATTATAATGTGCCTTGGTGTGAATCTGTTGTGATTTTGTACATTTAGTGTCCTGTAAGCCTCTTGTATTTGGTTTTCCAATTCGTTCTTCATGTTTGGGAATTTTTCTGGTATTATTTCATTGAATAGATTGTTCATTCCTTTGGTTTGTATCTCTGTGCCTTATTTTATCCTAATAATTCTTAAATTTGGTCTTTTGATGTTATCTCAGAATTCTTGGATGTTCTACTCATGGTTTCTTTCCATCTTTACTGTTTGGTCAACATTATTTTCAAGATTATATATTTTATCGTCATTGTCTAAGGTTCTGTCTTCCAAGTGATCTAGTCTGTGGGTGATGCTTTCTATTGAGCTTTTAATTTGTTTCATTGTTTTCTCCATTTCAAGGATTTCTTTTTTTTTTTTTTTCCCCAGAATCTCTATCTCTTTATTGAAGTAATCTTTTGGTTCCTGTATTTGTTCATGTAGCTCTTTATCAAAGTAATCTTTTGTTTCTTGTGTTTTCTTTATTATATCATTCTTTAGATTGCAAAACATTTTAATCGTGTACATCCTGAACTCCTTCTCTGACATTTCTTCTACTGTGCTGGCCATGAATTCTAATAACGTAGTATCTTGGTTTGTTTGGGGCACTTTCTACCCTTGTTTTTTCATGTTGTTTGTGTGTCTACCTTTCTAGCAGTGAGGATCCAAGGTATTTCAGTTTCTACCCTATAGACTTATAGTGTCTCCTTTTGGGGGAGATAAATATTATGTGGACAGGGCTATGTCAACGGCTGCAGTGACTCAAGATAGAAGCAGGCTGGGGAGCAACTCATTGGTAAATGGGGAGCCCCAGGGTGGTCCTCTGCTCTGCACAGGGGTGGTCTTGGGCCTGGGCTCCCACACAGCGAGGCAGTCCTGGGCCTGACTTGAGCCTAGGCTCCCAAGCGGGTAGCAGGGGCAGTCGGTTTGTTCTCTTTAATGGCTTCTAATTGATGAAATTCTCAAAACTTTCCTTTTGATTTCATAAGCATACTTATCAAGTTCATGTGGAAGACATGCTTGACATTTCATTATTTGGCAACCCTGTGGGTCTACTTCTATTATCTTTTGTTTCCCTTTAGACATGGCTGGTCTTCTCACCTGTGTGATATATGTGTTCATCCTGCTGTGCATTATATAGGAAATAGTGCAGGCTTTGAGTGATAATTGAGGCTTTGAGTGATATTTTCTCAAGATAAGGTTTCCTTATGCTCTTTGTAGGAAGCTATGCTACAGGTGCTAGGAATCATCTTTCGTCTTAATCCTTACAAAGACCAAGGTGGTTTGAAAGCCCATGAGGCTGGACTAAATCTAATTCACACTGATTCCTACAATGTAGTTTAGTCCCTTGGTGTCATTATAGGAAGACTGGGGCATTTGGCAAGCCTTCTTCGCTTTGGTAGATTCTGATATTTAGGGTTGTTCCCTCCCCACAGCCTGTGATGGCTTCCCAAACCTGCTTGGCTTCTTGGCCTCTTGGAATCTGCTTTCAGATTTGACAGATGCCACTCAAGGACAAGCGGTCCCTAATGCTGGGCCTACTCTTTGACTTCCTTTCTCCTGGGTGTTTGGCCTACAGTTCCTTTCTTAAACAAGTTCTTCAAATATCAGTTTTGTATAGTTATAGCTCCTCTGAGAAGGAAGGTTGACCAAATTAGTCTAGTTCTCCAGAAGCAGAAGCCCCCTCCTCAGTGCCTGTCACCAGGAAGGCGCTTTCTACTTTAAGAGTACATTCTCCCTGACGTCTCTGCCTCTGTGCACTTCCTGCTGGCTCTCCTCATGTTCGAGGCCATGTGTCACGCAGGCCCACTCCCTCCCTCTTGCGCTCTCACTCCCTCAACATCTCATCCTCAAATCTCTATCTCTGGCTTCTCTTAACATTTTTGGGAAACAGTTTTGAGGAGGTCATCGTGATCTTTTTGTTCTTAAAAATAGCAGAAAAAGGTAGTTTATTTATTTATTTTTGTTGGATGCAAAATTGAGTCATCCATAAGCTCACCACCTAATTGAAGAAACAGATCACACCCAGTTCCATCAACATTTCCTGGACCTGCCCTACTCCTTCCCCTTCCCCATGCTTTCTCATTCCTAAGCAATACAGTGTTTAGTTTGTGTTGTTTTCAAAATCTATAAAAATGGTAGCATGTTTTATGCATTCTTCCAAAGCTTGCTGACTTTCTAAGATCCACCCACACTGCTGTGTTCTGTTCACTTTACTGCTGCAGAAAGTTCCAGTCATGCCACTCTCCCCAATGCATGTATCTTTTCCTCCGACACTGGATATTTTCACAGCATCTAGCTTCTGACTCTCATGGATGATGAACTCTCAACCATCTTGTGTATGTGTCCTGATGCAAGACTTCTCTAGGGCATGTAACAAGCGAGAATTGCTGGTTCATGGGGTAGCGACATGTACAGCTTCCTGAGATAATCACAGATGTTTTGCAAAATGGTAGGATAAGTTTACACTTGGACAATGTACGCAAGCCATTCCTGTTCATCAGCACTATTTTATAGAAATTTGATTCCATAAACAAACGTGAACTACATAGGTAATTTTGCATTTTCTAGTAGTGCCATTATAAAAGTGGAAAGAAAGAAGTTACCCAAATTTAAATTTTAATTTAAATTTTACATGCCATTTGGCCCAAAATACTCAAAATATTATCACTTCAATGTGCAAATGAATTTTAAAATGATTAACGAGATATTTACATCCTTTTATCAATACTAAATATTTGAAATTGAGTCTTATGCTTATATAGCCTGACTCCATTTGAGCTAGCTCTCTTTAAAGCACCCAAAAGCCACTGTGGCTACTGGCTTCCATACAGGACAACACACATGTATGGCCTTGCTAATGTTTTTTATTTTTGACTTTTTCATGCTTGCTAATTGAATGAGCATAAAAGGGCATTTCGTGGTTGTTTTAAACTCATTTCCTAACTGATGAGGTTGAAGTTTCTTCTTGTATTTGGTTTCCAGCGATGTTTCCACTTTGGTGAAGGGCCCGTTCACAGCTTTCATAGTTTTTCCTATTGTAATTCTGTCTTTTTTGATTGGTAGAGATTCTTTACATATTCTAGATTGCACTTCTTTGTCGGTTATGTGTTACAAATATTCTCTCCTATTTTGTAGTTACTATAGTTTAATCGGTAGTGTCCCCTGAAAGCTCCTGTGTGAGTCAGTGTGGGAATTTTTGGAGGTAGAATAATCAGATAGTGAGAGCTGTGACCTAAGCAGTAGGTAAGACCATTTGATGGACGGATCATTTGGAGGGATTCACGGGTGGTCACTGTAGGAAGGTTGGGCTTGGCTTGAGGAAATAGCTACCCAGGGATGTGCCCTTGGGGTTGTGTCTTGTCCTTGACTTCTTGTGCTCAAGCCCTCTGTGCTCCTGGTTCTCAGGAGCTGAGCAGCTTTCCTCCATCACACCTTCCACCGTGGTGTTCTGCCTCACCTCTGACCCAGAGCCATGGAGCCAGCCAGCCATGCACTGAAACATTGAAACCATGAGCCAGAAAGCACCTTTCTTCCTTAGTTGGGCACAGTGATGCAAAGCCGATCAGCACACGATGTTACTTCTCAAGACTTTTATCATGTGTGCTGACATCATGAAGTCATTTTAATGTGATCATATATATTAAGCTTTACTTGTGGTTTACATTTTTATGTATCAGAAAGCCTCTATCTGGAGATTAATGCTTAATAGTTGCTGAAGCGGTTTTTCCTGGCTTCCGTGCTGGGTGTCCTCCTGGTTTTCCCTCTGTGTCTCTGGCTGCTCATTCTTCATCTTTGCAAAGCCAGTCTCCTCTCCCTGGCAACGAAGTTTTGAGGTCTCAAGCCTGAGCCCTGGGGTCTCTTAGCTCTCTGTACTGCCGCCTTAGGTGATCTGGTCGACTTGTACGCGTTCAGTCACTCTGTGTCATCAGGCTACAGCAGGAGCCTACAGCCACGCTAGCTTTCGAAAGGGAAAAATGTAATTCAAAGAACTGGCAACCAGTCAGAAGGTTAACTACTAAACAGAATCAAAGAAGGCTCTAGACGGTACAGCAGGAGCAACTCTAGCATGGTAGCTACTCCTTCGAGGGCTGGGACAGAGTGGACAGGGAAAGAAATTTAGAAGGCCCACACTGACCCCCACCAAGGCCAATGCCCATATCTTTGGGAAAAGCATGGTCACCAAAAGGACAGGTAGGGCATTGGGTGGCAGAGAAACCTCCTGGAGTGTACCAGCTGCAGATGGTGCCCTTGAGGTGAGAGCTAGCAGGCCTGCACCCTCCAATCTAATGGCCGGGTGGAAAAGTACACCTTGGAAGAAGGAGGGAAACCCCTCCCTCCACTCTGCTCTCTCAGGCCTTTCCTGCGTCCCCTGTTGGCAATGCCTAAGAAACCCAGTTGCAAAAGGATGCGTCCACAGGGTCTGGTTCTAGCATTCCAAATTTGATTTGGAGCTGAGGGACAATAAATCAATAATTGGCACATAATTCTATATGACAGTGACTCAGTAACTTATCACTTTAATTCATATTTTTCTTCTGGTTTCCAAACCTGTGTTCCTATTTATGATTGCATTTGGATGCCTCAAGAATTAATACCTTTCCAGCACTTTGGGAGGCAGGAAGATTGTAAGTTCAAAGCCAGCCTCAGCAAAAGTGAGGTGCTAAGCAACTCAGTGAGACCCTGTCTCTACCTAAAACATAACATAGGGCTGGGGATGTGGCTCAGTGGTCGAGCGCCCCTGAGTTCAATCCTGGGTACCAAAAAAAAAAAAAAAATTTGTACCTCGAAGTCAACATGACTTCATCTAACTCATTTTCTTCCAGAGTCTGCCGGCTTAGCGCACAGTATCATTATCTATCCAGTTACAGAACCAAAACAGCTCAGGTTTTCCTTGACACTTTCCTCTCCCTCACTTCCACAAATCCGCTTAGGCACCTGGCTGTACTGATATCTGCTACATCTCTCTCAAATCTGCCTGTCTGTCCAGCCACACCACTATCACCCCAATTCAAACACCACATCTCATCTCTACTCCCCTGGGGCTTCCTAACTGGCCTCTCTGGACACCCTTTTGTGCTCAGAACATCCTCCACCCAACAGCCAGAATAGCTTTGGATCCCAATGTGATTGGGCCAGCGTCCCGAGGTCCAGTGCACTCAGAGTAAAGGTCAGACTGTCCTCTGGTCTTCAGGCCCTGTGTGGCCTGGAACCTGTCTGTGGGTCCTGGCTTGCCTCGTTTGTGCAGCCCTTTTCTGCAGGAGTGGAGCTGGTCAGCATGCTAGAGGCCCGAGCCCCGTCTTTGCCCCAGGGCAGCCGTCCTGGAGAGCTGCTGCTCTCGTCTTCCACCAGCGTCAGTGTCTATACTCTCAACTGCGTGGCCGTTTTTCTGGCTTCTTGGAAGTTCCACACCAACTTCTGCTCCAGGCCCCGAGCATCTGCTCTTCTCTTTGCCCGAATCCCTCCCATCCATCGGCTTGCGGGCATCCTGCCTCCTGGTGCCTCCCTGACTCTTGGACTCCACCCAGTCTCCTCTAAGTCCCCTCAGAGTGACACGTCCTGGACGTCTGTCTCCTCTGTGGGACTAGATGGCTCTGAGGTGTCCCCTGTGGCATTTTCCCTGCTTGCCCTTGAGAGTGTCACAGAAGACAAAGAAAAACCACTGTCACTTTCCTGGTATCTAAAGGACATTCCCTGGGGAAAGGGCAAGCAGAACGAAGCTCAATGAACACCCGCTGTGGGCATAGTGGACACAGTGGCGTCTGGTCTGTAGGACAGTGTGGGGGAGGTCCTGGGAATGCCATTTGATGCCCGGGGAGGGTGAGGATGACCAAGTCCTCTAGGGTGACAAAACCGTGGTTCTGGCCTCACTTCTTTTCTATGACGTAGACCCTCTGTCCCTGTCCCAGTCTTTCCGAGACTCAGTCATTGGCACTCCACCTGCAGGATTAGGGGGCTTTTATCTTTGTCTGTAGCCCTGGCTCCCCGTTCTCCACGCTTTTCCGTGTCCTCACAGACACCACCTTAACAGAGCACCTCGCAGTGGAACTTTGCATTTCTGCTTTAAATGAGGAATGCTCCCAGGCATCTCCAAATGCGAGCAAGAAGAAGTGAGACGGAGGGAAAACGGTGATATTCAGCATCGGGTGATTTTTCCAGTGGGCCCAGCCACCGGGACACGTGGTCACCTTCCGTGTCTGTGCGAGGGGAGAACCCCTGAGCCATGCCGCCTGGGCAGGTTCCCGGCACGCAGGACACTTGCTGACTGTCGTCACCAACATTTTGCTAGCCCCTGAGGACCTCGGCTCGTGACGTGCTCAGGGGTGGATTTTGAAGGGGTTTGTCAGTGAATGAGCCTCGAGGAGCATGGGATGGAGGTCCTATGGCTGCAGGCTGGAGTCGAGGAGCTGGGGGCGGGTCCCCTGAAGGGATGTGAGTGGCACTCTCTCCCCCAGTGCTGGAGCTGCAGCATAACACTATTTTTGTTAGCTCTCCTTCTAAACTCACACTCCATCTTGCAGCTCAGCTTAGAGATGGGCAGTGGGCCCATCTGTGTGTCTGGGGTGCTAGAACCCTTGCTCAGGTTCACTGTGGGACATAGCCCAGTGGTTAAGAGCACAGACCCTGGAGCCAGATAGCTCAGAGCCCAGTGCTGGTTCTGCCACCCACTAGCTGAATGATCCTGAGTGAATTTTTTTCACCTCTCTGACCCTCAGTCTCCTCATCTATACAGTGGCAGCTAAATGATTCTTCCCTCATGAACTGTGGTGAATCATAAATGAGTCAGTACATGTAAAATGCCTGCATACTCTGGCAGTAATAAACACATATGAGGTTTATTAAGGTTGAATTTTGTGAAGGAAGGTTACTACATGGAATTTAAAAACAAATTTTGGGATAATACAGATTTGGGTTCAAATCCTGATTTTCCTACATATTTTCTGCACCACCTTGAGCCAACTACTTAACCTATCTGAGCCTTAGTTTCTTCCTCTGGAGGATGGGGAGGTGCATGGCTGTTGTGAGGATGGAGTGAGGAAGGTGTGTCAAGGGCTTTGGGGAGCAGGGTGCAGGGGTTAGGAGGGTGCTGGTCCACACCAGAGGCTTGGATGTGCAGAGAAAGGCAGCTGTTTGTGCACAAGGAGATGATGGCTCTGCCCCCCCAGCTCACTTTCATCCCTGCAGGCACAGGCAGAGGCTCTTCCTCATTTCCATTCTCCTAGGAGACAGCTCTGTGAGGACCCTGCCCTCAGAGCTGCTTGGCCAGGAGTCCTCACCTCTCCTGTCAGGAAGGCGGCCATTTCTAGAAGGCTGATTCCGGCTAGTCATGTGGAACCAGCTGCGGGGAATGGCGCGCTCTGCTCTGCAGCTGGCGGATGCGCTGATGGCCCTGAGGCGTTTCCATAGTCATGAATCCTTTCTTACAAAACTTCTTAACAGCCTGAGGAGAGCGGGGGGCACGCAGGGTGAGCGAGGGTCAGACATGGAGCCTGCCCTGTTGGGGTCCTGTGGTCTCAAGTGTTGGAGGGAAAGGAAAAGACGGTGGGTGCCTGGCAGTGGAGGCTGAATTGTGTCCCCTGTCATGAGCTACTGAAGCCCTGGCCCCGTGGCTTCAGAGTGTGACCTTATTTGGGGATACAGAGGTGACGGAGTTGCAGTGAGGTCATGGACGGGGTCCTGATCCAGCTTAGTGGCCAGCAAGAAAGCACGGGCCAGGGCTCCGTGGTCACAGCAGTCCCGGGCACCCCTGTCTGCTTTCTGTGAGAAGCGGGGCCGTTCTGGTTGGGACTGTGTGTGGCTGCCTGGGGCCTGTGCTGTCTGTCTCTGTGGCTCAGTTGCAGATGAAGCCCACTGACCTGTCCACTCCCTCTGGGTCTTGCCGAACCTGTGGGTCCCCAGAATCCCAGGCTCCCAGGGCGTGCAAGGATGCACCGTGCTGCAGGTGCGGGAGGGACAGGGAGCCTGAGGGCAGTCTGTTGGAGATAAAGAGAAAAGCAGTGTCAACCCAAGCAGGGAGCATGGGGCTCTGAGTGGAGGAGCAGCAGGCACTGAGGCTTCCACCAGAGGGGAGGCCACCCAGACTGGACTTTGATTTTCATAAAGATCCTGCTGGGCTGGCAGGGAGGGAATCTGTGGCTGGAAGACTTTGTAGGAGAGGGAGGAGGCTCCTAAATGGCCTTGCTGCTGGCTTTGCTTGCTCACCTGTACCCCGTTCCTGCTGTCAGAACACACCTGTGCACATGTTAACGCAAACACCCTCACAGAGGCCCGGCCAGCCTTCTAGCCCCTCTATCCCAGGAAAACACCAGTAGGCTCCCAGGGTAGGCAGCAGAGCTCATCAAGCTCAATGCAGCTGTGCAGCAGCAGAATTCTCGGCTGATCGCTTAAGTGGTATAGGATATTTATACATTCCATTAAAAATGTAATTATTTTAAAGCACACTTTTCAAACAAAATCTAAAAGTCGCTGCATGTAATATTTCATACGTCCCAGCACCATCGCTTAACCCTTCTCTCCAGAGTGTAATTACTTCATCAATCTTGCAGGAAAAATCAAAGGGGTTCAGGGGAACGCATCTTTCCTGCATTAACCAGAATTGTGTTTGCTCTGGATTTCCATTTGAAAGTGATTTGCATTGGCATTTTATTTCTTCCAGAAAATAAGAAATGCTTCTGATCTTTTGGGGTATCATGGTCTTAAACTAAGGTTATAAATCTTGCAGAACTTCTGTTTTACCAGCTCCTTTAATTCTGTGATGTAGAGGACAGCAGAGATCAGGGAGAGAAATGAAACTGTAATTCATGATTATTTGCCTTTCTTGGCCAGTAAGACACAACATCAGGCCCTGGTATGTTGACTGACAATTCGGTTTGTGCCTCTGATATACCCCTGTAGCAGATTCCCCAGTATGGCTTGGATCTTAAATGTCTATCAAAACCCATGTGTCAACCTGAGCAGGGAGCGTGGGTTGACACTTCAAGGATTGGTCACCAGTCTGTGGGGATATTGGGAACCTGTGGGACCTTTAAGAGGTGGGGCCTGGAGGAAGGAAGTTGAAGGGGATATTGGGGCTCTGGGCCTTTTTGCTCTTTCCTGGCTGCCATGAGGAGAACTGCTTTGCTCCACCATGAGCTCTCCCCACTCCCTATGATTTTCTGCCTCACCACAGACCCAAAACAATGGGGCCAACTGATTATGGACTGAAACCTCTGAAACGAGGAGTAAAAACATAGTTTTTCTCTTTTTAACATGATTTTCTCAGGTATTTTGTCACAGTGATGGAAAGCTGACTACCACACAGCTTCCTCTTTCTGGATGCATTGATCTGTTTCTGGTTGATGAGAATGGATTCTGGTGTAACTTCATGGCAGAGGTGTTTCAGACAGAGGTTCCTAAATATCATGTTGGTTTGAGATGAGTTTAAAGTAATACCTATTTAAACCCACTGGTATATCATATGCTGACAACCCCCTTTCTCCCTCTCTCTCTTTTTATTAGGTTATTGTTTGCAGGCTCAACCTATAACCTGCAAACTCAAATTTTTAATTGGTGACCCCATGTTTTTACATAGCTTTCTAGGCAGGAAGCTGACATTCAGTGTCCTGCAGTTGTACCCTCTGTTCTGTTCCTATCCTCAGGTCCTCTGCTTCCTTAGCCTCTCCTACTTCACAAACTGCCATTTCAGTCACCCTGGACTTTTCTTTGCACATTGCACATATCCCGTGACCTGTACTCCTGCTGTCCTGTCCCTGGACCCCCACCACTTCAACATTGGACCCTGGGAAAGCTAGAAGAGGAGTCCAGAACAGACTCACCCATCTCAGCCTGGGAGTCCCACTTGTGGTTCTGTCTGTTTTCAGGCCTTTGGAGTCTGTTGAGACTCAGGGCTTAGCACCTGGTCTGCCTTGGTAGGCAGACCGTGTACACTGGGAAAGAACATGCATCACATGGTCATTGGCATGCTGTCCTGCAAATGTCACTATGGGTTGTTCATGCTGTCTATACCCTTGCTGAGTTTTACTGCTGTTTACAAAGGTAATTACTGAGAGGGAAGTGTTAACAGTTTTATGTTCAATAGTGAATTTTTCTATGAAGTTTTGTCAGTGTTTATGTTTTCAAATTATGTTAGTATTATATGCATATCAAGGATTCCTGTGTCTTCTTGATGAAATGACATTTATCATTATGAAGGTTTCTCCCTTACTTCTGGAAATGCTGCTTGTATTGGATTCTACTTGGCTGCTATCAATATGGTCACTGCTTTTTAATACATCTTTATCTTGAATTTAGGTTTCATTTTAAACAGCATATAGTGGATCTTCCTTTGGTATTTTATCTGAAACTTTCTGCCTTTTAATTGGAATGTTTAGTTCATTTATATTTAATACAATTATTGGTGTGGTTGGATTTAATTCTTCTACCTATTTGTCTTTTATTTATTTCCACTAGTTTTTGCTTTGCCTTTTTTCCTTTTTGTCTTTTTTGTTAGTCAAATAATTTCTGCTTTCCATTCTACTTAAACTCTAGGCTTTTTAGCTAAATGGTTGCTGCAGGAATTACACTATACTTCCCTAACTTGCCACAGTCTAATTCACATTGATATACTCCTACCTATGTAGTAAAAGAGACTTTCAACAGCATAATTCCATTTCTTTATTTTTGTCCTACCTTGTCATATATTTTTATTTCCACATGTGATATAAAAACCATGTTATATGATCAATGTTCTCATTAATATCAATTGCTTCTAATAAAAGAAGAGCATCTTTTATTTACCCACATATATAAATTTCCAATGTCTTAGTGTTTCCTATAGCTTCAAGCTTTTCTTGTATTATGCCGCTTTAGCCTGAGGATGTGTCTTTACCCTTTCTGCGAGTGCAAGCTGCCAGCAGCGGATCATTTCAGCTTTTATTGAACTGAAGTATCTTTCTATTTCACTTTCATTTTGGAAGAGTGTCTTTACTGGACAGAATTCTAAGTTGACAGTGTTTTCCACCTTTGATGATACCTTTCCTCCACTGTAGCTTCTCGCCTCTGCTGTTTCTGATGAGAAGTCACCCCCCACGCTGTTGTTCTCTAGGTTGTGTGTCTTATCCTCTGCTGCTTTGAGGATTTCTCTTCATCTTTGGCTTTTATCAGTTTGCCTATGATGTGTCCAGGTGTGGTTTACTTTGTTTATATTTTGCTTAGGGTTTGCAGAGCTCCTTAGATTGTGCATTGGCATTTTCAATCCAATTTGGAAAAACTTTTACCAATATTTTTCCAATTTTCTGCCACATTCTCCTCTATCACTCCCACAACACGTCTGTCAGACCACTTGACAGCACTCTGAAGGCTCCTGGAGACGGTGTATGCATGTATGTGCGTGGCATATGTGTGTGTGTGTGTGTGTATGTGTGTGTGTGTGTGAGAGAGAGAGAGAGAGAGTTATTTTCCACTCTGCTTCACTGGGGAGCCTTTCTGTTGATCTGTCTTCCAGCTCACACATCCTCCCTCCTGCATTGTCCAGTCTGCTCTTCCTCTTTAGTGAAATTAAAATTTAAGGGTATTTTTCACTTTTAGGGTTTTTCATTTGTTTCTTTTTCAAATTTTCCAGATCTCTCCTGAAATTCCTCCTATCTTTATCCTCTGCATTCATTTTTCCCTATAAACTCATGAGCAATTGTGTTGATTATGGCATCTTAGTAATCTCGAGTCTGTTTCCATGATCTTCTCTTCTTCTTTACCTTCTGTTTCTTCACATGTCTGGTAATTTTCTTGGTTTGCTGGACATTGTAGATGGTGCCTTGGAAAGTTGTCAGTCACTTGGAAAGCACTAAACGCACACCTGGCACAATAAATATTATCAGGGCTTCTTATTGTAGGATGTTTTTGTGAATTCTATACTATTTTATTCAGGGACCTTTTAATTTCAGATATTGTATTTTTAAGTTGTAGTACTTTCACTTGGCTGTTACCTTTCTTTGAAGAGTGTTGGGTTTGTTCCAGTGGGAAAATAAATGACTTGCAGTTTGGTTTGATCTTGCAGTTTGGTTTCAGACCTTATATTGCTAGATCTCCTTTGGTTTTGCTTTTCACTTTATGGCGTCCCTTCCTCTGGGACTTGATACGCACTCTGACTTGATACACACTCTTGACTCCAAATTCTGTGTCTCTGCACTGGGCAGCTGCTGGGATCTCTGCTCAGCAATTTGAAAATTTTACCTTTTTGACTAGACTTGTTGGAGTCTCGCCCCACTCCTGCCCATTTCAGGAATCAGCCAGGGTTCTGAAGGGAGTTTGTGTGCATGTTTTTGAACATGAAACTTAATTTTTGTGTTCCATTGAATTATTTCTTTATTATGAATTCCCAGCAATGTGATTATTAGACTAGAGGATGTGAAGATCATTATAATCTGTAATTCATAAGATGTTGGCATTTCAAAACATCTGTCTCAAGTCTTGTCTTCTCCAGCACCAGTGTAATAATTCTGCCATACTTCCCTTCAAGAAAGTGTTAGCATTGTTGAATTTGTTTTCTTCATTTAAAAGATTTAAAATGGAACTTGAGGATTTAATGAAATGCTCATGATATTGATTTCCAGATAATGTAATTTTGTTCACACTTTTATATGTCCTCTGTGAAAATTGCTTTTTAAATGCTTGCCCATATTTTCTGTTTAAAACAAAATTTTAAACATATATCTAAGTAGTCTCTGAACCCATTTAGCAACTAACCCTTGTGTCCAGCTCACGTCCAATTTACTTTTTCCTTCTTTTAAGATTAGCTTGTCTCTGGATAAATTGAATGTTCACCAAATTCGGTTCTTGTGCAGCATTTCAATACTTCCTACTGTTCATACATTCTTACTGTCAAAACATTTAACAGCCAGAAAAAGTTGCCAATAAACCTCATTTTGATGGATTTCTTAGTCTTCTTTTTTCAAGCTTTACTTTCCCCCCTTTACATTGAAAATGCAGTTTTATCTAACTTCTCACTTAATGATGTTGCATAGAGAGTCTCCTGTTCTTCAAAATATATTTATCACTGTGTGTCCGCTGCCCACAGTGCCAAGGTCCATAATGCTACCCATCTGTCCTACAGTGTCAGCCCATAGCCTGCCACCAACATGCAGTGACCTACCGCGATCAGCATTTCTCTTTGGTTCATACTTTTGTGGGCTGGCGACCAGGCTAGAAATGCAGAAGAAACACGAGGTGTGGGAGGATGAACCCCTGCACAGCCATGTTTGGGTTCCACCTGCCGTCCTCCCATTTGCTGAAATAAGTCACGTGACTAGGAAATCCCAAAGTCAAAGCCCCCTGCAGACTCAGCTGACCCTCAGGTCATGGTGTCCAGGTGAATGCACAGCACAACTGCAGGGGAATGAAGAATAGGAAAAAATAATCTGATCTAATAATATAGTGGGTATTACCCCATTGTGAGGATGTACTGCAGTTTTCTTAACTTGTGCCCTGTTTGGGGGCATAGAGTTTATTTCCTAGTTCATTTTCTAATACATGATTCCAAATTGACCATTTTTGTTGATAATTCTTTTCCTTTGCATTCCAGATCAGTTTCTTACAGCTGCTAATCCCCCAGGGTGGAATTACTGGGCTCAAGCATGGGGGCATGTTTAATGTCTTATGAATCATAATGTTACTCTGGATCACTGCCAAAAGTTTTTTTTTTTCACATTTTATTTTTTACTGACTAGTAAATACTACATATTCATAAGGTTGATCTATACTGACAATATTCATTTTGCATCTTATCAGTTAATCCTGTGGAAAACGTGCTAAAAAGATGTGAATTTTAAGCTGGTGAACTATGCATATGGTAATTATAGGTTGCAAAATGGTAATGATGATACACTGTGTGTGTCTAAGTCTTTGCCATGGTTACAGAGGCCACAGTTATGGAGGAGATATTGATATCATCAGGTACTGGGGCTTTTCTTGCAACTACGTCTGGGTCAGAGAGGAAATCTATATTCCTTCCTTGTAAAATTCTCCTGGGCAGTGATTTTTCTTTCTTTTGAATTACCATTTCTGAGCTGCATCCCTCGACTGTCCGCTCCAGGGGAGCAGGGCCCTCATTTGCCATGTTTCTTTCAATCAGCTACCAGAACAGTGTGAGGCACAGTAGTTGTGTAGTATTTGTTGAGTGAATAAGAGGGCCTGCCCGTGTTTATCACATTTAATATGGCCTGTCCCATGTCCGTTTTGCCAGTGACAGAGACAAAACAATCCCAACAAAAATATTGCTGGTTTCATAGCCCTGTCCATCTTTCTGCTGCCTGGAGGGACCGCCCTTTAGATCCCAATCCTCCTGTTAGGGCTTCCTTACCCAAGTCTCACCCCTGACACTAAAGATGTCATTGCTGAGCTCCACAGCTGTGGGAGTAAACAACCGACGAATTCAGCTCAGCTTCCAAATCCTCCTTAAGGCTCTTCCAGGAAGTCCCCTCCAGTGGTTAGAACAGGCCCCCAAAGGAGAAACTCCTGGCTGACCCCACTGTTCCGCCTTCCTGTGAGTACACCTTCCAGTCCTCTTGCCAAGGCCTCTTCTCTTTTCTCTTCACCCAGGTGAGATGCTTGAAATATTGATTTCTGGCCTGCCGCACCTGGCACTTGTGCGATTAGAGTTCCCTGCATCCTTCGCAGAGAGGCTGCTGGGAAGGTAGGAAACAGGCTTCCCCTGCTACCAGTGGAGGGTCCTGGGGCACTGGGGAATCCCAAGCATCCTGACAGCTTCGAGCCCACGTTAGGGCAGACTCTTGCAGGAGCTGTATCTTGTAGGAGGCTTTTGGCTTCAGGTTACAGAAAATGCAACAGAGAGTCATCTGTGAGGACATTTCTTGTTTGGTTAACAAGAGCTCAGAAGGAAGTGGCCCAGAATGGCTCAGGATGCAACAGTCATGGAAACCTCGCCTCTTCCCACCCAGCCCTACCGATCTCTGTGGCTTTTTCCCTCAGGACCATCTCTTGAGGTCCCAAGGTCCACAGCTTCCATGTGTTCCCAGGGGTGGCATCCGCAGTAGAGGGTGGAGGAGGAAAGGAGCATCTCCCTCTCCACCAGGGAGTGCCATGCTGGCTGCAGCCGCCTCACGGCAGCTTGGTGGTCATAAGTAGGTTACATCTAGGACTGGTCACTGTCCAAAATGTGTCCAACTGCTCAGTGTGTCTCAGATCAAGGAGCTGCTCCCCAGGGTTGCACTGAAGGAGATGTCAGGCAGGAGGAAGTTGGGTGCTTCAGGTCAACCATGCAGTGCCTGCTGCAGCCTTCAAAAGTAAAACAACAGCTGCCATGACAGGAAGGCGGGAGCTAGCACTTCAACCAAGGGAATGTAACGCTTTGTGGAGCTGGTGATGTGGTGTGACCTTCCCAGGGTGCCATTGCTGGGGGTCAGCTGCCTGAGTCCGACTGTGATCAGGGTTCTCCAGCTGTGTCTACTGGGTCTAAACATCACCTAGGGTGCTTCCAGTGCTGGACTCAGGAAGAGCACCAGGGACTTGGGAGCTGCCCCAGCTCCTGGCTGGCCAACGCAATGTCAGAAGCACTTCCTGTATGGCCTCCAGCTCTCCTTCACCTCTCATTTCTCCAGAAGATCCACCTCTCTGCCTTTGAGAAGAAGGGTCCTGAGGGGGAAGAGAGCACTTCAGGGGAACTGGCCTTCTCCCAGGTTCGAGTGTATTTCACTCAATGTTACAACCACCTGTGAAATTAGAATTACCATTCACATTAAAATGGAATTGTTTTCCATTATAAATTCAAATGAAAATGTTGAAAATGCTGCAGTTAGAAGAAGAAAAATCCTCATCACCCAGAGATAATGGCTACACATCAGTGAGTCCTCCCCAAGCTTTTTGTTCAGTATAGTGCCTTATGTTACATTGTACCAAAAAGTTCAGGAAAACTATTCTTCAAAAAAATAAAATACTCGGGAATTAATCTAACTAAGGAAGTGAAAGCTCTCTACAATGAAAACTATAGAATACTGAAGAAAGAAATAATTGTAGAAGACCTTAGAAAATGGAAAGATCTCCCATGTTCTTGGATAGGCAGAATTAATCTTGTCAAATGGCCACACCACCAAAGCAATGTACAGATTCAGTGCATATGGGTGCAGGCACAGACTTCCTCAGCAAGACTCCTAAAGCTCAAGAAATGAAACCAAGAATCACTAAGTTGGATACCATCCAATTAAAACCTTCTGCACAGCAAAGGAGATGATTAAGAGCATGAAGAGAGAGCCTACAGAATGGGAGACATGTTTGCCAGCTGCTCCTCTGGCAGAGGATTGATGTCCAGAATACATAAATGACTAAAAAAATTAAATGCCCCCCAATCCCCCAAATAATTCAATCAATAAGTGAGAGAAAAGAAAAAAAGGACTAAATAGACACTTCTCAAAAGAAGAAACATGAATGGCCAACAGATATGTGAACAAAATGTCCAACATCTCTAGAAATTAGGGAAATGCAATCAAAATGACACTAAAATTTCATCTCAGAATGGCAACTACCAAGAACATGAACACTAATAAAGGCTGGTGAGCATTTATTATTGGATGTCGGGAAAAAGGCACACTCTTACACTGTTGGTGGGACTGCAAATGAGTGCAGCCACTATGGAAAGCTGTATGAAGATTCTTCAAAAAACCAGGCATGGATCTACTGTATGGTCCAACTATCCCACTCCTCAGTATTTATCCAAAAGAACTAAAATAGCATACTACAGTGATGCAATCACTTCAGTGTTTATAGCAGCACATTTGTAATAGTCAAATTATGGAATCAGCCCAGATGCCATCAGTAGATGAATGGATTCAGAAAGTGTGGAGTGTAAACACAATGTGGTGTTACTCAACCATAAAGAAGAATGAAATAATGGCATTTGCTGGTAAATGGATGGAAATTGAGAACATCATGCTAAGTGAAATAAGCCAGATTCAGAAAATTGAGGTTTGAATGTTTTCTTTCATATGCAGAAGTTAGAGCAAAACAAGGGGAAGAAGGCAGTGTGTGTGGGTGGGCAGAAATAGGGTATCATAAACACAGGAAAGATTAGTGAAGTAGAAGAGAGAGATTGAGAGGGAGGAATGATGGGAAGGGGGAGGAAATGTGGAATAAATTTAACAAAATCACGTCATATGCACAGATAAATGTACCAAGGAGAATTTACCTTTATGTGTATGTAGAAAGTACCAATCAAAATAAATAAACAAACAAGGGAAAGGAAGGTCAGTAGAGTAGAGGAAGGAGAATAGGAGGAGGAGGAGGAGGAGGGGAGGGAAGTGGGGATGCAGATTGAAATCAAGTTCCTTGCAGATGTGATTTTGTCAAAATGAATGCAGCTACTATGTAGAACTCTAATGCTCTAGTAAAAACAATAATGTATAAGTCAAGTACATAAATTCTTGCCTGTACTTTGTGTTCTTTTCTTAATAATTTGAAGGGAAATAAAAAAGATGAACTTTATGAACATTGCTAGGAGTCTTGATTTTTACTCCCAATTTTTTTTCCCATAAAATCTATGCTGGTGCTTGGTTCACCACATCTCAGCCAGCAAAGAGTTATATAAGACCTTAAATATTTGCTAATTAAAAGCACAACAATTTATTCATTTTTCCCATATTTTTATTGATGCATTATTATGCACAATGGTGGGATTTCTTATTGCATATTCATACATGTATGTAATTTAACAATATAATTTGGCCAATATCATTACCCAGTATTTCCCTTTTCTCTCCCTCCCTCCCCCTGGTCCTCCTGTTAGAGCTTCCTTATAACCCAGTCCTCTACTGATCTCCCTTTGATTTTCATGAGATACCCCACCTTTTCTTCCCTTCTTCTCGCTAGCTTCCACACATAATGTATGATCCTCGCAATGTGCTATTGAATTGGATTGGCTGCCATTTTGTTGAGGATCTTCACATCTAGGTTCCTCAGAGACATTGGTTTGTAATTTCTTTCCTTGTAGTGTCTTGGTTTGGATTTGGCATCAGGAGTCTGCTAGCCTGATAAAATGTGTTTAAAAATGTTCCTTCTTCAGTTTTTGGCAAGAGCTTGAGAAGGATTGATACTCATTCTTTAATGGTTTGGCAGAATTCATCATCTGGTCCTGTGGTGGTGGTTTTTTTCCCCTCCCTTCTGGGTCCTGTGAATGTGATTTTTAAAATTTATTTATTTTAATTGGATATACATGACAGCAGAATACATTTTGATTCATTGTACACAAATAGAGCACAACTTTTCATTTCTCTGGTGGTACACAATATAGAGTCACACTATATGTGCAGTCATACATGAACCTAGGGCATTGCCCATTGCATTCCACCATCTTTCTTGCCCCCAGGTCCCCTCCTTGCCTCTTCCTCCCCTTTGACCAAAGTTCTTCCATTCTTCCCATGCCTCCTCCCCCATTATGGATCAGCATCCACTTATCGGAGAGAACATTCAGCCTTTGGTTTTGGGGATTGGCTTACTTCACTTAGCATGATATTCTCCAACTCCACCCAGTTACCTGCAAATGCTATGATTTTATTCTCTTGTAATGCTGAGTAATATTTTATTGTGTATATATACCACAGTTTATCCATTTATCTATTGAATAAATAGACCAAGGAGTAGGATAGCTGGGTCAAATGGTGGTTCTGTTCCACATTTTCTAAGGAATCTCCATACTGCTTTCCTGATTGGATGCACCAATTTGCAGTCCCACCAACAATATATGAGTGTGCCTTTTCCCCCACATCCTTGCTAACACTTATTATTGTTTGTATTCTTGATAACTGCCATTTGACTGGCATGAGATGAAATCTTAGAGTAGTTTTGACTTGCATTTCTTTAATTGCTAGAGATGTTGAACTTTTCTTCATATATTTGTTGATCGATTGTATTTCTTCCTCTAAGAAGTATCTGTTCAGTTCTTTAGTCCATTTATTGATTGAGTTGTTTTTTGATGTTAAATTTTTTGAGTTCTTTACATATCCTGGAGATCAGTGCTTTATCTGATATGTGTGTAGCAAAATTTACTCCCAAAATGTAGGCTCTCTGTTCACCTCATTGACTGGTTCTTTTGCTAAGAAGAAGCTTTTTAGTTTGAATCCACTCCATTTATTGATTCTTGCTTTTATTTCTTGCACTTTAGGGGTCTTGTTAAGGAAGTTGGGGCTTAACCAAAATGATGAAGATTTGGGCCTACTTTTTCCTCAACTAGGCGCAGAGTCTCTGGTCTAATTCTTAGGTCCTTGATCCACTTTGAGTTGAGTTTTATGCATGGTGAGAGATAGGGGTTTAGTTTCATTGTGCTTCATATGGATTTCCAGTTTTCCCAGCACCATTTGTTGAAGAGGCTATCTTTTCTCCATTGTATGCTTTTGGCACCTTTGTCTAGTATGAGATAACTATTCATATGGGCTTGTCTGTGTCTTCTATTCTGTACCATTGGTCCATATGTTTATTTTGGTGCAAATATCATGCCGTTTTATTACCATAGCTTTGTAGTATAGTATAGTTCTGGTGATGCCTCCTGCTTCATTGTTCTAGCTAAGGATTGCTTTGGCTATTCTGGGTTTCTTATTTTTTCCAAATGAATTTCATGATTGCTTTTTCTCTTTCTATAAAGAATGATGTTGGGATTTTAATTGGATTTGCATTGAATCTGTATAGTGCTATGGGTATTATGGCCATTTTGACAATATTGATTCTGCCTATTCAAGAGCATGGGAGATATTTCCATCTTCTAAGATCTTCTTCAATTTCTTTAGTGTCATGTAGTTTTCATTGTAGAGGTCTTTCACTTCTTTTGTTAAGTTTATTCCCAAGTATTTTATTTTATGTTTTTGAGGCTGTTGTGAATGGAGTAGTTTTCCTAGTTCCTCTTCCAAAGGATTCATCACTGATGTATAGAAATGCATTTGATTTATGGCTATTGATTTTATATCCTGCTATCTTGCTGAATTCATTTAATAATTCTAGAAGTTTTCTGGTGAAATTTTTTGGGTCCTCTTAGTAAAGAATCATGCCATTGGCAAATAATGATAGTTTAACTTCTTCTTTTCCTATTCGTATCCCTTTAATTTCTTCTGTCTGTCTAATTTATCTCGCTAGAGTTTCAAAAACTATGTTGAATAGTAGTGGTGAAAGAGGACATTCCTGTCTTGTTCCTACTTTTAGAGGTAATGCTTCCAATTTTTCTTCATTTAGAATGATGTTGGCCTTTGGTTTTGCATAGATAGGTTTTACAATGTTGAGGTATGTTCCTACTATTCCTAGTTTTTCTAGTGATTTGAACATGAAGAAGTGCTGTATTTTGTCATGTGCTTTCTCAGCATCTGTTGATAAAATCATATGATTCTCTTTTTTAAGTCTATTCATATGATGAATTACATGTATTGATTTCCATATGTTGAACCAACCTTGCATACCTGGGATGAAACCCACTTGATCATGGTGCACTATACTTGAAATATGTTTTTGTATGCGATTTGCCAGAATTTTATTGAGAATTTTTGCATCAATGTTCATCAAGGATATTGGCCTGAAGTTTTCTTCCTTTGATGTATCTCTGTCTGGTTTTGGAATCAGGGCGATACTAGCCTCATAGAATGAGTGTAGAAGGGTTTCCTTCTTTTCTATTTCATGGAATAATTTGAGGAGCAGCAGTATTAATTATTCTTTGAAGGTCTTGTAGAACTCAGCTGAGAATCTGTCTGGTCCCAGGCTTTTCTTGGTTGGTAAGCTTTTGATGGCATCTTCTATTTCCTTGCTTGAAATTGGTCTGTTTAAGTTGTGTATGTCCTCCTGATTCAGTTTGGGCAGATCATATGCCTCTAGAAATTTGTCAGTGTCTTGGGATTTTCTATTTTATTGGAGTGTGAATTTTCAAAATGGTTTCTAATTATCTCCTGTATTTTAATAGTGTCTGTTTTGATATTTCCTTTTTTCATCATGTATTTTATTTTTTTTATTTTTTTTTATTTTATTTTTTTTCTGAATCATATGTCTTATTTTATTATTCATCCCATCAGCAGCAACACATCAAGAAGACATTCAGACATGTGCAATCTAGATAGTAATTAAATTCTGTCATCTTTTATACTTTGCTGACATTGTCATATAAAAACCATGCCTTTATTATTCTACTCCATTTTTTTAATTTTTTAATTTTTTTATTTTTATTTTTATTTTTCAGAAGCTGTACACATTATTCACTGAAAATATTTGTTGAGGCAAATAGAAAAAAAAATTATTACAATCATAATTTTTCTAACTTTGCACAAAATTATAAGCAGATTACATTCTTCATATTAAACATCTTTATATGCACTTTCAATGAACAGTATATATATATATTTATATATATTTTTTATCAACCATCTTTACTATACCCATTCCCCTTTCCTG